>JAZGTK010000045.1:0-237852 GCA_036877625.1 Ambastaia sidthimunki
TGGAACTCTGTATGTTTTATACTCTTCTGTTTGTCTCCTCTTTTTACCATCCCTAACTTTCAAACAATAAAACAAAAAATGAACAATTAGACTATTTATCCTTTCTAACAATATTCATTGTCACTTCAGTGCTGCCTCTAGCATGTGTTTTGAATTGTTTTGTATTTCATAGCTCGCACAACAGAAAAATCCACCACTTGCACTGCTCTTTGGAACATCACACAGGGTCGCTGGCATTCATCTTAATTCTGCTGCCTATTTTCCACCTGGGTGAATATTACCTGCTGTGCCCTCTGAAATAGCCATCTGAAGTGGCCTAATGAATCTCAGTGCATGTCTGTCAGAGGTTACACAAGCTTTAGTCTGTGATGTTGTGATTATTACAGGTTTGTTTGGTGTTTGAAAGCATCTCAAGAGAAGTTGAATTTGTATTAAATTAGCCTTGAATGTACACAGGAAATTACATTTAACCTTATATGCCCATGTAACCTTAATATCTATTTTGATTGTTAGATAGTCATTACAAAATAGTACTGTAGTGCCGCCATGGTGCAGTGATGGTATTAGATTCATATATACAATCCATTGTGTATATTATATACAATTATTGGTATATATTAATAAACTAGAAGATTACAATATAGCCTACACTATGATGATGGGCCAATTTACATGGTATTCCAATGTATTTAAAATTAAACAGTAAATAGTATCTCTGCATTATCTATAAAAATCTTCTATAGTTAAAAACAAAAACACAGTAATACCACAAATAGTACTTTTAGTAAAGCAACATATACCTTTTAAAGCTCTAATCAAACTATGAATCTGCATGCATTTTTAATCAGCACTTTGGCAACTTTGTCTCTTTGGGCTGTCGTTACTTTATAAAGATTTAATTGGTTTAACCCAGCGAGCGGAGGTGCTGATCTGAACTATATTCTCTGCTTGTTCCAGTGAGACGCGTTATTCTTAGCGCCCGCTGCTATTATTGTTGGAGAGATGATGTAATTCAACTTGAACTTGTAGCGGACTAGAAGCACTAAAGTTGGTCCAGCTCGTATAGCACCAGCATTGATCAAGAAGCGACTTCATTTTAAAATTACACCAGGACACATGCATTGTTTGTAGCTTTAAAATGCTGTCTAGGAAAACCTGACGTTTTTTGATACCGCTACATAGGACTAATTGGGATTGTAAACCTGGAGAAGTCAGCACCGCCGCCCCCTCTCCAGCCTCACTGGTTGGTTCTCACCGCAGCTCGTTTGACCCCCTCTGGAGGGAGAGAGAGTCTGAGCGGCTAGAGATGACAATTGGGAGATGAGCTCGGCCCGATGACCGCGCCAAACACCGACAGTCCCGGGAGAGCATTCTTTCCACCATTGTGACAGAGCCAGCGTCCCGTCCACTTGCTGTTTATCGCCGAGAAATGGGCATTTTATCACTTCTCGACTGTCAGAGTTGCTGTGAATGGACTGTGTGTAGGATTGCGTAAGACCGCACGGTGATTTCGGAGTTCGCATTTCCTCGGATTTTCTTTGAGCGACTCTTCTAACATGAATAATACAAAGAACCAGAGAGTAAGTGATGGCATTTTGCACCGTTATATTGCGATTTCCCGTTCAACCTGATGTGCACCTGCAGAATTTATATCTAAAGGTTTTTTTAAACTCTGCATATTTGCTTATATTGGGGGTTGATTTAATGTAGTTTATTTAAAGATATACTCGCAGTTCCATTAATACAAACAGGTAATTTATGCCATAAGCTCAGGTAGAGCTGCGTGGTTGTATGCAGGTGCGCGTGCAGCAGCAAGGTCAGATGCCCACGCGCACTCAGTACCTGCATACACGAGATGATGCGGCTACTGGATGATGCGTTGGAGGCGGCTTTTCTGATTTTTGTGGGCAAAATGCAATTTTTCGGGAAACATAGCATTAGCTATGGTCTTATAAAATAGACTGTTAAACTGGCAATCAAATCATCTTGAAATTAATTTTAATCAGCCGAAGGATTTGAAATATTGCTATTCTATACGCATTGGTAATAGAGAGGGCTGGACGTTTGCCACAATGTAAAAATACACATAAACCTAGAGCATGTGTTCCCTAAATGGAATATTGGTAAAACAATTATGAAGTGAATGATCTCAGTCACAGAGCTGGGCATTATAGGAATTCCTTATACTTGTCATTCGTTGTCAGTTTGGAATTAAACAATGTGTGTAGTAGTAACAAATGTTTTTCACATCTATGACATTTAAGATATACATTTTTATCAGTACTTGTATTACCTGAGATAGAACCCACAACCTTTGTGCTGCTAACGCAATGCTCTACCAGTTGAGCTACAGGAACACCTATGAGGGAATTTTAATTTACCTGCAGTAGAACTGGAAAGTTAGCCTTGTAATCTACTAGGATGTAGGTTAAAGCTCTGGTTGAGACATTTTATGTCCTACAAATTGTTTATGGCAGAGATCATTAGACTTTGAACCTCTGTAAATATTGACGGTTCCCTTGTCTCCAGTTTTCACTTTGTGTTTTCAGAAAACACATCGAGTCATGGTGTTCGTATGGTTTGGTGTCGGGATCACTTTAAACTAGTCGGATGCAGAAAGGTCATGTTTGAAGAGACATTTAGGTGTAGAGACAGCTTGCTCTTTTCGCTTGGAAGATTTTTTGAGGTTAGTCTGAATCATTTCGGTCAAGACACATGATGTGGTGTTTTGTCTCAGGAATTAAATCAGTATGTTTTAATGTGGGAAGGCTTCGAAGCTTGCTGTGATGTGCAGGATTTGGTTTAGGCCGGCTACTGATGCTGCTGCAGTGGACTCATTGCCATCTGGTCTAAATGCATTTAAAGAATCAATATTTGCTGAAGAGAGATGCAATTTCTTCCTCCTGCATGTCTTAAAAGCTGCAGCTACCTAGGAATTGCATCTTCAAACTAGGGTAACTTGAGGCGGTATTTGTAGAAACAAGCAAATACTTGCCCTTGATTTGAGATAAAATATTTATTGTGTGTTTTAGGGCTGCCAATCAATTAAAATATTTATGAGCCAATAGTCTCTATTAGCTTTATAAGCAAATAAGCTAATTCTTATTCCTAAAGAAAGACTAAATGTATGTGTTAGGTGTTAAGATATCTGTTAATTCTTGTTAACGCATGTAAAGAAATTAGCATTATGCAAGTTTAAGCATGTGGCAATTCTTTCATTTTGACAGCCTGGATATTTTCACATTTTAGTTAAAATGAAGATTGTGAATTTTCTGATTTAGGGCCAGTGCAGAATAGTGTAATTTAATAGGTTTGTTTAATAAATGTGGTTTAGTGATTGTCTCATATCTGTGGTGTACAAACTCTAGCGGTGCAGTTAATACAAGGATAAAGTCACTGCAGACAAGACAGACATGTCCATACAGACCCACACACACACTTAAATTTGACACTCTGTCTTGCTTCCTGCCCTATTTTTGATTTTAGCCCATCATTCTGTAAAGATTGACTGTCTGAAGTCTTGGGACAGTTGTTTAGCCGAGCTAAGCCATTTTCTGTCAAGTGATGGTGTGTGTTTTTGGTTTTGACAGCACCATTTATCTGTATGTGGGCCAGAGAATGGCAAGATGTGTGGATGGTTTGGAAGAGAGACAGCCAGATGGACAGGGAGCATTTCACTGTTAGAGGCTATGTGTGTAAATGAAGCAACCCTGTCACTGTGTTTTATGTGGCTGCCAGTCTGAAGGGTTGAAATGCCAGTGTGTTCATTACACTCTTCATTCAGAGACAGAAGGAGAGTATTGATGGATTTTTCACTCACACTCACATTGCCCAAATGGAAGAGTGTTTTCATGAATGCATGTGTTTGTGCGTGTGTTGGGAATAATTCCCTTTCTAGTTGTAAATTTTATGGATTAATCACTCTTACGACAAAAACAGGTATGAGAATAGGGATGGACTAGTTTGGGAGTTATTTGAAAAATTAGATACCTGAGTCTCTGTACAGGCTGGTTTTGGGTTCACCTGACTGTGAACAGGTATGTCTTTATTAAAATAAGGGTTCTTGTATGGCATTGCTGTAAAAATCTCTTTTTAGCATCTTTGTTTATCTTTGTTAACAGCACACTTATTAATTTGGTCCTGTTAAAATCATTTAACAGGGCTAAATTCACTTATTCACATCACTTATTGGCTAGTATTGACTAGTAGACAACCAATATCTATAAGCAAAGCAAGTTTTACAAAATCCAAGTGACAAAGCATTTCACTCATTCTCTTCCGTTAATGCTATACACAACCCATCAGACAATAAAATTGTTCCTTGCTTTAATGGATTTCATATGTTTGTTAAACTTGTTTGTCTAATTATTTGTTAGACCTTGCGGTATAAATAATTATCACCTTTACACTACTGTAAAATACCAGCTTTGGACACATGACCAAAAGACTTGTATATTATTGGCTGGTGAGTTTTATAAGGGAAAGACAACATACCAAATGAAAAAGTTCATAGGAATGTATTGTTCAAGTTAAGGTCTTGTTTGCTCAAGTTGTGAATAGGCCCTTACTAGCTTGCTGCTTCATGAACTAGATTCTGTGTTTGAAGAGGAAAGCAGATGTGGAAAAGAGTGTGTGTGTGTGTGTGTGTGTGACAGAGAGACACATTTTTGGAAGGTGCAGGGATTGACTGTGTTTGAGTATTGTGTTTATATTCAAGTTAGTAGAAGCAGTCTGAGGTTGTAGTGGGAAAGAGGGCAGTATGTGGGCTCTGTTTGTGTTAGTGTGTGTGTTATTAATGTTTTTGTGTGCATCAGTTCCTCTGTTTGTGGTATCTTTAGGTGGTTGCTTTGTGCATGGGGGTCCACAGGCAAAACACCAAAATCCCACACAAGCAGCCTTTATGAGTTTATATAGAACATTTTCCTTAGGGGTCTTTAGCCTTATAGCTCAACAAGTGCTGTTGAAAGTGCAGTTTAAATTTAGTTTGACACTGTACTGTTGGGCTGGTATTTCAACATGGATGCTTGTTTAAAACAATCACTATAGTTCAGACATACATATTCACTGGATAGCATGCTAAACAATCGAGATTGCAGACTTGTCATTGTGGATCTATCTTTTAAATTTAGAATAACAAAAATTCACCATAGATGTTAACACAACAAGTACACAAGCTGCACACAGAGTCCTTGTTGATTGTGTTATTTTATCATTTACTAGTGGTGTCTGCTCATCCATACGTGAATCAGTATCTTATGAGAGGAGACAACCAACATTAACTGATGCTCTCTGTCTGTCTGTCTCTTTCTTTCTTTTCCTCTCTATTAATCGTATATGCATACACTTCTCTCTGCAGTCATCTTTTCATTATGTCAAGCAAAGCTGCAGATTAGAAGAAATAAACATTTATATGTATCACACATACTAGCAATAACAAAATCTGCAGATTGCATCTCACAGCCTGTCTGACCAAAGGCCAATCAGCTGTGGTTGAATAGGGCCTGTTGTAATAATAAGAAAAGTAAAAGAGGATTTAGTGCATGTCATTCAGCATTTAAACAGATAAATGCTGTAGTGTCACGTGAGATGGAAACTTAATAACTGTCGCTCATGTTTGAGATGCACAATGTTGGTTGTTTTGATTGTTAAACATTCGAGTCACATTCAAAGGGCTAAAATAGTCAATACATGCACACCTGTCCTGGACATTAATAGCAATTGCTTTTTACTGCATCAAGTTTATTGCCATCAGCTACACTCTACTTCTGTTTTCATCTCTTTTATAACCCTTTTTGGGTACCTCCTGCTCTTGATATTCAGTCCTCATGATGAGCTATAAAAATTACCATTCCATTCCAATTTTTATTCCAAAAAAAACTATTATTTTTACTCCTCTCTCTGTCTCTTTCTCTGTCTATCTCAGGTCAGCCTGTAAAAGCTGAGTTTGTGTGCTCAGCAGGGCAGTTAATCCTGCCTGAAGACCTGCACCTTTAATAGACATGCTAATGAAAAGTAAAGAGCCGGTTCACTAGTACACTAGTCACACAGCTGCGTTTGTGCATTAATTAATGACTCAATAGTTTATTGGAAAACGTATGTCAAAAGGGCTTAATTCTGTGTTACAGCCCTTGCTGTGCCACCGAATGAGACATTTAGAATCAATTACAAAGCTGCGAACATAAAGTTTATGTTTTTGTTACTGTAAATAATCTCAACTTAGTGAATGTTCGGAAAGCTGCAACGTTTCATTTAGACACAATGTGCAGTTCAACTGTGAGAGCGTTCAAATCAGCCTGATGTTGATTCTACAGGAGGTCTATCTGCTGTTCAAGAGCTCTGTCGACACACATTATCTTAATGAGGCACAACAGCTCTGTTTCACACAGTCTGATGGAGTGTTCAGCAAAACAGCCTGAGAGAGACTTTATGTGGGACAGTTTGGTTACTATAATTACAGTAATAAACTGCTGGTCCCCGCGGCTGCTGTTGATTTGTGGAGCTGTAAGTTAAAGTTTCAACGTTTGTTGGTCATTTAGCACTGCAGTCAGAAAGAGGGAATATTTTAACAGGCTGCTCAGCAGTTTGTTAACCTGTCCATCACGTTTAAAAGGTTATATGAATTACTTTCTATGTATATGGTGTCAACATAGCCAAATCTTTTTCTCATGATATCATCATAGGCACATACCCACCATTATCTACCAAAGCCCCTACATACCTATAAAGTTAGTGTAAAAAATCAGGTGATGTCATAATCATGCATTTCCAGTTATGTTCCTCCAGCATTCATCAGAGTCAAACCAGTGTAAAGGACATTTACAGCTTTGTAATATATTTTATTCAAGCCATTCAGGAGACGAACTGACATTTAAATGGGAACATATCATGGAAAACAAGATTTTCATTGTTCTTTGGAATTGAAAGAGCATAATGAACTATGTTGCCATATTGTAATATTCACAGCACAAAACACTCTCTCCATTCCTCATTTATGAGGGAATAAAAGGTTATTCAGAAACACGTTAAGAAACCATGAAGCACATTGAGATATACCATCCACGTTTATCAGCACCTGTTTAGTATTCAGCAGCCTGTCCCACCTTGATGTACAATAGTGAGAAGTGCACTGGACATGCAAAGAATTTATCCAACCATAACAGAGTTCATTTACATAAAGAAGTCTTAAAGGTACAGTACACATTTAATTTTTGACTGTCAGAGGTGTAAGAAATCTTGAGTAATCTTGAATAGTAAGTGGCCTTGAGGGGGAACACAAATACACTGACAACCCCTTCAGTTCAAACTTTGCATATGTTTTAAATTTACATTAATTTTAAAGTCAGCATATGCTTCAGCTCATTAGATTTCTGCTACTCCTCTGTTCAATGGTGTAAACCTGATCATTACAGTGGTTCTTCAAGGTCACTGCTTCCACTTTTCATCACAGCTCTATACTTAGAGCGGCCGGAGGCGCTTAACCACCAATTAGCGCGCCTGAGCTGATTAGAGACCAGTCCCACACTGTGCTTCCAGCAGCATCAGAACCTGGGATTAACAGCCATAAGGGAATACAGATCAGCCAGAGTGTGTCACTAAGGCAACCAGACTCCCCCACTCCCCTCATACCTCCACTAGCCCAGAAACTGAGCCTGTAAGGGGTTTAGCAGGGCCACAGCCAGGACATTACCTGGCTGCAGACAGGCAGAGAGTGTCAGACCTAAGGTAAACATGTTGTGTTTGGATATGGAGAGCGTCTGTGTGACCGTGAAAGGTTTATGCTTTTGTGGGATATATAGAATGTAATTTTAAACATTTTAAACATGGCTTATGCTAAAGAAGTTAAGCTATTCTGATAATATATGTATATTAGTTAGGGCAGGTTGATTATCGAGGTCGATTTATTAAATTAACTTAGATTGGATTCTATTGGCAATAGGTTCTTACCTAAAGCTAAAGGAAGTTTTTTGCTTCTAACAAGTGCTTTTGACCTTCTTTTTTGATCTGAATGGTATGAGGAACACACTTGTTTTTCTTCAAGCACCTCTATACTTGAAAACTGTAAAAATTTTAAACAGGAAATGACAATTTCAAATAATTGAAATTGAAATCTTGACAGTAAATCTTGATACATGAACATCAAGTTTGCTTTGACCAAACTCTTGTACTTATTTATACTTTGATTACATAAGCCAGTGCCTGTCATATAAACAAACTCATGAAGGTGTTTTTACTCATCCAAATTTGTGTAAAACCTGTTTACATTAATTTATCCCACATTCTCCTCTAGAGGAGATTTGTAAATCAAGTTAACTCTGTAGGATTTACATAAGCAGGTTAAGCATAGATGAGGTTATCTCAAACTACTTCAAAGTATAGTTGGCAGAACAGATGTCTTCTTTTGGATAACTCAGGTCTAATCTCAGAGACCTCATGTACTTAACATTTAGACTTCGGAATGTAATAATACAGAAAGTCTAATTATTTATAACACTAATATTATGATGTAAATGTAGACGAAGTATGCAATGTTTACTTGTTTAAAAAGTTGGCTGCAAATCTAATGTTAAGCACAAAAAATAATGATTTTAATATAATGGGATTTGTGTAAATTATAACATCTGGGCTTGGAGACTCCAGAGAATTAAATGAGATGTTCCAATCTTCCCACTCTATCCGGATGAGCTGGTGTTGATCTCCACAGTCTCCATAGTCTTTAGGTTCCTGGTGGAGTAAGATTTGCCAATAGCTCAAACATATACAAATGTCTTTGCTTACACTCTTTGCCAGATAAAAAAAAAACACACACACCTACATATCAAAAATATATTTTCTGTTACAGATTTAGGCTGCGTTCAGTGTTTAAAAAGCTCAAACATGCACATGTATGCACACACCCTTTCTATTTTCTTTTTTTGTCCAAGCCAGTGCAACAGTTTCTGCAACACACTTGGATTCCCCCTTTTCCCATACACACACCCTTTTTACCAGTCCAAAACCAGCTGTGCTGGAAGCCATCACGCCTTTGTGTGGGAACAGCTGGCTGGAGAGCAAGTCACACACTGTGCAACATCTCAAATGGCCCATTGTGTGCTAATAACGAGCCCTCTGTATTTCTGTGCATTTTAAATAGGTTTTGGCCTACGCGGTTCTAATGGAAAGAATCTGTGTGTCTGGAATATTCCCCACTTGTTGTTTTTTTTCCCTACAATCACTTCAAGCAATGTATTTTTCACTCCCTGTGTTGCTTCAGTGTTTGGGAAATGCTCTGAGCGGGTTGGCAGGGTTAACTGCAGTCAAGAGAACCCTGAAATCCTCACAGTGCCTAAAGACCTTCAATGCTTCCCTCAGACAATGATGGTTCCTGTCCTGATTGTCACAGAAATTATTTGTATTGCATCAATAGTCACTTTTTGTATTTATTTGAAGTTTTATAAAGAGTCTTTTTTTCTAGCGGGTATAAAGGATAATAAGGAATATTGTGAAAAGTAGTGAACATACAGTGGTCATAAAAAGGTTTTGGACATTTTGGGACAACCATATCACACACAAAAATGTCTGAATTAGAAACTAAATATAAAACTAAGTGGCATCTAGTGATTTTTTTCTCAAAACTAACCTTTTTTAATTACTTGTAACCAGCTGGTCTCAAGGTCATTTTTGTGAATGTATGAAATCAGTTCCCCACAAGTTCACACAGATGTCCTACAATAGCAGGCAAATCACAGATGTAATTTATCACATTAAACATGGGCATGTTACACAAAGGTAGACAAGCAAAAAGTGTCCATATACATTTATATTTTAAACAATATTGTTCTATAATTTAAAACCTAACACCTAACTACACTTTTTTAAAATTTTAAATGTTTAGCTTGAAAGTGTCTTTATGCTATGTTTATAAAACAAATGCTGCTTGTTTTAATGTTAACTTTTAAAATGCAAAGACATTCATATGTTTTAAATGTAACTAACAGTAAGTGTTCAAATATTTTTCAGTAAATGTGGACTGGATGTACAGTACTGGTCATGTTCCAAACTACCACCAAATTTCCAAACTACCGCCAAATCAAATTAGTCCCATACTCTATGTAAGTCTTTATTGTAACGCTTACCGTTTAACCTGTCTTAGTCACAGAAACTGACTGCAGCTTTAGCGTGCCAGAGGAGAACTGGCTCTTCCTGTTAAGTCCGGGTTCTCACAAGGTTTTTTTCTCCACTTTTCATCCTCTGGAGTTTTGGTTCCTTGCCACTGTCGCCCTGTTGGCTTGCTTGCAGGGAGTCTGCTGACACTAGCTTAGATAATTTAACATAATTTGCTGTCTAAAAACTGTCTAGAATTTCTATATTTTACATATAACTGCATATGTCATATACTCCATATAATATTTCATTTCTCTTTTTTGTATCGATCCCTTGATGTTTTTCACGGTCATTTGTACAGCTGCTTTGTAACAATGTACCATTGCGAAAAGCGCTTTATAAATAAACTTGAACTTAAACTTGGTCATGTGATGCTAGCATATGGCTGTGTTGTGCATTTTTGTAAGCTGGATTTGACGTTAATTTGACTTGTCTTTTATGTAACTGGATATATCAGCTTACGCAAAAAGATTTGCCTTTTGCCCTGCAGTAGACTGAATCACCACAACTTGACTCATCAATGTCCCTTTCTTGCCCTTTTCAACCTTGTATGGATCCTTCCCAGGCTTGCTTTTATAAATCTACACCCATACTGATGGGAAAGTCCATTACTGTCCCCTGTGCCTGGATGAACCTCAAGAACGAAAAGAGGAGTGCTGGGATTGGGTGGAACGGTCAGGGAAGGCGGGTGCATGTTTGTGGTTGACTAATTGGAGGCTGTCTGGCCTTGGTCAGTGAAATCCAGTATGTTTGTGGGTGTAGTCGGTAATGTGGCCTTCTCAAGTGTTGTTTTGCCTTTGGGTGTCACTGTACTTTCAATTTTCTGTGAGAGAAAGTCAGAGCTGAATAATACCAACAGTACAGTATTTAGCGTTAATTGCTGTTTTGCAGAGTATTCCTTGTTAGTGTAATTGATTAAAAGTAAATTGTTATAGAATTTAGTATGCAGACTTTTTACCTTGTTTCTCTTCCTTTGAAAAGGTGTTAATTTACTGTGTTTTCCCTGCATGTAGTCAATATAGTGGCTCATTTTCAAGTCTTCCAAGGCTAACATCCATTTAAGCAGCTGTATGCAATAACAAGATCACTTCTTTTCCCATAGTTTGTTGTTCAGCAAAGTCCCCAAGATTTCCTTTTCTCTTTAGTCCTGCGAAGTGGCAGCTGCTCCTGTCAGTTAGGGAAGCATCACAGCATCTCCAGCAGTAACCATTGACTCATTGAAGACAGGAAATGACCTCAAAACATTTGATTTCTCTGAGAAGAGCTAAATGTCTTCTTTGAAGTAACCATTGACTTATTGAAGACAATAAAGAGACACTTAGTAACCAATGACATAAAAACTTAAGTAAACCACAGATTTTTGTGGCTTTTTTAATTTTCCTAAATTGTGAAATAATTTTTAGACCATAAATGTCAGTCTTAATTCTTAGTCTGAATATTGTTAATTTACCACAAAAAACTAGTGGTTGGATAGTTCCTGATGAAAAATGACACATCAGTTTAACTAATTGCTAAAGTATATCAACAAGGTGAATTGTAGTTTGTCTGTCTGAGTTTTGATTGTCTAAGACATGAGGCCCCACTCTCTGATATTACTGCTGCATATGATGTGAAAGGTCAAAATGTGTTCCTTAACCTCAGTGTGACAAATTAAGCAGAAAAAACAGAATAAACCAAGTGTATAAAAACATTTTGTCTCAATAGAAATGTGCTATAAGGAAAGAGAACCCTGAGGGCCTATAAATTGTGACATTGTTATTTGGTTGGATTAACTTACAACTATTGGAAATGTTACCATAATTTATTAATATAAAATCAATTAAATTAGTTTATTTCAAGAGTTATTTGACTTAACTTCATACATGATTTGTAAAAATCCTTATCCAGTAATCATAAATGACTGCAGAGGTCATAGAAGAGTCATGGAAATTCATTAGTCAGATAGATTGGAAACCCTGTAAACAGTTGGGCTAAAACAACTCAGTCATTTCCAAACAACGACTAGCATTTTAATGTGATTTAGATCAAATTAAAGTCTCATTATCTGGTTCCATATGGCTGATTCCTCTGTGTATATTCTTTCCTTTGACATGACAAGCAAGCCATTAGTTCACATTCATTATGTAGGGCATTTGTAAAGGAAATGCCTGAAAAATGTAGCATATCCTCTAAAGGCCGAAGTCATTTCCCATGACTCATTTCCCCACCACCAAAAATGTGCTTTTCACAAATCTGACACACTGTACACAAATGTATCTGACCACTGGGGGTTTAAAGTGCTTAGAGAACAAGAAAGACTTCATGCATAATAATTATTAGCAATTACCAAGTCTAAGTAATTCACATTGAACCATTCACAACCAGTCATTGTTCTGACGGTCCTATTGCTGTGTGCTTCCTGTGTGTCTGTGTGGCAAAAATTAATCTGTTGTGTATAGCGTTTGTTAGTAATTATAGACTCATTATTTCTTGCCTACATGCTCTCTTGGTCCTCTATCTGCATGTTGATGTGGCAAAGATTCCAATTCCTACTATTATTACCATCTGGCTTCATTTTCTACACTCGCGCTTCACTTCCAGGGAACAGAGCATTTGCTGTTCACTCCTCCCTCTTTATCTCATTGCTCCTAACTCGCTCGTTCACACCCTCTGCTGCCAGCCCACCACCCTTGTTCTGGGGACTGTCGACTGGCACGCATACACGCCCGGCCTGGCATGCTGCTCTGCCCTGGCACCTGTCACAGGGAGGGGCATTGGGCAACAGTGCAAATGTGTTATAAAGAGTTTTTGTGTAATGTAGTTGGATAATTACTACTACATGCTAATTTCTGCAGTGCTGATTGTTTATTGAAATGCATTGATATTGTTTACATTTTTAATACTTTGTTTTATATATGTTTTGTCGGTATGACACTGTTTTTGTTTAGACACTGAGTGGATCAGTCAGATTACACCATTAGATGGTACTTACAGTATGTAAACTGTTTGACAGTTGAATGTTACCAGAAGGATGTCTGAGTGTTTGTGTGTAAGTAAACAGTGACACGACAACTCATAATGAGTAAGGCAGGGCCGCAGTGAGCACTGTGTTGGGTAACAGAGATAGTGTAAATACTGCAAGGGGTTTAATTGTTGACACATGTTGCCTTTCACAGTCATTTTGATTAACTCGCCCTTTCTGTCTCCCTATTATTGTTGTCATCCATCCATATCACACCATATGAAGGCATTAATGACCAACTCTTTATCGTGTTTCATTAGGATTTGTAACTCATTATGAACGGTTCATTCTGTGAAAGTTCATTTAAAAGGAGAGTATAGAAGAAAAGAAGATTAAAGAACTGACTTGAGCAGTTGAAATCTCTTAATTAAGACTAGGTTAGATCTTAATGAGTCTTCTGAAGTTTGCACACAAAAGTGGGTTTATGGGAAGTCGCCATGGCAACAGTAGCCCCAGTGAAGGTCTAGAAGGAAAAAGCATGTAAAAGGTCTGGAATTGTCACTTCAGAGAAATGTAAAGACATAAAGGTTACCAGCCATATTTGTATGGATATATTTATAGTGTAACAATATAACATCACAACATTTACCTACCAATGCACCTACCAATGTCTAACATGGGTTTAAATTAGCCTCTGTCTTACCTGTGTTCTAACTTGTTCTTTTCACCCTTTTCTCTTTCGCATTGATTTCCTTTTTCACTTAAGAGTCCGTATAAATGGCAGTAGGTTATATTCTTCCATTGTTAATCCTCAATCATTCCTAAATCGAATTCTCGTCTCCTCCTCCGTCCTGAGTGCCTGAGGATTTATGGTATGGTACCATATCCCGACAATTTTCCCCTGTCCCTTCATGTGTAGAGGACCAAGAATGATACACTGTCTGGTGTCTGTATGTGTGGGTTAAACTGAGCCCAGGGTTTCTCTTCTAGGTTGGTAATTTCCAGATTTCACATACATCACTGCATTGCGATGGACAACAAGTAGTAATACTTTTATTACAGAGAGACAATCACATGACCGGGATGTGGCCTTTGTGTAGTGCTGGATAACATATATTAGGAGCCTTAAGTGTGTTTAGGGTTAGCAATAAAACATTTTACCTAAAATCTTACAGATTTTCAGTGTTTCTACTTCTACTAAGTCGCGTGGACTGCTGGGTGACATTTGGATTGAGGGGGAATTCTGAATGCAATATGAGATCATTTTAAAGAGATGTGAAACCATCATTTGGTCAAACTTGTGATGTTCCAAAACAAATAAAGTAAACAATTTAAAACAAACATACAACAAAATATGACAAAGTGGCAACAAATCTGACATGACTGTCTTGTTTTTGTAGGACAGTGACATCCAGAAGAAGATCGACCATGAGATCCGGATGCGAGAAGGGGCGTGTAAGCTGCTGGCTGCATGCTCTCAGAGGGATCAGGCTCTGGAGGCTTCCAAGAGTCTCCTTACCTGCAACGCCCGCATCATGGCCTACATGTCAGAGCTCCAGCGCATGAAAGAGGCTCAGGTCATGCAGCGGGTCGCTCGTAGGTCAGGGGTCACTTTGATTTGTTTTGCTTTTAATCAGTTTGAACTGTAGTGAATATAATTTAGTTTGTCATCTTAACATTTGACTGAACTGAAAGTGTGAATTATTAGGGTTTTGGTGACAAAAAAACATTGTATAAAAGGTAAATCTTTAAATAAGCTAGTTTTTTACGGGGCCAAGCATTTTTATTGTTTTGTCAGGGTCATCTGTAACAAATCCCAAAAAGTTTATGAAAATATGCATAGCTGATATTTACAACATGACTTAAATTTCAAACAAACTTTTTATAATACAGTACAGTGAGGTGTTTGTGTGAGGTCACAACAAACACACAGTGAGGTCACAACAAACACACTGCATTAGCTGTGTTAGCTGCATTAGCTGATTTAAACACGTATAGACTAAAATTAGTCTTATAAAACATTTAACTATTTTTAGAAAGAAGGTCTATACTTGTTTAAAGCAAAAAAGTCTTCTGTACATTGTGAAAAGTCACAATGTACTTGAGAACTTCTAGAGTTCAGAAAGAGTTTGGTGTGGTTTTATGCTGCATTAGGATTCCTGCACATCAACCAAAAGCAAATGTCATGGTGTTCTTTGTGGTGCATATTACAAAGCTATCTTTATCACCATGTGGTTTGTACAAGATACAAAAAAGGGCAGAACATATAAGCTTTATATGCACGTGTAAACACTGTGACTTTTGGGCTTGATTGCTTTAGCATCCGGCCCGACACAACAGCATTGTCTCAACCTGTGGAGTGAGTTTGGGGTGGGATTGTCTGTATGTCTGACCAATGAATGATGGGGGTTTGAAGACAATAATTATCGTTGCAATTGCATTTGACACTAGTGACACAGATGTTATGTGCTTTAGTTTTAAGTGTAACTGGCTATATTTCCTATCATAATTTGTCGCTTAGTTAATATATGTGTTTATGTTAAGGTCTTCTGATGGGGGCCCAATGGATGACCGTTCCCCATGCAAAGGCAAAGTAGCCATTTCAGGTATGTTCACAGACAACAATGATATCTTTCATTTCCGTAATGGAGTACATTTGTGTATGTATACATTTGTATTTGTATCTATATCACATATACACACACATATATGTGTGTGTGTGTGTGTGTGTGTGGTTATATGAAACTAGAAGCACAAAATCAGGGGGCAGTTGTGGTCTACTGGTTAGTGAGTCGGGCTTGTAATCGGTAGGTTGCTGTTTCGATTCCAGCGCCGGTAGGTAGCAACTGAAGTGCCCTTGAGCAAGGCACTTAACCCCCGATTGCTCCCCGGGCACTGCAGTGATAGCTGCCCACTGCTCCGGGTGTGTGTGTTCATGACTTGCAGTGTGTGTTCACTCCTCACCAGTGATGGGTTAAATGCAGAGGTCACATTTCAGGTATGGGTTACCATATCTGACAAAAAACATGAAAAGAAAAAGAAAAGAAAATCACACCCCTCCTGTTTTATATATTAGCATATGTTTTAGTCTTCCCTCTTTAATATGTGAATCTTCAAGAGAGACCAATTTCCCTCTTAGTCTCGCATAGCCAGACCTTCAGACTGACACCATCACAGATTGTATTGGCTAAGAAAAGCCCAAGAGGCTATTAAACCCACATGTAAAGTAACCAATCACAATTCAACCACAATTTAGGGTCATGTTTTCAGACGGACTATTACAGAACGCTACACGTCTCGTGGACATCCTGTACAATTCAACCAATCAGAGGATGACTTTAAAATTCCTTTAAACTTAAAAACACTTTAAAACTGAGACTGCTCCCTTTTCTCCCACTACAAACGTTTTGACTGTACCCACAGAAATCTATGGTTTACACCTGGTATTAGGATGCGTTTTGGTCACTCAGATCACAAGTGGATGAATAAGACACATTCCCAATTGCTGTTTTAATCTGTCTTTTGTCCACTTTCAGCCGTTTCTGTCTTGATTACTTTGAGAGGAGGGTCTATGGACGGGTCTCTCTGCTTTAGTCAAAACACAAGTGGGAGGGTTAAAGTTGCCTTTTTTAGATATTTCACAGCACTGGGTGAAAAAACTTTCACACGTTTGCAAAATGAGACAAAAGAGAAAGAGAAGAACAGCAGTCACTTTCTTTTCAGCAGTGATATGAAGACCCTGCTGAACACTGTGGGTTCCTGCTAGAACTCAGGACTGGTGGAAAACATTGTGCTTGAGGATCTATTGCTTCATTTTCTTTCATGTTAAAAAAAAACTTTGATTCGTAAAAGTTTAAATCTCATCTGACAGGCCCACTTCCAAACACTTCTGCAATGATGATGCATTAGGTCAGTAGGCAGAGTGTAGGCATTCTTTTGTTGCTGTTCAAAAACATTAGACCACATGAGCATCCACACCAAGAAAGCAAACCGGTCAAACGCGCTTTCAACAAACTCTGGATTTGGTTAAAAGTAGACAAGCTCAAAGCATTTTAAACCCTGTTCACACCTGTATTTACTGCCGTCCACTTGTGATTGATCAAAATGCATCTTCATACCGGATATAAATAGGCCTTTTGTTGGACACCCACAATGACACGCCTGTAGGGTTGATATTTAAAGTACAAGCTGTAATTATGACATCATTACTAAGATGCCATTATGAGGCCCATTATTAGTTATAGAGGACTTTATACTTTGCTGTCACACAGCAACACTAATGTAAACCTTAATCATATGCACACCGCCATTGTGCCACCTTACAAATGCAGACTGTTAATCACTTAGTTCATCCCACACATACACGAAATGATGTTCCTACACTGCCTCTGTTTCTCTACTGCCCACCATCTGTGGCCATTATTCTATTAGTTGTTCAATAACAGTCTTTCATATTAATTTAATGAAGTTCTGCAGAAGCTATTAACAAGTGAAATTACACAGATCCTAAAGAGGCTCATCCAGGTGGGCTTGATGTGTGTGGTGTTAATGTAGTGGGTGGGTCAGGGTGATAATAGTGATTTATAGCCAGCTTGGCAAAAGATTGCAGATGTGTGTTTGAGGCCTATTTTGACCTTGATTGACATTGATAGCCAGCATTTGTTGCTTGGAGCTGTGTGTGTGTGCTTGAACATCTATCTTTGTGAGGACCAATGTGACCAGTTATACCATCAGAGTGAGGACAAAGAGAGTAAAGTGAGGGCATTTTGTACGGTCCTCACTTTCTGACACCTGTTTAAGGGTTAAGACTTGTTTTTGGGTTTTGGTTAGGGTAAGGGGCTAGAGATTCTATTGTGGCAATGAACGTCCTCACATAGATAGCTGTACAAACATGTGTGTGTGTGATAACCTTGTCTGATTCTCTGACCTTTGCATTGCAGATCTTCGGATACCTCTAATGTGGAAAGACACAGAGTATTTTAAGAATAAAGGAGGTATTTATCTGTTGTTACTCTCATCTTTGATATCTCAAGTTGAACAACAGCGTTTTCTCTTTAGAATATATTGAATCTTAACATCATTTGAGCAGTTCATTTAAGCAGTTTAAATTTTAATTATAAAGACACGTGCATTCACACAAAATTAAATACAATATAAACACATTACACATTAAATTCATGCATTACTAAGATAACATACATTTATGAACCATTCAGACCCCCCGAGTAAAAAGAATATTAATAATGGCATTAAAAACTATTTTCCAGACAGCCGTGACTAATGTAGTTTAACCTTAGTTGCTTAAAGCAACTATTCTGATGAATGTGAAACAGGAATCCACACGGATTTGCAATAGTTCATAAAAAAGCATTCATGTGTACAGTTTTCTTTTATTCCATCTGAGCTAATAAAAGCATGTGTTTTAAAAGCCATGAAATGATTAGGGATTGTGCAAATTCATATCACAGTTGATATAACAGAGTTGTCACAATGAAGGACTGTAGATTATTTAAGGGAGCTGTACTGTTACTTTTTACCAGATTAAAAACAAGCATAAAATGGGCAAAAGCTCATAAACATTCATTAAAGGAGGAATCCAACCCATGTCAAAGGACAATTTTACCAAAAATCTAGCTGATGTTCTCAAGAAAGAAAAAATACTTAAAGACAGCGAGCAGGGTAACACACACAGGTGCAGTAGTAAATGTCAGACCAGACACAGGGTCAAAACACATAAATACATTACAGCAGATATTACGAGTGACTTTTAAACAGGTAAAATCATGTAAATCTCTTCTCTCTATCTCTTTCTGTCTCTCAGAGCTGCATCGATGTGCAGTCTTCTGCCTGCTGCAGCTGGGTGGTGAGATCTTTGACACAGACATGGTGATGGTGGACAGAACCCTGACAGACATCTGCTTTGACAACACTATTGTCTTGTGAGTGTTTGAAATATTGTTTGCTTTATATTACTGGTTAATAGATCTCTCTTCCAAACATATAACAGATATTAATAGGTCATTTTTGTATGAACACCAATTGTTTACAGTCTGTTATGAGCTAAGAAATGGGTAAATAAACCCATAATCACTTTAATTAGGGTAATTACTGTGGATTAGTGTTTTTGATCCAGAGCCAGATCAGATTGTGCTGAACTTTGCCAAATAATTTCAATAATTCAGATTTGTACAGGGTTGTACAGTGGTCTCTGAGACTACATTGAAATTCAGGGGTTTAAAATGTTATTTAAACCTTGACAGATCTTAGGATCTGAATTTCTTAAATGAAACCTGTTTGTATTATCTGAGATATGACTAAAACTTTGACTTAAGAATATGAGAGTACAGACATAAATCTGCATTGTATTTCATTTCTTATTTTTTTTATCCTTATTATTCTTTACTAATTATGTTTATAATAATGTTTAATCTTGTATTGGGTTAAATGGGTATGTATAGTTGAGGGAATGGTCTCCATCTCAAGAATTTCAACAGCAAGATGAACAATGTTGTAAAGCAGTAATTTTTTAAAATATTTTTTAATTTGTCTTTGGTATGATAACACTGACTGAACTTGATCTGGTCAGATGAAGTCAGACTGAGCTTTGAAACACAACTAAGATTATTTAATAAACTGCTCATTTTATTGTGTCATCACTTTATCTCTTGCCTGCTGTTTTCCCCTCCATCTCTGAATCTGCCTCATGGTTGAGGTTAAGTGTTACCTTCCAACAGTTGACTATCTTTGATTAACAAACAAAATCTTAAAGGAGAGTCTTGTTAGACTTAGTTTAAGTGAACTGCACCTGAACCTTGGTGTTTCGATCTATCAACCTAGAAGTAAAGGGTTCTTTGGGTTAAAGGGAGTCATAAATCATAAAATAAATTAAAAAAACATTTACGATCAAACACTATTTATAAGGCAAATAATCCAAAACGTATAATTCTGACACTGATTATTTTCACTAGTGGTCTCAGACTGTATCAGCGCTGTGTAACCGGATGTATTGCATCTGTACTCAATTGTTAGTGAGTGTGTACTGTAGTCATTAATCTTTGTTTCCTGTGTGCAGTAATGAGGCAGGACCAGGGTTCGAGCTGCGGGTGGAGCTGTACAGCTGTTGTTCTGAGGACGACTACTCAGCAGGCAGCACACCACGGAAGCTGGCCAACAAACTGAGCTCATCTCTGGGTAGGTCATCAGGAAAAAAACTGAGGGCAGCCATGGAGCCTGGAGCCTGCAGTCCCACCAGCAATGGAGGAGGGGCGACAATCCTGCTGCCTGTTCCCTCTGTACCGTGAGTGTGTATAAACACACACACATACACACTGCTGCCTGTACCTTCTAGATAAACACACACACACTACATCTAATACACGCGTTGCCTGAATCATACATTGTAAAACAGATTCTTGTACCCCCACCCAAAATTTGTAGAAGTAAATTTTTGTATAGGTGTGAACCCTAACATCTGGGCTGTATAAAGCTGTTGATGAAATCCATATTGCTCAGGAATAAACATACATTTAAACATTTACACAATATAAAAAAATGAAATGAAAATGTTAAGTAAAATTAATTATAGAATAAAATTATGGCCTGTAATGTTTGCTCACTGGTCTGATTTACTGCTTTCCTGTTTTACTATTTTAAAAGCATTTTATAAAACATTTTTGATACAATAATCTGGGCATTTATAGAAAAAACTAACTCCTTAAACTTAAAATATTTTCATTATATAGGTGACCCTTCCCTGACCATATTTATATATGTCTTTATTGTGTTACCACAAGCTAATGTAAAAGTATATTGGAATTTCTGTTTGGAGGATAGATTTTACAAAAACAATTATATGGAAATATTTATCCTTCATTTCCAAATGTCCCACTTCTTTTGTTTGTGTCTGTGTGTTTACAGGGGCCCCAAATATCATCTTTTGGCCCACACGACCCTCAATCTCTCTCACGTTCAGGACAGCTTCCGCACTCATGATCTCACCATCACAGGAAACGGTGAGCTGCCAAACTAATCTCTCCTCTCCTCCTCATACATTACAACTACTTTTAACCCCACTACTTAAAAACTTAATCCATCTGGAAAGCATGTTAAAATAAACAACATAGGTTTTATTTTAATAAACAAAATTAAGCATTTTATCAATGGTGACATTTGAAATGCTTTGTCTGATTAAGAGACAGTAGTACTTGCTTTTTATCTGTGCATTTTGTATCTATAAGATTTCATTAAGGCACATTAGTTTAATAGCATGCTAGTTTGCTTCACATTTCGGGTAATCAATTACACACAGACCTAGTGAGTGTGTTAGTGTATGTGTGTGTACTCTCAGTATCTGTCAGATTTACTGTTTAGGGTCATGCTCATAAACTTCTGAATGGCAGCCGTGGTGTCTAACGGGCCAATAAGAGGCACTAACAGTCAGCTATGTGTCTGCAGACAGTCTTACAGCCTCACTGTGGGCTGGTCTGTCTCCCACATGATAGTTCAGTCTGCTGTTCTAACAATACATTATAGAGTGCAAACCTGACATAATTGGAGTAGCTTGTGTTTACTGTTTCTAACTTTGTGAGATCAAACAATTTCCTTTATCTTTCCCTCACTGGACGTGTCATTACTTTAAAGGCTCTCATTCGCTCTCATTCTCTCTCTGTTTCTGCAGAGGAGTGTTCTTACTGGTTGCCTCTTTATGGCAGTGCATGTTGTCGTCTGGCTGCTCAACCTCATTGTATGACACAACAGATGATGAGTGGTTGCCTAAGGGTCAAGGTGAATGAGAGTATGCTCACACACACACACACGCATACACACAAACACACACACATTGACGTAGATAAATATAAAAAAGTCTATGGTATTTCCCCATGTGAATGTACTGTAGATAGCTCATATAGATAAGTATTTACTATAAACCAATCTATACCTGCACCCAAACCTTAATAATCATAATGATATAATAATATACAATTTCCCACATAACAAGTCCCAGATTTGATCAAATACATATGCCATGTGATTCCATCACTTCTGTTTTCTTTTGCTAAGATTGTCTTTTCTTTTAAGCTGGGAGGTGAGCCCCAAGGCTGGACAAATGTCTATGGTGTTCTGAAAGGGACAAACCTCTTCTGTTATCATCAAAAAGAGGACATGGAGGCTAAAGTGGAGCCTGTATTAACTATTGGTATTAATAAAGTAAGTCACATTCAGTGCTACTCTGGTTATTTTATCCACCTTTTATTTATGCACATAAAATATTGGGATAATTGCATTTGAAAACACTGGGTGTTTTTTTTCTTGTTTCAAAGCATGGTTTCTCCTCTTATAGAAAGATTAACCAATGGGTAACCAATATGATAAAACTGAATACTTGTATTCTGTGTGTTCTTCATTGTATCAGTTATGAAAAGACTTTTTGTTTGTCATGCACTGACTCTGAATCTTTCAGTGCTCTTATAGAGCTGCATGTCATGAGCACAAAGGGTTTGTTTTAACATCTGAGGGTTGCTTTGTGAGTCTGCACATTCCTCAGCTCTCAGGTGACTGCTGTTCACCAGACACGCTAACTTGTCTTCTGCTGCAACCTGTTGGGTTTAACTGTAATGACTGTTAAATACTGTATGTGCTGTGTTTTAGAGTTTTTTTATATTTTTTACATTTTAGTTCAGATGTTGCTGGGTTATTTCGTTTAATTTTTAATTAAAACAAGAACGATAAACATTTTAAAAAAGGTTTATATATATATATATATATATGTGTGTGTGTGTGTAATACATTTTATACATACACACACATATGTAATATACAGTATATGTATTGTTTTATATTATAAAATTAAACAAGCATAGTAATGTAACAGGCAATGTAGTCAGTATGCAGCTTTATTGTAAAACTTAATGTTTTTTTGTTTCAAATTGTATATATTATTGGATAAACAAGTACTTGTTATTCCAGAAATTGTTTGACACTGTTATTAATGTACAGTCAAATTGTGTCTAGTTGTCAGATTCATGTTATATTAAGACGTGTTGGTTTTTTTGCTGTGTCTGTATCTCAGGAGACGAGAATACGAGCAGCAGAGAGAGACCCTCACAGTAAAACACAGAATATCTGTATCACTAACCAGTATGGGGGAGAGGAGGTCATGCACACACTAGGAGTGGACACCAGAGAAGACACACAGTGCTGGATGGAAGCGTTCTGGCAACAGTTCTATGACATGAGTGAGTGGATGACTATAGATAATTATACAAACATACTGGAATATGGATTATACCTTACAGTAAATTGACAGGATATATTAATGACGATATATAATATGATAAAAGACACAATGACAAATAAGGAATTACTATTATATTAAAAATTATAATAAACAATTTTTCTGCCAAGTAATATAGTTCCTTAACCTAACTGCAGGCTGTTTAAGTTTGCCAAGCAATTTGGCACATTAATACAGAATTTAGTTGACACAAATGTGTTTATGCTGGCTGTTTTACAACAGCAACATGACTCATCCAAACAGCTTTCAGAGCTGGAACTATAGTGTATATAATGCATTATGTGTGTGTTCTTTTCTTGTTTTTCTACCATTGTGGGGACCAAATGTATGGAAACGTAACAAGTGTGTGGTGTGTGTATGTGTGTGTGTGTTTGTTAATTTGTTGCAATGTCTAAAAAGCATCAGTTTTTGTTGTTTTAAACTGCATTCATGTATGTGTGGCTTAAGTTTACCTAAACCACTCCTGCCCCCTACAGGCCAATGGAGGCAGTGCTGTGACGACCTGATGAAGATCGAACAGCCTTCACCACGGAAGCCTGCTATAGTCACGCCAAAGCAGGGCTCTCTGTACCATGAGATGGGTGAGTGCATTTAGCCAACTAATCTACACATTTGTAGTAGAAGTTATTCATTGCTTGATTTTCGGGACTAAGAAAGCGATAGCGGGACTATCGCTTTCTTTAACCAATGGCTTATTGGGGGAGTCTTTAGGAGGCGTGTTTAAAACAGGTGTTTTTATAATTGCGTTTGGTGATGATAGTGAAGCAAAAATTATGTCACATTTAACTGCCAAATCATGCAGCTACTATATTTATGACATACTAACACACTTTTCTCTCCTTTTTTCTCTCTCTTTACTCTGTTTCCTGTGTGGTTTGTTTGTATGTCTGTCTCTTTACTGTCCTAATGTTTATCTTCTCTGTTTTCCATTGTTTTCCCTTCATTCCACATTATTGATTTTTCATGCCTTACATGTGAAATCCAAACATCTGTTCTATACATTTCCCAAATTTGGTCATCATTGGCCCCATCATTATTTGGTTGTTTCATAAATACTCTTTGGCTGTGCCCTACCCGCAACCTCGCATTTGTTGCCCCTTGTTCGTTTTGCCGTCCCGTCCTCCTCAGTGACCCCTCTCTCAGCCCCTGCATCCTGTGAGGGGCTGTTGCTGCAGGATAACGCTGTCTCTGCTGAGATTCGAGCTTTGCTCTCCTCCTATTACAGTGACAGGTGAAGTAACTGCAATGAGACGTTACCTAACCCCCCCCCCAATGTCTCAGGGTTTCCCAGCCTTTTGAACCTAATTTCTTTCCTTGATGTACCCCCAGAAATTTCAAGTAATTCCCTATAATATATTAAAAAGTGCATTACGTAAGATTTCTTTGGGGTAAAAATGAACAAAGTTTAATTATTGAGAGAGTTTATTAAAAAAACGAGTGAAAATAAGCAGTCACACGCACAAAGTCCCTCTGCTTTTGAAACTATACTTCCACTCTCTGCGTTTACATAGAAACAGAAGTGGGGCACGTGATATGTGACCGTATCTACAGAGGCTTTAGCCAAATTTAATTAAAGCCTTTGTTATAGAAATGCAAGGTTTTCATTATGTCAACTGTTTCTCTGCATATGCAGTTATTGATGCCTCTGATGACATTGGAACAGTCACTGACATCCTGACGCGTCGCATTGACGAATTTGAGTTGAGGACCCAGCTTGCTGCTCCACCTCACTGGATGTCTTTGTTTGAAGAAGAACCCCCGAGAACCCCCCACAATCATCAGCACCGTCGTACTGCACGCCTGCCCCCCCACTCGCCCAGCCCCCGCCTGCACAACCGTCAGCCCCGCAGCCCGCGTTGCCACCGTACACCTGTCCATCTCTCCTCCAATGCCAGTCTGACCTCAGATGGCGACAGCCCTGCCAGCGTCAGCCCCTGCTTCCGCCAGGCATGGTCCCCCGGTACCCCTTCCTCCTCCAGTCGCTTCCGCCCTCGTACCCTCTCTCTGGACGCCAAGCTTTCCACCCTGCGAGGTCAAGGCTACAGGGGCTTCCAGTGCGCCTGTCAGCCATCCGCCACTGGTGCAGTGTCCGCTCAACCCTCTCAGACTGCTCTGTCCTGCTCCAGTTCAACTTCTAGCAACAGCTCCAGTGAAGGAAGCAACAGCCAAGAGTCAGACCTGGGCTTCTCCAGACCGTCCGGAGCACGACGTAGCCTGAGAAATCTGAGAGCCAAGCTGGACCCCAGAAACTGGCTGCAGAGTCAGGTGTAGCCCACACACTTACTCTGATTGCAGTGAGAGAATTTTTATTTCATTGCCTTCCGCCCTGGAAATAACTGGAATTCCTAAGTTTATATATGCTACGTCCTCATCTGAGAACAGACAGAGCAACATGCTAAATTAACTTCATGGCAGTTTTTTGCTGCATTTAGGTGCATACAGTGGGAATCAGTTTGCTATATAATACTCTACTATATTGTGTGTACATGAAATGTCTATTACTTGGCATGTGCTAGACCAACAGTGAACAGAATACCGGTACAGGGGCTTCAGACTGGATTGCAGGAACTTCTTGGAGTTGTCTGGACTGGAAGTGGGTTTGCAAATTAAACTCTGGCCAATTCTTTAGGTCATTGCACTGTTTTAGCTCAGATATAGAGATAAATCTGCTGAGGTTCAGAGCATTCATCATCGCTAACATTGCTATTGCTATTTTATTAATGCAACCATTATATTAATATTTAAATAAACCGAACAAGTGTGAAAGTTAGCATAACACTGAAATAACTCTGCCTGAAGCACACCAGCTTCAATAACAAAGTCTTCTGTCATAAGGTCATTAACAGGATCTGTGCACAGGAACAAATTACCATAGAAAAATGTCATCACACATCATCTAAAAACTTCATTGTAAACTTCCTGCAGACAGGAACATTGCCAACATCTGAATCTCTGAAATATCTCTTAAGCTGTTAAAGTTTATGAAACGCTGTTTGCATGGCTTCAATATATATGCAAAGGTGCAGATGTCTGAAAACTTTGCATTCCGGTTTGAAGATAATATGGAATATTTTGTGACTGTTTATTACCTGTGACTGTGATGACTTTAGAATTACTGTACGTGATTTCACTTAGCAAATGTGAACTCTGTTGTGGAACATTCATGAGTCTCATCTAACATTAAAAATTACAATACAAATCTGAACCAGGATTCAGCACACACTAATATAAATGGAATCTGGGGTTATGTTGGATGTTTTGGGCGCTGTTTTAATGGTGCTTTGTTGAGAAGGATCACAAAGGAACTACTATGCAAAACTGCAACAGGTCAAAGTTAATTAAGCGGTACATGTATTTTATTTCTTGTGGTAAGACATTTTGGCTTCCTGTTTGGCAAGTTTTGTTATGCTGAATTATGTGCTAAAATCCATGCCCCAGTGTCTATGTGATGTCACAACACATCTTTCAACTCTGGTCAGATAAAATGTGTGGGTTGATCAGATGTTAATAGTTTGATGAGATCAATATTTGAAACACAAATATTAACAATAATATCTAGTCAAATACTATTATAGTGATTTTAGTATAACCTCAGGGTGGAGTCGATCTTGCCATAACAAAAATATTAGTTTTAGATACAGGTTAACATTACTGTAATGTGGAAAAAGCATGTATAATATATCCAAACTTGTATTATATGTTGATCTTTGATTTCAGTTAAAATATCAGATGAATGCAGTTTGATTTCTTTACATACTTACATGTGTAGTGTATTGTCTGAAAAGTGGAAGGAAAAGGTGGACTAAACTTCCCCCTTAAATTCAGAAGTAATTGACAAGGTTTGTTTGACATGCTATCAAACAGTTCAAACAGTCAAAGGGCCATTAACTTGTATTTTAAAACCTGTACATTAATTCAAACATTATTTGCTATTGTAAAGTTTTGTGATTTTTATTTTGTGCTATTAAAGTTGTATTTTACCATGTTAGTTTTTGTTATAAATCAAATAATATCAACATGTTCAGATGATCAGATGAGTTAAGCTCTAGACTATTCTGGTAAATAACATTGAATGTTAAACTGGAGAGGTGTCATTTCAGCAGCTTGTCTGCATGCACATTGTCTTTGAGATTAAAGTGTTTTATGTACAATACAATACATTGTATAGAATTGCCTAAATTAAAAGAAAAAGCAAGAGTTAAGTGTCTGTGAAATTCACTTTTTAATTTTTGCAGTGCTATTGCTTATTTTACTAGAAATAAATATGTACATGACACACTAAATGGATAAAATGGTGAATTTATGAAAAAAAACTATTTTGACCCAGTAATGAAAACCCTTTAATTTGAAAAATGTATCTAAATGCTTATGCATTAAGATACATGTACTTAATATGGGTTCTTGGTGATAATGACACTGAAATAATATAAAAGCTGTGTATTGGCTTTGCAAGAAATTAGAAATATAAAGTAATAATGTTGCGTGTGGAAAAACAACAACCTAACAAGACAGTAATAGGTCAGAGGTAAAAAATAACAGCGCAGGCTAAATGTGTGGTTATGATTCTTGCTTTGTTACAGTATATTCTGCATTCATACAACAAACTCTGTTAGTTTACAAAACTACCTTTTATGGAAATCCATGTAAGTTATAGAGGCTAACTAGATTAGACAAGCCCTCACTAGGAGGAAATATTTTCATAGTTTTCATAAGAGATAAATAAATTAGAAAAACGATGTGTATCCTGTAGTATTTACATAACAGCGGGCATCCTATTTCAGTAACTAGGACAGTAACTACCAGCTATTTAGGTGAAATGCCTTTTGGGCAAAATTTTGGAAGAGTGAGACTGACCACACCAGTTATGGTTTATCCCAACCACTAGCAGTCTGCTATAATCTTTTAATTAAAGATTTGCAAGAGCCTTTACTGTAACAGTAGAAAACTATTATAATTTGTCCAAAAATGTATCTAAATATTAACATACTGGTTTCTGGCAATGAAATATTTGTAAACATCTCTGCATCAGTTCATGGCAATTAAAATGTATGTAGCCCATGTTAACAAAGTCTCAGTACTAGAGTATCCGTTAATAGTTGGCCCATTGATTTCTGACTTGCGTTGCAGGAGTGTGGCGAAAAAGCCACAAAAATGTCTGAACAGAAATCTGCTCTCCAGCAGACATTTTTACAACATTTTTGGTTAACTGGCATGATTTAGCGCACCTCAGTCAAAAATGTGTAAAAATAATATAATACAAAAATTAAATGATTATAAGTTCTGTACATTTCTAACAGAAATTGTACTGAATTTGTATTTCCCACAAAAGAATTATCCTCATTCTTGCAGTTCATGTTTGTTTTAATCATCGACTTTGGCTGCTTATTTGAGATTGTTGGCCAATTTTTGCCTGTGAACATGTGAAGCAAAACTTTATTATGTGACTCTCAGTCTCAGAGTGCTTTATGCATCTTCATAGACTGGGTTGTTAGGTGTAGTCCCTGAGAATTGGTACAAATGAGGGTGAAGAACTGACTGTCTTTAAAGCCAGGCTCACACTACAGGATTTTTAAAATCCTGACCTATTATGAAATGTGGCTGAAGCACAGAGTTTTTAAGATTTGTTTCTGGAACATCTTAAACATGCTCATACCTTTACGTTAAAACTGTGGTGCATCACACCTCACATGATCTCACAGGGAGGTGGATTTACACAAAATACAGATAGTGATGCAATTATTGTTGTTTATTATATTGTTGTTGTTTACATTATTAATGTGCTAGCTAGAGCGCTACAATCTTTCTGAGATGATTTCTCCTCAGCTCTTGTCCTTGATGGAACGGTCATGTTTTCATGTACAGGTAAAACAGGCCAAACTTTAACAACCTGTTCCTTCATCTCCACTTTGTCTCCACTAACAGGCTTGTTAATCAGCTTGTTTCACGATCACTATTTCATAAGTTCTGTCATTCACCTCTGTCTCTCACTGACTATTGTAAAAGTATTGAAGCAATCATCCTGACTTAAAAATCCTAAATATTAAACATGTTTGATCTGATCAGTGCAGCCCAGAAGTTTCTCAGATCTGACCCATAAATGCCTAACAGTACATAATTATCTGGGCTGAACATCGGACCTGATCAAGGTCCTGGACCTGAATTTCTAAGATTCTTGTGAGGGGAAATCGGACTGAGACTCCTGTAGTCTGAGCCTGGCTTAAAGAAGTCTTTAGATAGTCTCTACATAGTTGGCAGGGAAAAACCCCTGGCGTCCATCTTTGCTGGAACCCCTCCACCAGGCTTTGTCAATTGTTTCCACGTCACTGATGATGTCACCAGGTTCAAAAGAGAGTTCTGTTTCATCCTCTGTGAAGAAGAGGGTTGTAAAGTTTTAGACTTTACCCACGAATTCAATTGGTTTGTATGAATACATGTATTCCCCCAAAACAATTATGCAGCAATTATGAATTATACAGCACTATGCTAAGAAAACTAACCTGCTTGGTAGTCATACAAAGCTCTTACTTGCAGAAGTCTTTCTGGTGATGACTAGGTAAGAAAGAACACAATTTTTAATTTTATAACATTTGTAGTCTTATCACAAAGGAATAGTTCAAAAATTCACTTTGTGTTTTTGCATCTTTTTAAGGTTGAAAATCTTTTTAAAGTTTGAAAATTAAAATTGCATGGAAAGACAAACTTGTACATCATTACAAATGCCTTTGTGTTTACAGAGGAAAAGGGTTGGGAATGACATGAGGGGAAAATGATGATAGACATTATTATTTTTGGGTGAATTTTTTCCTATAAGATACAGTTTATTGTAAATTATGTGAGTAAAGATGTCTGGTTTTGTACTTCTCCATTCTCAGTAACCACATTTTCATCTGCCTCCTCACGATTATCTGTGTAATAGCACATCTCCGGTGAGCTTTGCTCAGAGACATCAACATCTACTGAAGAAAAATGTACAATCTTATTATTTCAAGACATTTATCTCACTAAATAACAAAGCTATATACTGTAACTAACAATGAAAACCTAATAGCTCATTACCTGTACCATTTAGTTGCCTTTTAAACTCTGATTCATCTTCTTTAGTGATCAGATTATTTTCTGATACCTTTACATATGGCTCTGGAAAGAAAGCAACAGCATGACAATGTTATCTCAACTGTAAAAACATTTCTACATTTCTTCCATTTATGTCTTAGTTTTGCCATCACCTTCGTTCTCTTGTAGGTCATCCTCAGCCTCATTATCTTCTGAGACCTCCACTATAGTCGGTATCTCAGCTCTGGGCAGTTCAGTTCCTAACTGATGCACATTTGGTTGGAATTCCTCAAATTCCTTAAAGCACGGTTCATCCTTAGATTCTGGTTCCAATTCTTTCTTCTCAACCTCCACCATGACATTGTAGACTGTGGTCATCTTTGTTTTTGATGGTTCAGTTGACATGGCTGAAGGTTCTTCTGATTCCTCTACCTCTTCTTCATCTTCTTCAACCAGCACAGCCTTGGCAGTGAAGTCCATTTCTGACTGTAGTTCACACGGCACTGGAGAGCCAGTTTCAAGGTCTACAGTTACAAGAATATTAAAATATTAAAAGGCAGAGTCAATCTACAAACAAAGCAGAAAATGCTTGAAATCATTTGTTGCTGGTACTCTATAAACTTGAGTGAAATAATTGAACTCACCCTTAGTGTGCAGTGTGTTATCAGAAACTGCAGCTGTAGGACAATCTGGTTCTTTTCTGGTAGGATCATAGGTGCATGGCTTGTCTTCACTCTGTAGGAGCTTTGTAGATGCAGGGGAAGCTGAATCATGCCCTGGGAGTTCTGGAAGTGCCTGGCTAGGTGTTGATGACTGGGGTGGAGGGGGTCTGGAGTTAGGCAGATTGGGTAATGGTGACACGGGTGGAACAGAGCATTGAAGAGGTGGTGTTGGGGGAGATGCTGCAAATGTATAAGGCTGCTGTGGGGATGGGATTGTACGGTAGGGTGGACTAAGTGGAGATGTAGGAGCCTTGTAGGATGTGGAAGGGCTACGAGAGAATGGAGACCTTACAGAGGGACTGAGAGGAGAAGTGGGACCAGAGCTGGAATTGGACCTTTCAAAGATGAAAGCTGTGTCTGTCAAACTTCGCTGGTAGCGACGGAATGGAGATTTTGCTAAGGTACAAAACAACACTTAAGTAAATCAAACTGACTTTTTTCTTGAGCTAAATAGACTATAGTAGACTAACATATTGACCAGACTCATATTTGGCTATTTTGAGATTACTGACATCAGTAACCATTGTAAACAAGTAGTTCTTCCTTCTGCTTTCAAGTAGTATTTAACATTTATTGACATATCAGTAAAAATCACTATATATAAAAAACATGTAGGTCTGTAAAGGCCATGTTTACCTGAGCGAGGTGATCCAGGGCTGGAGGCATTTTGTGAGGAAGCTGATAACTGTCTGAAAAATTCCCTGGCACTGATGGTGCGCTGTGAAACAAGTGCTGCTGCCTCCTATTGGTCAAAAGAACAGCCACAGTTTAATAAAGCATGAATGGGCATGTTAATGATGATAACGAAAAAAAAAAGCTAGCATGGAGAGTTGAAATTCAAACAATTTTCAGATGTTCTTTAAATTTCCTTATGCATATAACTTTTATTTTGGACTGAGAGTGGCTTTAAAGGACTAACCGCCAGAACCGGAGTTCGGCTGAATGGATTCCAAAATGGTAAAACTCTGAAACTTAATAACTCTGAGGGAGTTGGAGAATGAGCCTATTTCCAAAAAAAGTGAAGTGTTCCTTTTTTCTACAAAAAAGAGACAAACTCACGGCTGCTTTCTCAATGGACTCACTGCGTCTGAGCCGCGCCCTCATTTCCTCCTCGTGCTCTCTTTGTTGCTGCTCCTGTATATCACACAAAGATCATATTATATATACAGTATATATAATCACCTTGTGCTTCATTAGAATGTTAAAACATCAACAACAAGGTTTTTTCATTCTCAGTTAAAGAAAATGGATACACGCATGAACACACCCATCTTGCTCGTTCTTCTGTTGCAGCCTCTTCATCAAGCTGAGCTTGAATTCTCCTGAGAAAAAAATGACAAGAAAGCTGAAAGAGTTTGTTCTGGTACAGAACAACTTTTATTTCCCAGCTTAGACCAGCATTAGCTACCAATGCTGGACCAGGCTGGTTTAGTGCTGGTGGATTAAAATGGAATTTTTTTAAAGAAGCTGGTTGACCAAAGAACTCCAGAAGCCTGGTGGGGACACCAACATCCAGCTTCAACATGTCCCATGGTCAAGACGAGCCTCTAAAACACATGCTGGTGACCAGCAATGCTGGTCTTTCAGCTGTTTTTAAGGTGTATGATACAAACCTTTGTTCTTCAATCATCTGTAGTTTTTCTTCCATCTTTTGATCTCTCTCTTCTGCCTCTTTTTTTTCCTGTAAAATTCTCTCTCTCTCCCAGCGACGTCTGTCTTCTAAAGCTCTCCGGCGCTCTTCTTCCTTTCTCTCCTCTTCCTCACGCTGTAACACATTATATCACACAGAATTACATAACAATAAACACACATTTATTAGACAGGACAATTGGTAGCACTATTAAATGGCTGCAGCTTGATCAAGAAGTTTGTTAAAATGAACTGACCTATAACACTGAGTTATATTATTATAGGGCATACTTGATTCTGATTGGTTAATCACAGCATTCTAATGTCAAATAGTTTTGCATAATGGATGATAAATTGCATAACTGACCACTGTCCAAGGGCAGCTGATCTGTGCTTGTTTCATGTATCCTTTATCACTCAGTCTCTTTTGTCTCACATAATAATAATAATAATAATAATACATTTACAAAACTCAGCTGTACCTCTGCTCGTGCCCAGAAGGAGTCTCTGTTAATCCTTCTTATCTCCATGGCAGCATTTGTCTTCCTGTAGTTCGTACCCTGTGGGTGTGGCACAGCAAACAAAAGACTTGAAATTACCCAAAACATTCAGCAGACATAATTCTGCCACTTTCTTTAATCTTCATCACTAAATTATACTCTGAAAAATATTTTACATTTAAATAAAAAAGACACAGCCAAGTCTGTGATGTTTTTGTGGTAACTTACCACAGTCTCTTCCTTATCCATTGCCCTTGAGGGTCTCCTGGATCTCTCCACTGGTGGTCGAACCGCTTCAAATGCAGATTTAATCTTCTCCTCTGTCAACTCATCTTGGTTTGAGGCTGTAATAAATACTTGGGCCTCCTGTAATGACAGAAACCTTAAGAGATAAAAAATACTGACCACATTTTTGAAAGGGCTCCATATGAACTCATTTTGCAGCAGCAAAATGTGAGATGTTACTGCATGTGCACTTTCTACATGAAAGACTTTCTTCCTTCTGTTTATTTATTTGTAAGCTCTTTTTGTCAAACATTACAATATGGTTACATTTGTTAACATTAGTTAACCAGCTTTACTAACATGAATTAACAATACTTTGTGAGCATTTATGAATCTCAGTTAACGTTAATTTCATGTACTAATACATTTTAACCATATCAAGTTATCTCAAGTATCTGTCAGTTAATGTGTCTGTTAATCTATTAGTTAATGAAAAATGAACTAACATGAACAATAAACAATTGTATTTGCATTAACTTTGACAAACATCAATAAATGCTGTAAAAACACATTGTCAGTTGTTAGGTCATGTTTATTAGTTGTTTATTAATGCATTAACTAATGTTAACAAATGGAATCTTATTGTAAAGTGCATCACATTTGTGCCAATAAAATGAATGCAAACTTTCAAGAAACAAAAAAAAAACTCCACTAAAGTCTAGTACTCAAATTCCTTTTAGCCTATGAGAGTGAAGCACAGTTAAGCCCCACTCCCACAAGAGATTAGTGCCAGAAGGTCAAATGTAAATTTGAAGATTGAAAACAAAAACTCTAAAAGCGTAAATGAAAACTGTCAGCACGTTCATATACCACAATTTACGAAAGGAAGTCAAGTAAATGGTTAAGAATGTGTTTTATTTGAAAACCATGTTATATATTTGCTATTGAGGTTTTTTTTTTTTTTTTCATTTTTTACATTGTTTTTCATTTAATTAGCATTTATTTTTATTGGCACAAATCTGATTTGATAATACCAGTTACCAAGAATGTTCTTGTTGTTATATACTGCTTTTACAGATTTTTACCTGCATATAATGACAGAACTGCTAATGGTCTGAATCACAGTACATCAGACTGTAGTACAACAATATATACAGGCCCAACACAGCTGCATACTATAATTTGCCTTAAAATGCATTTTTTTTCTGTCATTCACAGCCATCTACAGCTTTGGTATCATTTATTAGTGAAAGTGAAGTGAAAGTGGTTTTACCCATAACCGAAATTTGACCTCTGCATTTAACCCATCACTACTGAGGAGTGAACACACACTGCAAGCTGTGAACACACACACACACAGACACACAATTGGCGCAGTAAACAGCTATCACTGCAACGCCCGGGGAGCAATCGGGGGCACTTCAGTTGCTACCTGCCAGCATCGAACCGGCAAGCTACTGATTACAAGCCCAAATCCTTAACCAGTAGACCACAACTGCCCCCTTAATTACATGTTACAGAATCCCACTGCTTAACAAAATGCACCACCAAACCAAATCTATCTAGTGCAAGATGAAGTGGTCTTGTTTTGTGGGAAAGAAGAAAGCAAAAGACTAATAAAACAGTGACACTGGAACTGCTAGACAACTTCATGACTAAATTGGGCTCAAACCCAACAACATCCTCAGCTTTACAATGAATTACTATGCCGTCATTAGCACGCAGGCTGCTATATACAATTAAAGGAACACTCCACTTTTTATGGAAATAGGCTCATTCTACCTATTTCCAAAAAAAGTGGAGTGTTCCTTTAAGGCCATCTTTTCACATTTCTCTGAAGAACTTGAACATGTCAGGACCAATTTTACAAATCATAGTTTTTTTCTTTAACTAAAATGACTATTGTCAGAACATTAGGTTAAAATTGGGGCTAATTCTTTCCTCCCTCTTGTCCTGTTTTCTGCTTGGGAGATTTTCAATGACTCAGCTATGTTATTACTTGCTTTAGATGAGCCCCTTGACATGCAGTTGGCCTCTGGGCTTCATTGGTGATGACAATATTAACAGCACTGATGTCAGATTCTCTCCCATACACAGCCCATCCCTGCAGCTCACTGTCAACTACAGTATAATGCAGCTTACAGTTCTTATCTTAGATCCAACTTCAAACAACCTGACACATAATCTATTATGTAGTTGATAAATTGGTTGAAACAAAGATGGTCTAAAGCAGTGTTTACCAACCTCCTTGGAAAACCAAACATTATACCCAACCAGAAATGTGTTCCCTAAATTATATTGGATATAAGTTAGCATTATTATTAAAGTAATCATTTTTAAATAAACAAACAAACAAAAATTATACTGTGGGTGAAAAACAAAACAAGTGGTTATTAAGGCCAGTGGTTATGGAGGGCATACATGCCTCAGGGAGCCCTTAAACAAGCTCAAACAGGTTTTGGCTTGACTGACAAAAACCATCAAGAAAAATAATCACAATTTTTCCAGAAATAAAATGTGTATGACTTTGTTTGAAATCACTGCTCTGAGCCATGTTAATACCTTGTTGTGTGTTATTCATAAACCACTGTGGTCATCACAGTGAAACCCAAACCATTAATGGTCATCAATAATAACTAAGGCATCATAAACATCCACCTTGATGGCTTAATTTATTACTTCAAAAAGCAAGCAGTAGTCGTTGCCTTTTTTCAAAACACCAAGACCTGACAAGTCAATCTGGCACTCACGACTGAGCCTTTACCAGCACAGACTTGCATGAAGAGACAATAAAGCGAGCGAGTGATGGAGGTAGAAAGCAGTGAGTAGTGGCTGGGGGAGATTTAGACTCTAAATCTCATAATGCCTCATGCATCTGTAATCATGTTACCGATACTCTGAAGGTAGATTTCAGAAGCCAACATGTACAATGTGATAAATAAGGCACTTTTTACATTGGGTTCAGTTGTTTATCTGAATGTCACTGGAAACAAGACTGTACAGACTTAACATGAACATATTTATAAATGAAACATACAAAAGTGCTGTTATTCTATGCATCAGCATAGTTTCAGCCATGATTCAGCCACGCAGCTGTTTAATATTCAGTACAACAAAACATTTGCAAGTGTGATACTGATTTTATAGTTCTATAACATTTCTATACTTACATGTTATTATCAATGTCCAACTTTGTTTTCTATTTATGCTTTGTCCACACTCACTTTAAGCAATCTAAGAGAGGCAACAGTCCAACAACATCTTTTTTTAATGCTATACAAATGTACTTACATACTATAAAAAACACAGACCAGTTTAGTGCTTTCCTGTGCTGTTATATAAGTTTTCTTGTAATGATTTTTAACCAATCACATTAATCTGTCTAAATGTATGGATATATTAGGGTCTAGACAAGGGTCCAGTCCCATACATTATTGAACTTAACACTATGGTTTGGGGGTTGGTCGGCCCAACCTTTCCCATGCTATAAAACTCAGTGCCCGCCCTTTCGTAACCTTACAAAGTTCAACGCTTAAACAATCATCAATCAAATGAGAAGCAAGACTTAAACCCAAATGCAAATAAAACTGACAGGTTGTTGATCTCAAAACAGGTTGTTGATCTCAAAGGAGAGCATGTAACTCTGAGAACAAAATAAATAACATTCTTGGCATGCCTGAGAAGCTGACCTGGCAATGTCTTTATAAGGCATTAAAAACTGAGACTTTGAGTGTGTTTGACGATCTCATGCAACCATCCAGAAATATGAAAATATTAAATCAATATTGCCTGGGGAGGCAGGGTAATAAAATCACAGGCAGCTTCAGCAGACAGGCATATATCACAAGACTATAACTTTATAAACGCTAAAATTGTTTCTCTATCACACAACCGTTTAAAATAAATGCATATTTTTTATAACAAACATCCTTTCCTCTATCTTTTCATTTCCTTAGAAATGTATTAATCTCTTTATTTCTTCCCTTATCTATACATGTCTGTAGTGCCAACAGGCCTATAATGCAGAGCAAAAGTCCTTTACAATAAAATAATGGCACCAAGTTAGCCATCACTTTATCAGATAGTGGCAGAAGAACACCATTTAAAAGAAGAAAATCTAAAACAGAACAATGTGCTTGTGCACATTTAAAAGGGTTTGTGATGTCAGTATTGTGTGTGAAAGTGTTTTTTACATACTCCGCCTATTTATTCAAATAGAGGCAAAATACAAGCTAAATTTGTTCGAGCAAAGCAGCAAAAAGACCAACAGTCATCTAAAACAGAGAAAAGGCCTGAGAACAGTGATATCAGTTCAGAGGCTCCGGTTAGACATGTCTGTGGCAATCCAAATCGTGATCTCTAATGCTATTTGCATGTTTCTCATATCTATTAGGGTGAGAAACACATAGATTCACATACCCATTAAAAAATATTCTGGGTTAATTATTGACAATCTATCAACAGCAGCTCTGGTATATACAAAACACTTTTGACTCATCCATCAGTTTGTAAAAAAACAAGATGAGCCCTAATAATACACTTACATAAGTGTATTATTTAGGAAAAATTTATATCAATGAAATGATTCTTTCCATGGAATGTTCCACTGTTTAAAACATGTTGTTCTGTTTTAGAACATAATAACAGAAAGTTGTATTTCTTTAATTCTGTGTTAATTCTGTCTCTCTTACAGTGTTGAGGAAAACAGAGAAACAAATAACTTTGTTCAAATACTCTGCGTACATGAGTGCATTTGTGACTCAACATCCTATCAGATTTTTTCCATATATAGCAGACCACTAACAGGAAGCATTCCACAGTGACACAAACACAGGATGTAAATAAAAAAGAAAAATTGTGTATATAAAAAACAAACATTATTTTATTTCTGAATATATCCAAATGTAGCCACAGCAGTAAACACTGCTTGATGAATGACAGTTTAAACTGGAACACCCTCTATTCTGTAACAACATAAAGATGAACCGCACACCAAAAGCTCCTCAGGTTTGAGTTAAGAATGTATGTCAGAAGAATTATTTAAAGTAGTAAAGCAAAAGTAAAGCAAAAGGCTGTTGGCTAGATACATTCAGTGTTGTGATTCAATGAACTTTTCACAGGAACTGTATTATCTGACAGGCAGGTCATGGTACAGCTGGTCATGGGCAATTGTTTGTTACCTTGAAGAAGGTCTTGATGGCAGGCACATGACTGGCACATTCTTCTCTGCGGAGTTCATCCACACTCTCACCAACCTGTGTGATGTAGGTGCTTCATTAGATTACTTACATTGTTTATACATTTTACTGCTGTAAATATTTTGCTCCTTATATGACAAATACTGCAGTTTATGGCTTTCTTATACTAATTCCTGGGCACAGTGACATTTAGTTTAGTAAATGTCAACCTAGTGGCATCTAAAAACAACTGATATTGGAAATGTTCTCAAAACTATGTTTTTCCTAGACATCTGGTCCCAAAGTCATTTATGAAATTAGTTTCCCCTCAAACTCAACTTTACACAAGTGAACTCAGGTTCACACAGGTATCCTAACAGCATAGTGTACCTCACCACATTTTAAATGATTTTGTTGTTTGAAAACCAAAGAAATACTTTTTTATTTTTTAATGTTTTGCTTGAAAAGCCTGTTTGTGCATTTTTTCTTTACAGTAATGTCACTTGGTGTGATACTTTGTTTTATAATGCAAAGACTATAATTACAAATAATTGTATCCCAAATATGATGCCAAATATGAAGTGTGATCACCACTCTTTTAGTACATCTATAGCTTCTTGTATATCAGTGATGTGTATGTGATGTGTATGTGTGTTTGAGTACCAGTCTGGCACACAACAACGTTTCTTTTGCATTTAATAGGTCAGGGAATCCACACCCCCCTTTTCCACACAACGCCTGACCGACTATAGATGACACCTCTGAATCTAACAACAAAATTCCCACTTGTTGCCTTAGAAACTAGAGCCATGATGGATATTAGAGAGGTTTCCAGAATTCCTCTGTCCGTCTGTATTTGAGCTCCTTTAGTCACAAGTCTAAAGGTCGAAGCCCTTTTGTGAAGTGAAACCATTGACACATCTCATCAACAGGAACCTCACATCTCTTGGTTAAACATGAACTGTTTAATGATGTGGCAGCTCCAACCAATGAGCAACCACATTAGGCTCACGCCCATGACAACATCCAATAGGAGTTAGTCATAAAGTTCTTACATCCAATCAGAACAAGCCAAAATGATCTCACCCAAAAGTATGTTAAATTAGATGTTAAATGTTTAAAGTGCACCAAAAAAAAGATTAAAACAGGCTCTCTAAGTTTCCAACATTGCCTATTTGCAGTTTATGTACAGACCTTAGAGACTTCTGAATCTAAATTTCCTTGTGAAGATACAACTTATGTAAATGTGTCGTTTCTGCTTGTGAACTTACCCAGCAGACCATGACAATCTGTGGTTGTCCTGTTTCTGTCAGTCCCAGCCTGCAGAGGCCATACATGGGTCTGCTGCTGTGAAATTTCCCAACCAATTCTGTCAAACCTCCAGCTGGCAGATTAGAGATAGAATAATAAAAAGGGAAAACAAAATAAAAGATTTCCAAATAACCACATAAAAGAAAATGAAACATTTGCATTCTTTTACCCAATAAACATCATAAACCTCAGAGTACAAGATAGGATTCAGGACAAAGTCAATCTGTTCTCCTGTACTCTTTTATTACTTATTCACCTTCATTGTTTAAAACCCATATACGACTTTCTTTCTTCTGAGGAACATGAAAGGAGATGTCATGTCAACAGTGACCACAAATTTTTTAAATAGTTACAAAAACCATCACAGGCATTACTAAAAATTTAATGAAGCATTGCAAGCATTAACCTAAACCACCCTTACTTTTAGAATATTAATTTAAGTGATAAAACCTCAATAAAATCATAAAACTCAGTTTCAAAACTATGTATTAAATGATTTTCGAAATGATCTACTCATCCCATGATACACTGTAATGTTCTTAAAATGTACATATAGGACTTTTACTTCCAGAATCCTATTGTTTCACTAAATTTTGGAAACACTTTACCTCCTGAATCGAAGAGTTTAAGATTGTTGGTCAATCCGTCATATGTAAACAAAGCCCTAGAAAAAAACAGAGAAAATAAATCAGTAAATTACTGTTGCGGAAAACACAATAGTCAATATTTCAGAGGTGATATTAAGGTTGCAAGATATTTTTAAAAACCGGATTGTAACCGGATGTTTTGAGGCAGGCCATATAAAGGTCATGCGTGCATAGCATATCAAGATGACACCAGTAAAACAAAAAAAGATTTTTAAAAAGTCAATATTTCAATTAGGACATTTGACCTTTAACTGTCTGAAACAAATCATTGAGCTTCCTTACATTCCACAGTCAACCGATCAACACCAAATCCTCACTTACATCATCTTAAAAAACAAATAAGTGGGCTTTGTGTGTAAGGGCCATGTGTGCATTATCCATTTCCTTATCCTATACATTCATCTGAAATGCTACACATATTAAACATGTATTATGCATGGCAAGCACTGACCCCAGTGAGCCTACTGTACCAAGCCTGGTGGCCAATCAAATATACCAAATGTTCTTACAGAAGAGACAACCTGTTCCATCTCTACCACTCTGTACTTTTCAACATGAGCCTATCAGGCTATTCACCCACAAGCTTTCAAAGGGGTTAAATAAGTCTTGGTAAAGCTCTAATTTTAACAGGCTCAAATCAGAGCTTGTAAACCAGTGTTCTCCAGGGCTACTAGCTCTAATAACAACTGTAATTGCAGGGTATGCAATCTCAAAGCAACATGTGAACCCAGGTCACAACGGTTTATGGTTATTTGTCAGTATTGGCTGCATTGAGACTGTTACTTGGAACTGGGACTCAAGCAAAATAATGGATTTTGTATTGGGGCCACCGGCCACACCAAAGGAAACATGGAAGTATAGGTTGGGCAGTGTAACAGTGCAATAACTCATAATGGATCTAGAGTCCAGTATGTTGACTATCTGAAACCACTTCAATAGCCACCCAGTATCTGTGTTACAGTACATACAACTCAAGACCTAGGATGTGGTGAACTTTTAAGTGGTCATCCCTTTATCCTGTTCCCTGCTAAGCAGTAAGTATAAGTGAAGGCTTTGACAGGGTGCAGGGAATCAAGGCATATTGAAATTGTTCCCTATTGTAACATAGGACCATTTTGGTGGGATGTGAGCTGTCATAGGTTGAGCTGTCATAGGTTATTAATAGTGCTGCAAATGACAGTTGATTACACTGGCACTACAAGAGACCAAATATAGTGTTCAAAACCCATTTGGAATAAATGTAGGTCTGATTCTGTTAGCGAAAAGCCATGTCTAAGAATTTTTATGTTTCCGCTTTTTTTTGTCTTTCCCCTGATGAAACAAAGGTTTTTCTTGAACCTGCTGTGACATATACATCACAACTGAGAGACATTTTTAGCAATGGGAGTATCAGTTTGTATCCTAAACCTTTTTGGGAAAATTGTGTTTTATACCCTTACCTTTAAAGAACCATGACACAGCCATTCACATGCAGATAGAAGTCTATGACAGTTGCACAATAAAACATGCTACTTATTAAGTTAAAAATAGTTCAACTCAACAACTAAAAATGCCCCCTGCATTCTATTACATTTTGTTGCACTTTGTCTAGCTGTTTCTAAATGCAAGAATTTGTCTTATGTAAACACCCCTTAAAAACATGTCTGTTCAGGATTATTTGACCTCAAAACAATGTGCATTGGACAGGCTATGTAATACATTTATACATCTATACATCTACAGAGAATTGTCCCTCTTTTTCCACTGTAATTTATACTTAATGGGGACAAACTGGAGAACAGCCCAAAGTCATCATGTCCCTATTGTCTTCAAAGCCTCTGATCTCTGAAAGCCACCCAGACTGTGACCTCTCGGCTTTTGATGCAGAGCTCAGACACAAGCAACAACAACAGCCTGTTTCCCTTCATCAGTGTCTTTGTTCAGCAAAACCCAGCAAACCTAACCAATCAGTCAGCAATTAGCATGCTGTGATACCATTGTTCTGCATCTTACCACCAGGAAGGGAATGAAAAGGAAGAGAGAGTGAGAGTCATGCGAAATGAGAGAAGTGCTTGTAGCAGTTGTCCGTTAGCATAACACAACACTGTATTATAAAAGAGCTTTGCTAACACAGGTGCTTTTTTAATAATAATGGTTTTATTTTTTTATGAAGCACAAGACATATTGAACATCTTAAACTTTAACAAAAAAAAAACAGTTTAAAAAGATTTTTAAACTGTGGTGTATGGGGAGGGATTAAAGATGATCAAAAGCCTGGGCTAATGATCAAAAGAACCGCCTTTAAGGAAGGCACTTATCTCCAAGTTGCTATTGTCCGTGTAATAAGTGTAGTTTATGTCACTTTAGGTAAAAACATTTACTAAAAGATTCAGTAACACATGTTCAAAACCAGCACTAGCCGCTGTATTTCTGGGTCACATTCAAAGTATGTTGCCCTGTTGCTGATTGGACAGCTGGCTTGATTGGTTGACTTAGGAGTCAAATCATGTCATGCTATAATGTACAGAAAGCGACAGTGACATTACTGTATTTGTCTATTGAGCAAGGACCACACACATTCCCATTGACGTTAATGCGAGTAAACACTCAGCACGTTGCTCATTGTCTTGCAGGCATGCATAGCATCTCCATGGCATCTGTGACACCACATGCTTAAGTGCACAAGCACCTACAGGTGTTTTGCATGAACTGGAAGAACAATTTCAGTTTTGTCTTTTCCAGTTCTCACATAAATCAGCCTAAAAACTTCTATGTTGCATGAAACAGTAAATATTAGTTTTGTCCCAAAACCTAGTTAGCTGCATACACATGCATTCCAATAAACTTAAAATATAACTCCAAGAAGGCCAAGATAAATGATTATTATAACTAAATGTGTATTTCCTTAAATGATGCATTGATATTTTTGTGTGCATTTACAAATTATATAAAAAAAAATTAAAATGTACTTAATATTTGTGTGTGCAATGTACTTTTAAACTCATTAGACTTTGCTCCATTACCGATGCAACATGCTAACATTAAACTGAAATCAAGATTTGAGTCTTCTGTCTTTGTAGGCAGTGGCAGGTACTAAGTTTTGAAAACAGGATAATACAAAACGAGCTTTGAGTCTTTGAAATAAGGTTTTATCCAAGTGTGACGGGTACAACTGCAGATCAATTAAGGTCACACCTTGGCAACAGATCGACTAACGGACTATACACAACACGGTGGGGTGTAGTTGCTCCTAAGAGTCAAGGATAATAAGCTTTGTATCGAAAACCCAAACACAACTTAACGTACACAAAAAAAACACATACACTAAAGAACACAGACAAACCCTTTAGGACTACAAATGTTGAGTGTGTCTGGACTTTATTCAAAAGAGCATGTCAGGAAAACACTAAACCAAAGCTGAGAAATCCACAGAGACCAATACACAACCGAGAACTGACGGCAGGAATGATGTGTGTGATTACGTAAGCGTGGCCTGGCCTGTCTGTATTGTTTGGATATTAAACAATAAATGCTCAGAGGAGTTTAACTAATGCTTAAATAAACTCTTTAATACTGTTGTACATTAATAAATGTCTTAAAAACAAAAGCTACATTAGACATTTCCTGCGGTCTGTTGTGTGTGGAGAGAGGTGTTGTCTGGAAGTCGTCTGGCCCTTCCTCACCTCACACATACACAATTCCTGTGTCAAGAGACTGATGAGAAAAACACATCAGCTCTGTTCTGCACTTATGTCTGAGTCAGCCAGTTATGAGCTCAAAAACAGAGAATAAAGAATGGATGGAGAAAGAGAGAGAAGCCATACACAACATAAAGGAGAAAGATCCATAGAAAGGAAAAGGGTTTTAAATGGGGTTTTAATTCATGTGGTGTTTGTGTTACATTTAAAAAACTATATTCTGTAGTATGCTAGTAAGGGAAAATGTTCTATGGTATGTTAAGTCGTTTAGTTAAAGTGTTCAAGATGTGGTTTAAAAGGAGACAAAATATATAATATTTCTGCTTGAGATCTCAAATGCGTCACTGAGCTTTCAACATTTTTTGAAAATCAACATTCATGTCACTGAGCTGGCAATGAAAGACATTATCACTCTTTATCAATTACTCTTAACTTGTACAAATTTGGGACACTTTTATGTTTGTGACCCAAAATGTGGTTCATAAAGACAATATATAATCACATGAAATTTAAGTAACCATCCTAAATTATAAACCATCTTAAACCATCTAAAATCTTAAACCATTCACTTCCTCTTGTTCTACAGATTAAATTGGTAAATAGCCAGTATCCTTTTATCTAATATCTAGTGCTGTTACCCTAAAGTTAAGCAAAATGTTTGCACAAATAAATGTCTCTAACATCTTGACTATGTCCAAAGAGCTGTTCACTAAAAGTGATGTTGATACACTTAAAAATTTTCCCAGCCAAATGTATTTGGATATCCACCTTGCCAGAGATGGCCACTTTCCATCTGTTGTGCGTAAAGCTGGAAAACAGCTGTGTAGAGAAGTATTGATGTGCACAATGGCTCTTGAGAGAATTGGACATTTACCTACCTGGTTGTGAAACCAGCTGGCATAGGGGAAACTGTTTTTTCCAAAAAGCTATTTGAAAAGTTTTAAGTGTCATCTGTGGCATATTTTACTGTTCCAAAAAACAAATCCTGGAAGACCCCTTATTTTGCATGAACTAAATAAATATTTCCTTACAGCTTTTGTGCCCAGTCTTTGGCTATGTTCACTAATATTCTTGGGTCTGCCTGCAAATGATCATAAATTAAAAGCAGACAGACCAACTCACGTCACTCTATAAAACTAACTGCTCTAAATGTCATTGGACTGAAATCATGGGAAAGTAAGCTGGTAGTGTTTATGTAGTTATGACCCTGAGAAGTGATAAGACCAAAAATAGGAGTGCAAAATAATGACTACAGAAACTCAAGCAGACAAAAAAAAGTCCTGCTCATAACCAATATAAAAAACAAATATGAATACCAACACGAAACAAAAAGGCTTGTCTGAGCTTGCAGTTGTGTGAGTTAGCTTGACAGAATTATCTTGCATGCTACAGTATCTGGATTTACTTTGTGTGCTGAACTATAGATTATAGTTGAATATATCTGAATAATACTTGTTTCTAATATAGCATGCTTAAAGACAAACCATGGTAGGAACACATTAAAAACAATACAGTTGAAAAGCCTTGGATAAGAATTGGCTTTTCTGAGAAAATGGGACCTTGGGATCATAGCATTTCAGATTCAGACAGCGGTTGTTGCCTGGAAGGGGTTGCTGGCCCAGCCTGGACTTCAAGCTCAGTGGTGGAGATCTCAACGAGCTCTTTAACAACCTCTGCAGAACGTACTAAACAACTCTGAACACACTGCCATCTGGCACAGTAACCTCTTCATACTGAATATGGTGTGCCAGGTGCTATTAATTTGAGTGTGTGTTGGCCTGGAACGGACACAGCCAAATTGCTCAACAAGCTAAAATGAGTTCAGCAGCCAGGAGATGTGAAAAAAACATCTCCTGGCTGCTAATAAAGAAGTATAATAACAGTGGCTATTAAATTAACTTCACTGCTTGAGACTGTTTTAATCCAATTGTATGGAGTTTTATATGGCATCTGCGTGAGAGTCTAACTAATGCTGTCTATCGCTAAGGGGGCACAGTGCTTTGGGTGGCAATTTTGTGATAATGGCAACTATTGGAAGAGTAGAAGAGCAAAGAACAGTCCAGGATTTCCTGAGAGAATTCTGGCAAACTCCAAAAGAATGGAGTGGAAGAGCTGACAATAAAGAGTAAAGGAGAGAGGAGGGAGGATGGAAAAGTGAAAAGGATTGTGGGGGACTGAATTTATGAGGATGGGGGGATGGGTGAAAGAAAACAGACTGAGGAGGCTGGCATGCAAATGTGATATATAGTTGCAAAATAAAAATGGCATGAGACTATAAGGGAGAGGGGAAACAGTGATTGAAACCCTGTTCTTTTTAGAAGGTCATGGGTTCAGTTCACATAGAACATGTACTGATAAAAATGCATGCCCTACATTAATTTGCTGTGAATTTACTTTGGATAAATGCACCTACAAATATATGTAGGTGGGAACAAAAGAACAATTACAGTGCAGATAACAGTCATGTCTCGTGATGGAGGATAAATGGGCATGAAATCACTAGTCACATTTACATGAACACTTTTTGTCATTTCAACCGAAGTCATTTCGATTAAAAGATTCAGGTTAACTATTTACATGTGCTGGTGCTTGTGACATGTACACATTAGCATAAGTCATGTTTACTACACTCATTTAATGTACAGTGTTACTAATAATTCTTAGGTAAACCCTTAGTTTATTTTATCGTTGGTATAGTGTCAATAATCTTAGTTGGTGGCAGTAAGTGGACTATTTAGGGTGCAAACCTCAGTTTAAAAGAATAAAAATAATGCACTGTCACTTTGCAACAGACACAATAAATGTCTACTATAGATGTTAGTAATAGATGTTAACAGGACACGTTATCGTAAAACTTCATAAAACTAAGAAGGCTAAAACTTAAAAACACCAGAGTTTATTTATCTATTATGTAAATAAAATGCCTCTTCCGAATATTCAATATTTATACTTCTCAGCATTCCATGTACCTGTTTATAAACATAATTTAAACAGTTCATGTAATTAGGAAACCTGGACATTCTGTAGGACTATTTTAATGAGCTGTAGGGTGGAAAGTAACAACATATACTGCAGATCCAAAGAATTTACAGGCAGTTGTGGTCAGCCATTCAACCGTGGATAATCTAAGCTCTGCAATTAAACATAAAGTAATAAAATGTGACTACAAAACTAAACTAATCTGCAATAAGTGTACAATACTGAAACACACAAACCATTCAACAGGTGTGTCCAAGTTTTGCGGTTCCAATTACCATTATATATTCTGAACTAACATGCAAACAGAAACAAAAAGTGTTCTGTTTCAACAATGATTAAAGCTGCAATTAGTCAATTAACTATATTGTGTAACATGAACTCATCTCTGTAACCTCGTCCTACACATGGATACACCAGCAGTCTGTCATCAGTAACCTTATATGTTAGCTACAATATAAATAGATATCTACTAAAGACAAGCTGTGTATATTAAGAAATGAGGAGGAAACTTAAGTGTATAACCTATTTCTGTGCGGGAAGCCCACAAAGTATTTTTTCAATAAGGCATTACAGCTATAAAGGTTACGAGTCTTATCAGAATCGCAGGAACTGACTCCCAGTCTTCCATCAGTCATCCATCAATGCTATTACCCATTAAAGGAAATGAACTGCCAGCCTCTAAACTATGAATGTATTATTAATTGCAGGGCAACTATTACCCAAATTCGTTACTTAACAACTAAAGTAACAACTAAAAACTACTATAATTATATATAACGTTCAATTATGCCAAACCCTTTTCTCAGACAATTACAGTGAAGTTATACATAGTGATTTATAAAGGGATGAGAACAATCATAAACATCAACTCTGTTTTTGCTTCTAGTCCACAGCTACTCCAGAGTTATTTTACTCTGTTAGTGTTTATACACTGCTTGTGAACATTATTGAATGTAATAAACAATATTTGGTTTGCCAAGGCTGTCCTAGATCTTAAGAGGTTGAGTACAAATCCTAACCTATGCAAATGTTTTCTTCAAGAAGGTTTCTCACACAGTTTTGAAGACCTAAAGCCAAAGTCAACATAGAATTTATCACAATTATGTAACTTTAACACTTGACTGATAAGTTTCAGTCCTTTCAGTTCAGCAGGCCTTTCAGATTCAGCATGAGTTCCTACTGGATTCTTCAACAGAACAATCTTCCAAGTCAACTCTGGCATTTCCCGGTCTGCTTGTCCCAAACAGCTCATGGAACACAGACCTCACTCATCTCTTCATACTCTAAAATGTCTCATGCAATCACTAATAACATAAACATTTTCTACTCTGCCTCATATTAAACTTCTCCTAAGATTCTTCCTTTCTGCAGAATCTCAAGAAATGATGTTCAACCTCTTGCTTTCCTTTAGGACTGAACTTTTATCCCTGTGTTTGTATCTAACAGTCTTCACACATCTGCATTAGCACAAACTTTTCTGATTCACAGGTTTCCGACAGCTCACGAAGGAGCTACACTCAGCAACAGCACAACAATCCAAAACAGTGAGTCACACAACATCAACTCAATCTACTATGTAAAAGGTGATCATTTATGAGGAAATTTACATTGCATGACATTTTCAGGGCAGCTCCCATGACCTCATAATCAGATTAAGATCATAACACTCCTCATCCCTCAAAGAAAAAACAAAGCATTCCTTCCAGGCAGTCCACAGTTCGATTGGCAACTATACAAAGAATAATCAGGCTGAGCGAGAACAATGTAAAACAAAGGAATGGCAACCAAGCAGGCCTCGGTTACTGATGTACAAAGTAGTTCATGAAACCCATATTTAAAACAATTCTACATTTAACGTCAACAAGAATAGCTTTAAATTAATGGTCTTAAGTTCTGAATCTAGCTAACAAACCCCTCAAACCACAAACAACTGACTCAGCTACTTGGCTTTTTAGAAATTTACCCTATTGTAAAGGCTAATTTCAACAACAGTGTGATCCCAGATCTAGGACACACAGTAACCTGTCTTCTAACTCCCAAAACAACCATGCACCACAGAATAATCCTAAATAATCAAGTGACAAAAGCTCATGTTCTTTGAGGTAATGTGAGAGACACAATAACATCAGCTTACTGAGTCTATGGCTAGTTAGAACCTTTCTGGTTACTTTGTGTGATAATTTAGGTATGTAGGCTGATGGTTAATACTACAAGTTTCCAATGTGAGGTGATTAAAGGCCTTAGTCAGGGCCAAAATTCCTGTTGTGTAAACCCAAAAAAGCAAAAGCGTCATCATTTTAACTGCATATGGCCCCAATAGCACAAGAGCATGTTTATGCTCTATCAACATCAAGATACTTGAAATGGGTGGTCTTCACTTTGTCAACACAAATAATATTAAAATTAAGTATTTAAACTTGCAATAAGGAATTATATATTGGGTGTTTCTTTGATGCAGTTGAGCTCCTTTTTCCATTTTGCTTGAGCTAAACATGCCCAGAACTTCAGAGTGGTGGTGAGGAAACCTACAAGCAGCTTGTGGCCCCCTCACAATATGTTGAGCATGGATTTTATTGGCTCAGTAGGTAAAAGCAGTTCAACATATGCTAGTTTAAGGGGCAAACAAACCTGACCTCCTTAGGTACACGGCTACTGAGAGTCATTAGGGTCGTGTGATAAAGATCTCCTTTTAACCACCTTTAACTGCATCATGTCATTCATCACCTTAAAAGGGAACTGTGTAATGTTTTAGACATATCCTGAATGTTGCATTACTGAGGAATATAAACGTTTTCATGCTAAAATGTAAGTGCTATGTCTATGGCAAGTGGTACTTTGACAGCTTTTGACAAGTTTTTTGAAGGATTTTATTGGACTAAGATAGAACTGGAATGTGGGATCACTATATAAACATTTGAAATGATGTAGTGCTCTCAAACAAACTTGGAACCTTTTCTCTATGGTCAAAGCAAAACTCATTTGACATCCTTATGATACAGGAAAAGTAATGGAAAATTTTTCAGCTACACAAGATTGGCCAAGACTACAAGAGACCATAATGAATAAAGGAAATATGCACCAAGGTTCTTTGCCAAAACCTTTGCCAAGCACAAAACTTGAATATGGAATAACTTGCACATAGTTTTGTTGTTTGTCTTTAAAGTACCAAAACTTAACCAAACAACCTCTCTGGAAGACATCTGAAGATCTTTAAATATAAATAGCTATTTGGAAACTTCTAAGACGATCCAGCTATTCAAATGCAATATAAGTTAATGCACAAGATAATGCGACAGAGCTCCGTCAAAAATCACAAGCTATCTGTGTGGGACTACAACCCAACGCACAACAAACAGCATTGTTTGAGGCTCGTGGCCCAGCCTTGCAGCTTAGAGGAACTCCAATGACATTTTCCCTTTATATTCACATTGGGTCCAACAGTGTTTGAAGGAATCAGAGAGAAAATCCACCTACACAAGGGCCAGACATTTCCCAAGAAACAACAGAGCTTCTCACAATGTGAAGTTATGTTAATGATCATATGGTGACTTGAATATATATTCTGTGACCTACACAGAATATAAAAAGAGACTATGAGCATTTTTGTGGACATAGAAACATATGAAGTGTGTGAACATTGCTGTCTGGAATGTCCTATGATGCTCATACAGTATCTTTGCATTACACCAGTGTAATGTAAACAATAATTGGTCAATTCAGGCGGATAGTTTAAGGATTAGGAAGTATTTACAAAACATAACAAAGATGAGGAACACAAACATTGCCAACAATGAATGTCTGTGCCATCAGATACATAGAGAACTCTATGGGTCTGATTAGAATACATCTTTTTAGATTCTGATATTACTTATAATCTATTATTTAGATTATAAGTAATAAACACACATGACTTTAATGTAATCTGTTGTTCATATGTTTTGCTGTTATCAAGCATAATGTTTGCGTGTAAAAGAAAATTAACTCATTTCAATGTGTGTAAACTGTTGTTACATAATGTACTAATATAAGTTTAGCCTGTGAACATTTACAATTGTTCAGTTTTTCATTCAAAATGCACTCATTGTCAATCTTGTGAATTATCCTTTTTAAGCCTTAATCTGGCAGTGTATCTCAGGTGATACACATATGTCAGGATGTGCCAAATAACAGAATAACATATGACTTAATATTATTTTTAGCATCTTAAGGCAAGGCTTGTAATAAAGTGGCAATTTCATTGTTATATTAATTAAAGATTAAAATACAATAATTTACCAAAACATTGACATATCCTACACAATGTGCAACCATATTAATTTTAGGATAACTTTGATAGACAACTTGATATGACCCACATACCAAGAACAAAGCCCCCTTCTAAAGAAGCTACAATGTATGTATTCCGTGGTGCACAGTGGCGCCTGTTTTAGGGTTAAATGTAATGTTTTGTTTTCCTCAGCTGTACACAAAATTACCACCTGTGATAAACTGTTAAACCTGAATGACGTTTTGTAAAGTACTGATGATAACTTACAATAGAGCAGATGTTTTATGAGTGGTAACAGGAGAAGATTGCACCTTAAGGCTGTTAAATCATGCATAAACCTGTGATCCAACAGCTAGGAGATAAAACCAAACAGAGCTTTGTTGCTTCATTTAGTTTCAGGTGAGTTCCTCAAAGGACAACTTTGTCTTTGTTACCATGGAAACATAACTGCATAACTTGCAAGTTGTTTTCAAAGTTCCACAACTACCGCTTTGCTCTGTGAAAATGTTAAAGGACAGCGATAGAATCTCTCTTTGTCTAACGGATGGTAAAGCCACTTTCAAAAGTCAAATATCACAAATTTGGCTTTTCATCATAACCTCCTACAGACCTCATGGCAATAAATTCTGCCACGCCTTCACAGTTTCCTATCAATTCCAGTCCAGTCGTATCCCATGGGAGTTGCCTCTGTAGCCTGCCTAAGGCTTGGGATGTCAAACTCACACGATACATCTTTACAAATAAGAGAACAACATGTTACAACCAAACAGTAATTTACAAAAACAGATAATTGCATTGTCAATTTATCTCATTTTACAAACATGCAGGAAAGGGCACTTCACAAATAATTGCAACAACAACAGAAATGTGTTGCACAAAATCAAGATGTAACATCTATTGTATTAACTTTAAACACTTTTTTTTTATTTTGGATTTATGACTGATCCTGGCCCCGCTACAGCAAACAGTACAGTTGCTAAATGCTGTACGTGTCCAAGTTAATCGCTTGCATCCTGAACTGGAGTTATTTGACGTACTCCAAAAACTGTTCACTTCAAACCCTCACACAGTATCCCAAGTAAAATGAGTTCCTTTGTCCAAAGTTGCATTCAAGGACATGTGTGAGTTTCAAACGCAATCTTTAACTCAGTCAAAGGCTGACCAGGAGGTGGAGACGCAAAGGTTTCAACTGCAGCGGTCCTGCTGGAAAACTTCATGAAGGGGGATTTATCCAAAAAAGCTCCACCTCCTGCTCTGAAAAAGCACCGCTGTTGCACAATTTCAGTTTATCTTGCATGTTGGCAATACGCATTACTTACGGCGTTACGAACCGTTACATTAAAACGGGAAATATCATTTAATCTAGTTTTAAATTATATTTAGAATGCCACGCATTCAAAATTGGTTTTGGGACATTCATGTTGAGATTGTTAATGGTGTCCACATGTCCTTTTGTCCTGGCTACAGCTTGCAATACGTTTTTGTTGCATTGTCAATTTATCTCATTTTACAAACATGCAGGAAAGGGCACTTCACAAATAATTGCAACAACAACAGAAATGTGTTGCACAAAATCAAGATGTAACATCTATTGTATTAACTTTAAACACTTTTTTTTTATTTTGGATTTATGACTGATCCTGGCCCCGCTACAGCAAACAGTACAGTTGCTAAATGCTATATGAGGAAATAAAGACCATTTGTCAACATCTACTTCTGAAGAACTGCTGGGTGGCATGTGAAACAGACTGCCAGAGATTAATAGAGTATATTAGTATATGTCTGAGTATATGTCCTGTAAAACTGACAAAGTGATGAGGAATCAATCTGAGTTAACCCAGTGTTTACCTCAGCCTGTCAGTATTACTGATAAATGCAACTCTCCAACAGGAACCTTCAGCCAGACCAAGGCTAAAGTTAGTTTGGCCACATTTCATAGTGGAAAAGTGTTGATCAAAAGAATTGGATTTTTTTCCATTCAGCAGCTTTACAGTACATGCCTGCAATATGACCACACAGCTGTCCTGCTATGCTGGAAGATGAATAGGAATATCAACAATGCAACATTAGCTCAACCTTAATGACCAAAAGCCATTTTTATTAGTCAAGATATTAAGTTAAACATAATAATTATTTCTAATTACATTCTATGTGTGATTCCTAAAACTAAAGTCAATGATACATCTCTTCACAGCAAAACTACAGAGACAAAGGAAGTAACTGTAGCTAATGGGTCATTTTTTATCACTGAAGCAACATTACATGTCAAAGTAACTGTGAAATACTGTTGAAAAACCTGCTCCATGACAATTTCATTGTCAGCCAACAGCACCAGGCAGCACATGAATGGGCCTGATAGGCTTGTAAGGCCTAAAGCACTTGCGACTGTTTCTGAGCATGTTTCCACGGTGATTAAGCATGTGGAAAAACAGAATGGGTGCCTGGATGGTTAAGACCGCCTGACGGCTGTTTGCAGGAATTCGCCTGCGCCTCCTGAAATGCAGCAGAGACAATGACACCGCTGATATAACAAACGTGAGTTGCCAAGATCTGACACACAAGAACAACACTGCAGGACTTCAATACTGTCAGATCATGACATCCATCAGTACTGTGTTGTTAAAATTAAACAATAGATCTTGGTTACAACATCCGAACTGAAATCCAATCTTAGTGTGTTCATTAGCATGTGACAAATTGTAAACATTCCTTCCAAACTGTCTTTACAGAGAAACACATTTCTTAAAGTGATTCACTACCTTTAAAGTCATCCTTAAAAGGTATAAATAAAATTATTGACAAGTGTTAGTACTGTGACATTTGCAACATGTTCTGTACATTAGAAGCCTACCAAGGATGACATCATTAGTTGAGTGAGTGGTGAGTGAGTACTGTTATTAACTTTTCTAAATGAATGATGTAGCCATGTGTAGCTTATTCAGTTACTGAGATGTCTCTAATCATGTTTAAGTTCATGCTTAAGTGCTAACCACTGTGCAACACACTTACCAAAGACCTGAACCTGACTCACAATTTAAATAGATGACATCATGGCAAATCACAAATGAAGGGGGCTGTAACACTGTTGGTTTCCTTACATCATTTATCCCAAAATTATACACACGTAAGCACACAAAATGAAGAACCTGATTCCAAAAATCCATTAAATTGTTTATAAGCCAATTAATGTTGATAATTTACAGAACATTTGTGACAAGTTGTTTTATATTATTTATTTTATTTTCGCAAAGGTTGAATTCCAAGCTGGGAAATTTGCATACAGGCAAACACCAAAGGAGAAATGACAATGGAAAAACATAACATCACTAACACAGGTACACATAACAGTGTACATACTCATACAATTCGATGAAATCTTTAGAAATAGAATAAAAAAGAGCTTTATTTTGGTTCCCAACAAGTACCCAATAAACAAAAACTGGTACACTAGCCAATTCAGCGATTATTAATCTTTGACTCTTGATGTGTTGAATTCTGAGTAAATAAACGAACAGTGTACAAAACGTACTTTAAACCCAAAAGTAAATTACGAAGTGATTGTCTCTGACAACATTAAAAACAATTGCGCAACCACCGCTTTCCAAAGTTGCATTAGAACAGCAGTGCGCGGTTTTTGGCTGTGTCTCAGAATGCAAACTACCTAGACAACATTAAAAAATGCTCCTATATCATTACAAAATGCTCCCCGCGTTTATGATGCCAAAAATGCAATGTTGGCAGGCACTTTGCTTTTAACACGCACACAGTATGTAATAGTTACTGTACCAGTTGGTGGATGCTCGGGGACTCAGGATGTCTTCTTTAGCGGTCAGCAGAGACAGGCTGTACGTGTCCAAGTTAATCGCTTGCATCCTAAACTGGAGTTATTTGACGTACTCCAAAAACTGTTCACTTCAACCCTCACACTGTATCCCAAGTAAAATGAGTTCCTTTGTCCAAAGTTGCATTCAAGGACATGTGTGAGTTTCAAATGCAATCTTTAACTCAGTCAAAGGCTGACCAGGAGGTGGAGACGCAAAGGTTTCAACTGCAGCGGTCCTGCTGGAAAACTTCATGAAGGGGGATATATCCAAAAAAGCTCCACCTCCTGCTCTGAAAAAGCACCGCTGTTGCACAATTACAGTTTATCTTGCATGTTGGCAATACGCATTACTTACGGCGTTACGAACCGTTACATTAAAACGGGAAATATCATTTAATCTAGTTTTAAATTATATTTAGAATGCCACGCATTCAAAATTGGTTTTGGGACATTCATGTTGAGATTGTTAATGGTGTCCACATGTCCTTTTGTCCTGGCTACAGCTTGCAATACGTTTTTGCAAGCACGCACGTTTTACTATTTATTACTTATTATATATTAAAATGTAATGCTTTAATACATACATGATACACACGTTTTTTCTTCTTAGCTCTTAAACAAGGGGGAAATTATAGTTGAATGGTTTTGTAAAAATTCGTCTAGATGTTTTAGATACTTTCTACTATTTTGTGCCTTATGTTTGAAGCTAAGTTTGACAGGTTGGAAGTACCAAGTTCTGCACTGACAAGCTATTGATCTGCCAGTCTTTCTTTGTACAGGCTACTTGTGAGCAGTCTTTGGAGTGCTTGGCAGCAACCTAAGAAGCCATTTACAGTGCATTGATCTCTGGAGGGACCCTTGCCCCAGTAGGGCTGATTTCATGGAAACTGAACTTAATGTAGTCTCCATTTAAATTGGCTTTGTTGCTGTTAAAAAAAGCAATGCTCAATATAAAGCTGTCCAATTTGCTTGCTCTCTGCCTCACTCTCTGTCTTCCACACACACAAACACACTTTTTAAGGAGCATTAGTGTGAAAAGATGCATGCTGGGAGCTTTCCTCTTGCCATTTTGTTAAACTATTATTATCTTTCACGATGTTTGATGCTTTTCATAGTATCTGATGAAGTGTATAATTTTTGTATTTGTCTTTTGGGTCTATTTTAATATTTAAAATATACTGAATTATGCATGGGTTGACACAAAATAATAAAAGGCGCTTAAACCCAAGTTAAAATACCCTCACAAAATACCCTCGCACACCCCCACATAAAGACCTGTGCATAAGAACTGAGGCCATCTTTCTGTGTCTGCCTCTTTAAATATTACATCATTTTTGTCTTTATTGTTTAATTAGTTCATGTTGTAGAGCTATGTAGCAAAGGGCCCCCGCTGCCTCCCTAAAGTGTGCACTAGAGGGCCGATCACAGCTTAACTGCTGGTGCCCCCTAAAACATCCTCTTTGGAGGCATGTGTTAGAGTTTATGGAATAGGGAACGGGGCCAAAATGTCAGAATTCCTCCATGATCACAACAGCTTCCTGCCTCCTGTCGACTCTGCCCAGCTGACGGACTGTTATTCTGACAGAATGCTTGGTATTTCCTTTATCTGAAATGGGATGTTAAAGATGAAATGCTGTTATTTAAAAGGGATAATGTCTGCATCAAGTAGCTTGTTGTGTTTTAAACAGGGGGAATAGAAGCTGGAAGACATCATGTCATTGAGTCTGTTAAAGCCTACTGTACAGTATTATACAATATTTCAATTTGTTTTCTTTACCTTGGTCCCTATAACCTACTGTATGAATAACCTTATAGCTTAAATACCTAAAGCAAAGTCTTAAAAAGTGCAGTAAAGAATAATAACAGAAATTACATATTTGTCTGCATTTATATTTTGAACAGATGCAATTCATGCATGCAAGTCAAGCTTCAATGTGTTTACACCTGAAATAGAGGTCAAAGTTCAACACACCAAAGATATATGCCTTGAGTCCAGGCTTAAAGCTTGAACTCTGCCCTGTAACACCATTACTCTTTATCATCATATGTTATTTGTTACCCTTGCTTCCCTGTCCCTTTAAATCCAGCACTTCTGCAACCTTTTCTGGACCTCTGACATGGTGTATTTGCCTGTGAATGTAGAAGTAGCTTATCTTAAGTAAATTCTAATATTATCAGGAGTGATTTCCTAGGAATTCACCACCTTTTGGAATGCTTACATATCCAAGGGCCAGTAACAGGTTTATTTCATTATTTCTTACTGTTTTTAACTGGCACTATCATTTGTCATTTTTCTTGTTACAAAACTGACCACATTGTCACAGCATACATTTTACCTTCTGCAGTTCAATAAGATTAAAGATAATTGTAGGTAAAAAAAATGAGATTGAAAACATAAAACATATTTACTTAAGGGGCAGTTGTGGTCTACTGGTTAGTGAGTCAGGCTTGTCATCAGTAGGTTGCCGGTTTGAACGCCGGCAGGTTGCAACTGAAGTGTCCTTAAGCAAGGCTCACCGGGGTTAGGTGTTAGATGTAATGTTGTAAGCAATCTGTGTTTGCTTTCTTATTAGGAGGTTAAATGCGTGCTAGTCTTTATTATTGTTTATAATATTATCACATTCTTGTAAGGAGGCTTCGGGGAACCTCCTCCACCGTGTTCAGGCTGTTTATATCCACATGCAATACGAGTTTAATTAAATCCAACAACAAGAAATCCACAGAAATACAGGGAAAAGAACTTAAGCAGCTACAAAAAACAACAACTGACAACCAATGCACAAAACACAGAGGTATTTAAAAGGAGACTAATCAGGGATAACAAGACAGACAAGGAAAACCTGGACAATAAGCAAGACCAATCAACAAAGGACCACAAACCAGCACAGGAAACAAGAAATGAACATTGAAACAAAAGGTATAAGGACTTTAACTTAAAAGTCCTTATATCGAAATACATAAAACAAGGCAGACAAGACATAGAACATTACAGATCCCCCCTTTAAGGTGCAGATTCCATATGCTCCATAAACAGACTAGGAGAGTGGTGTGATGGAAGCAGAGCAGGGGAGGGACGGAGGGACAGGTTCGTGTGGGGGCAACTTGTCTGGAGCATGAGAAAGAACAGAAAGCTACCACGAGGAGCCGGAGAGTACCAGAGTAGAGCAGGAGAGCACCTGGGCAGGCAGGGGAGCACCAGGATGGAGCCATTGGAGCAGAAGCACACCAGGATGGGGCTGAAGACCAGGAGGAGCTGGTGGTGTCAGAGACCAGGGAGTACCTGGAGACCAGAGAGGTGCCAGGAATGTCGGAGGCCGTGGTGAAGCTCAAGACCAGGGCACAGTGAAACCTAGGATAGCCACTATGGCAAAGACAGGGATCACAGGAGCAGCCATCTTGGGCATGGCAGGGAGCATAAGAATTTCAGGGACATAAAAGCTGGAGACTCTGGAGTGGTGGACATGACAGCAGGAGGTTCTGGTGTGGTGGCCATGTTGTGGTAAGACTCTAGTGAGGAAGTTGCCATAAACACTGGGCTTGTGATACTCAGCGTTGTGCATGCAGGCTTTGACAGTCAACCAAGCCCTGCGTCCATTAGAGCTGTCCTCAAACATTTTTGGACAAATGAAATCCACAGAAACATGGGGAACTAGGGATGGCCAACACAAAACTGAAGTTTCAAATCTGTGTTGAGATCCTGAACCATGACTTGTGACTATGGCTAAATGAAGCTCAGGGATATTTAAAGGGAGACTAATCAGGGCTAGCAAGACTGAGGAGCTTATTCATGTAGAGGAATTTATTATGAGTTGAGGAAGCTATACCCCCTCCTCTAGTTAGTCTAGGCATGCAACTCTTGTCAGGAATGTCTGTGACTTTGGTTTAGTGGTTTCAGTAATGGTTTTGGACTTGGGGCTACAGGTTTATTGAAGAATAATTCTAAGGAATTTCATACTGGACAAGAAAAACTTAATTGCAACCAATAAAAAAAGAACAATAAAAAGTTTTAACCTCAGTTCACGTATGCAGTCTAAGCAGTCTTTTAGAAGAATGTTAAAGGAAATAAAGTGGTTTTGTCTAATAACTTCTATGTTTATAAAAAGTAAAACTAAAACAATCTGACTACATGTGAACACACACACACACAGACAGACAGACAGACAGACAGACAGACAGACAGACAGACAGATATTCAGGTTTGTTAGCCACCCATCTACACACACAGATCACTACACCTGTTCTTTACTACAACATCTACAACATGTTTGCATGACTTCATTGTTTTATTACTTTATATAATTACTTCTCAGGTAATACCTCAAATAATTACTTCTCTTGGTCTAATTGATTAATGTAATTTGAGACAGTGGGGGAAAAGAAAAGCTGCATAACTGTGATGAATCAGCATTTCAGGCTAAACTGAAACTGATGAATGAGGCTAAGACGACTGCCAGTAATTCATTAGAAGGTCATAACTAAACACATTTACAGTATGAATAGCATAGTTTAGATATTTTGGTCTTGTGGTCATGTTAAAGATCGTTTTAAAATCTCTGAGCACAGATTGAGATTTTGTTGAGATGGAAACCTCCCCTATAGTAATAGATATGCATGTATATAGATATCTGCATGTATTAAAGTGTTGTTCTAAAAAACTTAATATTGAGGTTTCACATGTACAATGGTGGACTTTGTGGAGGTCCAAAGGTGGACCTTACCATTACACCCTTATTCATACAGTAAAACTGCTGCAGTTTACAGTGTTATTTTTACAGTGTTGTAAAAATATCCCAGTTGTCGCGAAATGCATTTAAAATTTACAAAGACACCATGATTTGCCTTTAAAGCATTTTTAACATATGTTAAAAATGATTCAAACACAAAAATACTTTCTCCAAAAATAGCGACCACTGTAATTCAATTGTCTATGCCTCCCTCTACAGGACACTTAGCAGTAGTGAATGTTCCACATTAGAAACGTAATCAAGACCTGTGCATGTTAAACTTGTATTATAATTGTAAACAAATAGTGTATTACTAATTTGATTTAAAACTGACTTGATCATTTGTAAAATTGTGTATGTTTACCGTTTGTGTAAATTACAACTATCTGTCTTGAGAGACTTTTAAAAGTTTAATTTACATTGAAATGTGAATTTTGCCAGTTTTCTGATCAAGCCAGAAATCAAATCGAACATGTAAACAAAAAAATTGCATTCAAAGAGTTCTGTTTAGTTTTATTAAAAGCCAAGCAACATTAAAATACTGAAACAGATTTCCAACCCTTTTTTCCCCAGCTCCATTTTGTACAAATCATTTTGTTTCCAAAAATATTACAAAGGATTCAATAAAACTTTTTTCCTTTTTTTTTCTTTTTGCAACAGCAGCAAAACATTCTGATTTAGTATTTAAAAGCCCTTAATAGTGTTTATGGTGTGTGTGCTTCTGGTTCAGAAAAAAGAACAATCATTTCAGAACAGTAACAGAACCTTTTCGGTTCAGAACAAGAACAATAATTGCAGAACAGTAACAGAACTTTTTCGGTTCAGAACAAGAACAATAATTGCAGAACAGTAACAGAACTTTTTCGGTTCTGAACAAGAACAATAATTGCAGAACAGTAACAGAACTTTTTCGGTTTAGAACAAGAACAATAATTCTTCAAACTAAGAAGTTAAAAAACACAAAGTGCAAAACAGCTTTAAATAATCACAGATCTGGAAGAGAGGTCAAGAGTCGGGTCAGTCTAACAGGGAGACAGTGACACCCCCCCTTACCTCAAAAGAACAAAATTGGCAATGACCACTTAGACAGAACATCTACCACATCGTCTGCCAAGGGGAATAAGTGCTTTGATATAATTAACAGATCCATTTTTTTAGAGAAGCAATATGGCCCTTTTGTTTAATGGAGATTAATGTGTTTTGAAATCCACCTTTGACAATGAAAGCTGGTTCTGTCTGAAGAGCCTCTCTGATCAAACAGAGAACTTTTCTTTGTCTATTAAATTATGTGGTACTTACTTTTAGAAACAGTAAGTTGTGGTTAACCCTTCCAGTTTAATAGAAATGTTTAAAAAATTAACAAAACAAAAACAATCACCACAATAACTTTTCTGTGGTATTCGTTTTTTAAAAAGCATGTTGTGTAATTTATTGCCCCTGAATTACAATTTGTATTACCTGTCAGATAAATTAAAGGTCAAGCATTGCATTACTGGTTTAAACGCTAGCGAGACTCTGAGAGGAGTGTTTGTGGAAACCTGTATGAAAAATCAATATCGTTTCCATTTGGTGACACTAGTGGTGTTAAAAGTACAGACTTCACTTTTAACTTGACGGTAGAGGGCGCAAGCATGCCTCTGACCCTCTCTTAACGTGAACCTTTAGCTCTCTGCCGAACCTGTATGATCACAGCTCATAAGATGAACAGTTTCCACTTAGCTCAGCACATTCACACACAGAGAGAGAAAAAGTATTTTGGGGGGGAAATGAAACGCTGGAAAACTCATTAAACTATATATCACATCACTTAAAGAACAGAATGTATTGCTACATGCTGACCACAGGCATACAGAAGGAGCAAAACAGTGGTCTGCTGGCTGTCAGTATATTGTGTGTGTAAGTTTGTGTGAGTTTATGCACACTACAATTAACTTAAAACTAAAAGCAGTGGCCTCTCTTAGAAAGGTTACAGAAGAACATTGTTTTAATTAAAGGCACACAGGAATAGACCACAACTTTTAACTGCTCTCATTTCTCTCAAAAAGAGTTTCATACCACAAACAGTAAATAATCAAACCTAGAACAATAACAAGTTTCACTAATAATGAACATGACGCTATTTCCATTGAAGGTTCTGGATGGATCGCTTTTACACCTATATGTGTTGAATGAGGGCTCTTCATTACTTTTCAATAACAAGACAAAAGTGCATGATGATTGTTTGATAATGAAAGGCTACCATTATTTATAACTACATGCTGACTTCCAAGCTATCACTTAGACTCATTTCCATGCACATCTTACCTGTAAACGTGCACTGATAAATACTTTATCTGTCACTCAGGATGATTTTTGTTAAATTGAAAGAAATTTACAGAGAATTTAAAGCTAAAGTGCATATCTAGCAAGCAATTACACTGTTAGCAGTCGTTTGAGCCAACATTGAGTGTCTAAACAATTTCTCTCCTTAATGCTCACTTTAAGAGGGAATAACACTGCTCTGATACTGTCACTAAGAAGTCAATTAAACCTTCTAAATACTTTTAAATGACATACATCACATGCCCTCTGAATGAAGAGTTAATGAAGGCATAGTAAATAATCGCACAAGGTACGAAGACTGACGTAATTCAACAGAACAGACATCAAAGTCTTATAGAAAGCATGATTTTTTTTCACGCAAGCACAGAATATACAGGGTCGTCAGAAGCACCATTAAAATGGAAGAAACCCATTTCATGCTACAAAATGTAACCTCTTTCAAAAAGCCATAGTTTAGAAACAGTCACTGCCATGCACATCCAAGGCAGACCAAATGTAAGCAAAAAGGTGCAAAAGCAAATAGAAAAAGAAACAAAAAGTGCCAACAAGCCCCACAGCAACAAAGCTTTCCATCCAAAAATATACCGATTTATAGTGTTCTCAACTGGTTTACCTTTGTGGGTTGATAATTCTTTATTTTAGCTGAAGAAAATGCAAGTGGATCTACAGGGCAAACAGCAGCTATCCCAGACAGGAAAGCTGCAATTAAGTTTATAGTAATAATCTGTGAATAAACAGTACATTTGTACATTTCTTGTACTAATTAAGAGCCTTGATGTAGGGTCTTTGAGTGCTTCTATTAACATTCATTTATTTGTCTGTCTCTAAAATACTGCAGAAGCAGCACGCATGTTGACTGTCAAATGAAAGCGTTTTTTGAAAGTAGTTGCTCTCAGAATCCCTGATATTTTTTATTTCTCTGTTATTTGCGTGCACACCAGCCGCTCAGGGCGCATGGGCTCCTGCATGTCTATTTTTGTAGCTGTTGATGATTTCAGCTAGTCTGGTGAGAAAAAACAGAGTGCGGTCTTGAGAAAGCGAAACCAGAAAGCCAGAAATAGAGAAAGGTGCAATGAAAAACTTAAATGTCTCAGATTTCTCATTCACCTCCTAAGTAGCTATTAATAACACTCTTGTTAAAAGGCACAGAACAGGCAAAACAAACATGCTTCACCAAAAAAAACTTAAAGAATGAGTCTATCTTAATGTAGAAAAGAAAGTGTAACATGTTGGTAGGCACTCACGTACTTTGATGGAAGGCAATTCAGGCAGACTAGCAAACAAATTTAATGCTGATTCTAACACAGCTTCACACCACATGCACATCTGAAAGCGGGAACCAAACCGCAAGGAACGGGTAAATTACCATATCAGCGCCTGTTTAACCACAAAACCTGTTTCGACTAAGTGCACAGCTTAAAATTTAAATTTATAAAGCTTTTCAATCAAAAGAACAAAGTGAAAGATGTACTTTCAATTTACAGCTTATGTTGGGCTATTTTGTTATTAAGATTGTCAAACTGGTAAACTTGTATAGAGGTGAGTGAGATGCTGAATGTTGTGACATTTAGCAGGCTAATCCTGAGCACCAATTTTCTCTGCATATGTAAAGTACAAAGTGAGATGCTATCTGTGAATCACACGGCAACATTTCAAACACTCTGTCTGGTTTACAGCAGAGGTAGAAGACAGAGGGAATAACAGAGATGGGCAGATTTGTTGCTAGCATGAAAGACTAAGAAACCTCACAATCTATATTTTTGGGTTATCAGACTTTGTTTTGCCAATAAACTGATTTACGTTCTAAAACTAAATTAGTGCTACAAAAATGTTTGGATTCCCAGATGCAAAGATTATTGATTTACGAACAGATTATTAGCTAATACTTTCTACAGAAGGGTAAACTCAGAAGGCATGGGCACCACCCAGTGGTGGAGATGAAAGGCAAGAAAGTTAAGTAGCTTGTTAGTGGTCATATTAGAAAATAATAAAATCTATCAAAGAGAATGTCATATAGCTGTACTAATTGCTAATTCTCTCATGGCAGTGGTATGAATAGCCCTAATTTCATAGTTCACTTGCTGTCAAGTTTTGTCTTGTTTCAGTGGATTTCAGTAAGGCGTTCGTGTCTGAATGAGTTGTCTGTCTTTGGTGGTTTGTTAAAGCCTTTATGAGTGAACCTTCTGTTCCTGGCCCTGAACTACCATATTGTTACAAATGTTAGAAACAGGAAAAAACAATAGTTCCTCAGTAGGAGACACAAATGGTATACAGAGCCAATATGGGGAAATGGAAGATCCAAAATGGAGAATTTTTTGTTGTAATAACGTAGGCAGACATAAGTTTAAAAAGGGGCGCTTACAACCCCTTTACTTGAACAAGAATTTATATATCCCTGCCGCCATTTTAGTTGCTAGTTGTATTCAAAGTTTAAGCTAGGTTTTAGCTTGTATGCATTGAACATGACAGTTTTCCCAGAAATAGGTCTGACAGAAAGAGCTCAACACTGCAGCACCATGTAGCATCCGTGGGCCTGGGCGCCAGCGCTCAGACAAGGTGCTGGTGTAATTGTATGTGTGTAGTCTTTTATAATAATAACAGTCATAGAAGATGAAGGCAGGTCAATTGCAAAGATTGCATTTCCTACATGGTGCTGTGATGAGACCTCACACATTTTGCATTCACACAGTTAAACATGTGACATTGAGAGATTCAAAATGTTCTTCAAGCTTCTGACATTTAAAGACACATGCTCTTAGCTCTTGTGGTAGGCAGCCCACTAAGGCCCATTCAAGGGAGGAAAGATGAAGTTTGGAGGCAAAGAGGCCCCGGACTAACTTCCAGAGTAGCCAGGATGGACACACCCAAGATACAAACAAGGCTAGGCTCAGCTACGTGCCTCAGGACAGAGATGGATGAGGGGTAAAGGGGTGGACAGGTGAAGGTGAGCCTTCAAGAAATATGGGGTGCTGAGGAGGATGAATGTCTCCAGAAGCACCATCCCCGTTTAGTGTGTTGCTTGCGTAGAATCTCTTCCTCACGCTCTCGCTCTTTTTGAGAGCGGAGATAGCGGTCTTCCTCCTTCAGGAACCAGACAGGTGGCCAGCGATGCTTCTCAAAGTGTTTCTGGTTTTCTAGACAAATGAGAAGATGAAAAAAACATTAAAGTCAAAAGCTGCACAAAACTGTCAACCAAAACAGATCTTTCACCAGGTTCACCAGGCTTAAATGCACCTTTATCTAGATTACCAGGACTACCAGAATACATTCTTACCAGCAGACATGGTCTTCATATCTTTAGGGAATTTGCGACAGACACTGTTATAGTTGGTGCAGATGTGATGCAGACACCAGGCAGAGAGCTGCTTGGCATTGTGGAACTACAGCAGACAGAAAGCAGAGTTGGCACATAGCATCAAAGAGTGATTTCTCTCAATGAGGCTCATTTGAAAAGCAATGTCTGTATTTCCTTTGAACAAGAATGAAGCAGGCAATAAATTAATGACTTTAACGTGTTCCATTTGTTATAGAGCCACTTCACTACTTGGCGTGAGGGTACTTTGCATTTGCATTGCAATATTGACAGGTCTGTTTGCTTCAACTTTATTAATGTTACCTGAGCCATCTCCAGATAGGCCAGCACATGTCCATCAATGTCCACCCCTTTAACGGACAGCTGCAACAGTTCCTCAACGGCGTGTTGCTCTTTAGACCATAACAAAACACCATAAAACAAGTGTTAATATTTCAGCCATTAGGCTTAATGGTTAACATTGAGGAAGATATTCCATGACAACAAAAGCACCTGAAGTGACAACAAACTTTACATAGTTATAGTTGTCACTTTTTATGTAACAACATTGGGCCTTTATAAGGACCTCACAATGCAATATGCTTAATAAGTAAATAGATATTCATCTATGTTTTACTCTTTCAAAATTGTCGGCTATCCCCATGCCTGGCTGTTTTGATAAGTTGAATCACTGTCTAATATTACCCAACATTTTGCGTAAGTAATCCCAAAATACATAGCAACTAGCGCAAAGAAAAAGTAAATCCAAATGGTGGACAAGAGAAATTTGTATGACAGAATTGCTTTCTAGAGTATGCTCCAAATAATTTACTGGAGGTTCACTATAAAGTACCATTTCAGTTTGGCTTCTATAAGAAGGCAGCTGCCAATGATTTCTAGGTTTTAGAAAAGAGTTAATTGTGAAAAAACAAGATTTTACTTTTATTTTGCCTCCACAGCCCCAATAACCACAGGATTATACAGTATTTTTGGAATGGTCAATGTCTGCCTTTACGTAAACATAGAGCCATTACCAAACCTACCTGTTAGAGCTACAAGGCGGGGAAGACAGAGGCGGTTGGCTAGTATTATAAGGTCCACTGGCTCAAGTTCAGAACATGGTGTTAAAACACCACAGTAGAGATACTCCAGAACTGCTCTCATACAGGCACAACTGGTGTTAGGAACACACACCTAAAAGGACAAAGAGAAAGAAGAAAAAAGATTATTAAGCAAAAAGTGCCCTAAATGTTTCAAGTTTAGAGTTATCAAGAAAAGCCCATGTTGGGAAAACTTTGCGGAAACAGATTTCATAACTGATGCTAAGGGACATTTATTCTTAACTCTTCACCAGGACATGGAAATTTGAGAGGCAGATTGATCTGAGGATAAAACAATCTGCTTAGCACCTCCCCCCTATTGAGACCTGTACGGGCTTCACTGCTGACCATTTGAGGAGGCCTTCATGTGGTCCTGGCAGGACCCAGAGTAAGCAGGAAGGTGGTCATAAAGGGATGTACGTGTCCAGGAAGGCTCACAGAGGAAGGGGCCTGAGAGAGTGATAAAAAGGCAAGGGCATTGCCCCCCAGGAGAAGTCTTTTATCCTGCAGGAGATTAAAGCACTGTGTGAAATCGATGACAGTCCCAACTTAAAGCTGTGAAAAAAATAACTCTGTGGGCTTGTCGCTACGGGAAACCTGGCCTCTGCATAAACAAAAGCCAGCCTACAGGAGAGATTGTCATCATATAACAGTAAACACAGAATATGCTTTACAGTAGGGAGACTCAGTTCCCAAAATTATGGAAACTCCATTCCAAAGCCATAACAGTTTGATGAATTCCAGAATCATTTAATGCTTAAAACTGTATAGAACCTGATTACCTGTAGTGCCCTGAACACCTAAAATGTGGCCCTGCAGGCCACATGACATCACTTGCCCATGTTCTAACCTTATTCATATCCAAAATCACATAGACCAAAGCTAAAATGGAGGAGAGATTTTGTTTTGCTTTGGCTGGAGGGTGGCAAGCAAATGAAGGCATGCTTATTCTTTCAGCTCCAAGGAACAGCCAAGGAATTAGACAAAGAGAAAAATGCTAGAGCTGTAAATCAATCCATGGCAACATTCTCCTCATGTCACCAGACAAAGCAGTTGTTTCTCTGTGAATTAGAACAGGATGCAGAAGATTTGATTGGATAACACAGACATTTACTTAAACCTGGAAACCATAAGCACTTTATCTTGTTGAGGGGCTAGTCCTCTACTTTGACAAATTAAACACAATAAAAATAGTGCTCAACACTAGCAACACTTTTAAACAATATTGACCTAGGAATGACTTCAAAAGCCCACCAACGTATTTCAATTTTAGGAGAGGGGAGAAATTGATAGTTGATAAGGCTTTTAAAGTAAAGTGCATGACTCAAAATGCATTAAATGGCAAAAAGTCACACACAAAAGTTCTACCGTGCTTCTATTATAAGCAGGAGTTTTTAGAGACCACAGCTCCAAGCAGACACATATTCTATAGGTGAGATGATACATTCGGGGTAGCAAGATGACACTCTTAGGGGTGACCCTTAAGGGTGTCCTTCAATTGCCTGTCTCAAAGCCAATTAACAGAAGGTAATATGGCTAAAGGGTAGGCTTAAAAGACGCAGAAGGGACATAAATGGTAACTTCCTATTCAAAACTAAAAATGCCAATGATGCTGTGAGTAAATGGAAATTCTATTTGACCAAACCAAACGACTCAAATCACATTCCAGTTTTAGAAAATACACACACATTAACTCCTAAATGCACTATATTTTGCATTTTCGTCTACCTGAAAGGAGAATTAAAAAAAGAGAAATAACATAGAAACTACACAGATATAAAAAAGAGCTATGTGTGACAGGAAGTGGTCACCTATCACAAAGCAACCAGATCTCATAAACTAACAACTGCAGTTCACACCAAAACCACACAGACCCACCTCATCGTCTAAGCTACCACTTTATGTTTTTCTCACGGCAGAAATGTGACAGTTCTCACATCTGAGCTTCTGTTGTGCTAATAACACTCAAAAGGATGATGTTGACAAGAATTCTGACACCACAGCATCTGCCATATGTTCAGATACTGTCTGTCTTTTTTCGAAAGCTGCGTGCGAGACAGAAAGACCAGTCTCCAACAGTCAACAGGACTTTTCTAAATGTTCTGAAACTTTGTTGATGTACAAATACGATATAAAAAGACCTATAAATAATATTTAAAGAGTAACTAGCACAGACATGGCAGCGTAACTAGATGTTTTAAAAGACAACTGTCCTCAATAATAACTATGTACTGTCTAACCTCAAAAACCATAGGAGATATTTTTGCACAGCACTAGAATAGCAAAGCTTGCGTGCGGTACATTAATCAAGGACAAATCTTGACTTTGTGCGTCATAAACTGATGTGTTCAGTTATAGACATAAAACATTTGAGCACAGACTATTAAAGACCCACTGTGGGGTGAGCTATCAGCTTTACTTAATTGAATAACACTTTTGAAATATTTGTCACCCTGAGGTCATGCAAGGGCTTTATATCTGGTTATACAACCCCTTCTGTGGTGGCTTCCATACAGACTATGACAAGGCTGTTCTGCTCTGTTCAGAACCTCATTCTATAAATAATGCAGTGTTCACTACAGCCTTGTGTCAGACTGACAGAGACTTTGACTAGAACTAATTCACATGGCAGCTCCTTGTCTCACATCATTATCATAATGTATGAAATACTTTTTCAACAGTATAGAATGAGACACCAGATACTCATTTTCAAGTTGTATGGTTGTGTGCCTAAAGTTTTTGTCTTTTTTAATCTGAAAACTTAATCTTAAACTGAAAGCTTTTGTCTTGTTTTTAAGTCTATTGGCAACCTTTGCCTTTGACTGAAAACAAGCCAAAACACACCACACTGTATTAGTTATATCCTTCGTGCTCAAACAAGAGAGAAAGCAAAACAAGTTTAGATTAATATCTAATAGCTAATAATTGTAGAAAAGACTTAGACCTTAAAAACTAACTCTATTACACACCTTAAATTCAACTCTTGACCAATTAACATGTCAAGCTTGTCAAAGTAGCACCATGTTTACTCATCTCTGACCACCTCATTTTGCTCTCTAGGTGACATCTCTCTGCCAGTGCTGTCAGACTAGAAAAGCCGACAGCGTCTTATTTCCAACATTAGTGTGTGTGCTGTAAATCTAGCTCTCTGTAATGCATGTAATGTTATACAGGGTGATCCTGTTCCCGACAGGCCTGGGCACCTACAACCCAGCCAGTTCTCTCTCTGTGCCTCTTGTGTTGGTCAGGCTGGTCCTGAATCTCTGCCCTTAGGGAGTTTGTCTTTCTAGAACTTGAGCTGACAGCCGGTAGACCAGGGAAATCAGAGAGCATGCATAGGATAGACCTGGATTGAGATGTGAGATGCTTCAGAAAGAAATACAGCGAAACCTTACCTTTAACACCCGACTTAATAGTTTTGAATAAAAAATGCATGAAGCAAAATTTATGCCAAGAAGCACTTGTGACACGTTAGAATAATTCACAGGATAAATGATCATCTGGCAGAGCTCAGCACTAGAAATGAAGAAAAAGCATGATCCTCAATCCTGAACCACCTCTGTCCAGGAATAGAAACTACTAGTTAGTAGTCTGAACACAACTACTCATTCTTTAACCTTACTATTTACTGCTATTTATTTAGTATTTTAGGATGATATTATAGTCATCAAAACAACAATAAAAATAACTGAAATATAATGAGTGTCCAAAATGCTAAACAAATAAAAATCATGTTTTTACGTCTCTCAACCAACATCATTAGGTATCAACCCAAGATGCTATGTATTATATATAACATGAGTCATGTATTATAAACTAATAATAGTCAGCTTTTATAAAACAGCTTCTGATGCTTCAGAATAAGCCTGCCTATTTGAAGGCCATTCTACTGGTGTCAAAATTACATTAACCTCCTTAAGTTGCTCTACAACCTGAAATACTGCAAAGAAATCTTTATAGACCTTTTTTAGTTTCCCTTCTTGCCTCCTCTGGAACCAGCAGCACAAGTATCTCAGTGTACCTGTGTGTGTGCCTGCAGGAACAGGACCTCCTCTAACATCTCAGTATCTGTTTGCTTCCCTCAGAGACCTGTTCAGTCCTGCAGGGCTGTTAACTCATTCCTATGGATAAGATGGTCTCCTGTTGCTGCTGCATCAATCTGGGTCAGGCTGTCATAGTGGTGGCCTAGTTTTAACTACCTGTATCACTTTTTTATTGGGATTTGTCAGAGCTCCAGGGTAGGAAGAATCAAGGTGACTGAATCTAATCAGTACATCCAGTTCCTCCACAAAGAGGTTTTGGACAAACTGGAATAGATACGGCCAATTTTTGGTAGAGCTTTAAATTAAACCCATATCACGTAGATTATGGGTGCCAGAATACCAGTACCTTAAGTTGATACCACAGTATTGGTAGTATTACATACCATGTCAGTTTGGTAACTACCCATTTTTTGACTGACAAGCAGCCATTTTTTGGACATTCCCATGTGTATCACAATCAAATTAGTTTGGAGTCTGGAATCAAGAGAACCTATCAAGATAGATTATTACTATAACAGAAATAAACTCCTGAGCTTCTTAAAGCCTTTTCTTAAACACTGGAGATCAATATTATTTAGTTTTATTTTTAATCTATTTATAATGTACTCTGCTTATAACTGAAACATGTATGACTAAGCTTTGTTCACCTCCTCAATGTAGCTCTCCATGAAGGATCCACGAAACATGGCTGCCATCCAATCACAGCTTGAGATGAGCAGTGGCTTGTGGGCCGGAAGATATCCATCGTCCAATCGAAACACCACATCTAAAACCGGGAGGAAAAGAGCACACATCTCGGCATGTGTCACAGAGTCGAGGCTACAGAGAGGGAGACAGGTGGACAGAAATACAAAGAGACAGACGAAAAGACAAACACACACACACACAGACCAATAATAAATAGACAGATAGGCAAGGCTAAGAACAACCCTGCTGAAATAAATAGCTTAAACCAACCTAAGCTTGTTTGTTGGTTGCAAAACTTTGTCAAGCTAGTCTGTTTAGAAGGGGGTTTAATTACCTTTTAGCTGATCAGACTAGGAGGCTATCTAAGATCCAGCTTAACCTGCTTAAACAAACTAAGACCAGTTTAGACAAGATGGGGATCAGCTAGACCTGCCTTAACCACCTAGGACTAGCAAACTAGCCTAAGCAAGTTTAAGCTATTTTTTCAGCAGGGAAGAAGACAGAAAATATGAAGGGAGGGCCAGGCAGATTGTGATAATTTAGAGGGATATTTTGGTGAATTATTCAGAAATTGATGTGGTCCTTGATGTGGCTCACTATTACTGTTCAGCAGTTTTGGCAATATGCTGTGGGTGTCAGGAGGGCATGATGGGAAAATGCCTCTAACAAAAAGTTTTTCACCTTGTTTTCTACTCTGGAGGGGCAAGCTAATGCTTCCGTTCATAAACAGCTTACCGACAGGGAATGTACAAGAAGTCTAATGGCCACAATGTAGCTGTATATTGTTCTGGTTTTTAAACATGAATGAAAGAAGCACCTTCATGGTTGGGTAATGAGATTATGACAATTGCAAATAAAGCAATGAAATAATGCATTTGTAGAGTACAGGAGTCTTGAAAGATGTTACTTACAACAAACATGCACACAACACACAAGACATGACAACGACAAAGGGTTAGCGACACAACACAGAACATCAAAGAGCAGAAATGCAAACATTCACAAAATGCAAATATTCACTGACAGCAATGAAAGGATATTTTAAAGCACTCTACTCAATATTTCATTAAAACACAGAGAATGAATGAAATAAAGAAACAGTAACTTTTCTAGAGTATGGACTATTCTATTCCAATTCCACTGAATTCTGGAACTGAAAATAGAATCATGAGAGTCAGTCACTGTGAGGGAATTTTAGATGATATGCTGACAAAAAAATGGAAATCAGCCAATAACACCAGAACCTCCTAAAGAATCTGTGCTATACAATTTAACAAACTCCTAAAACTTTTTCACTCGTTCCTTCAGTTACAGCAAATGTATGTTGCTTGTCAAAAATCTATATGAACAACTGGATAAGAAACATTGATTCCTTGTATGTGTGGCAATATTGTGCAAGCTTACAGTTGAACCCATTTAAGTAAATTTAACCTTTTGAGTATTATACCCTTTAAGTAATATTTCAGATTACCTACCAGCAAAGGTACCCTTGCTCAGGCACTCTTTGATGCGATTGGCACGCCGCACATGAAAAGCTTTGGTAATTTCTTGGTTCATGAAGCTCTCACGGTTCAGCACATTGGCCACCATCATGCGCAAGTCGAAGACCTCCAAAAGTTCAGCGATGGTGGCCACTTGCATTAGGTCCCCACGCCTCTCGTTCAGGTGACCCGTGTAAAGGTAATGCAGTACTGCCTAAAAGAACCAAGTGAAGGCAAACAGGGACACTAGTGTTGAGATAACAGACCTTCATATGTGACCATGTGAGTTTTGGTCTTACCTGGAATGGCCCATTCTGAATGAGATCATCCATGGACACTACTGTCATGAGTCTTGGTCGACCAGTCATGGGGTCATCCACCATCTCCAGGTATGCCCCCAAGAAACCACGCCCCCATCCCAAAAGAGCACGACCTGCTCCCAGGGCTACTAAAGAGTATTGGCTCCTTGCAGGTAAAGCATTATCACTCTGTGAAGTCCTCAAGGGGCCTTGCTGCAACGTTAGCAGCCTGTTAGAACTCCTGGCACCCCCTTCACCTTCCTTATCAGTGTCTAAACTCTTGGTACGCCCAGCCTGTTCTTTGGCTCCTCTTCGAGTTTGTTCCTCTTCTTCACTCCCCTCTGAACTTCCCTCATCCTCCTTCTCCTCCCCAGCTGTTCCAAGATCCATAGTGAAAAGGTCATAGAACTTAGAGCAAGAAGTGGCCAGGTACACCTTATGGGCAAAGACACGAGTGGCCCCACCCTGTAGAAGAAACAGGACATCTGCACACAAGGGCTGGCAGAAAAGAGAGTCCAGACCTTCTCCATCCACGGGAGGAGGATCAGGGATACCCACCACGGGCCGTGGAGGTCTGGGGGGTAGGAAGGGTGCTTGGAGAAGGGGACGCTGGACTTTTTTTAGATGGGACTTCCAGAACTGAAGGTGGCGTCGAGAGATGAGTGCAGCACGGATAGCATTGTCAAACACATCCTTCACACCAAACTGAGCAACAATGCTTGTTTCGTAGTACGGAATGCCAAGTTCCTTAGCGACCTCGTGTCCACGCTCTGGGGGCAGGATGTCTGTGGGTTTGATGGTTCTTTCAGGGGAGAGAAACAATAGAAGCATAGTTAAAGCTGAATTTATCAATAAATAAGACGAATAACAGGATATAAATTAATATGTATATAAGCACTGAAGGTTGAACCACATTTGTGGTAGTATTGTTTATGCCACAAATGACCACACTGTCTTAGCAACAAAAGCTCTTAAAAACTTTTTGTGCTAAAGTTTAAGAATATGCACTACAAGTGGGTGTAGGATGTGGTCCGTACTTGGCCAAGGGCCGGCGAGCCCTGTTAACAGCATCCAGATCAGCGTAGCGCAGGTCCAGCTGGCAGCCCACCAGGATGATTGGGGTGCGGGGGCAGAAGTGCTTAATCTCAGGGAACCACATGGAGCGGACATGCCGCAAAGAGTTTGGATTGGCCAGAGAGAAGCACAACACTACCACATCTGATCTAAAAATACAGAAAAAAAAAACTGTATGAATTCTCTTAAAATAGATAAAGAAAAAATAACGAGCATAAAATTGGAAAATCCTGGACACTAATCATCCTACATGGAGGATTTAAAATTGACACACAATAAACTCAATAATTAACTGCTCAAAAAAAATTGTGAAATGTAAAGAACAAAACACATGAAAACAGACATTGCTTTTCAAGGTAAAGCTAAAAAGGCATTTATTTCTTTCAAAGAAAAGCATAATCCCAGTTTAACATATTACAATTTATTTGTTTGCATATATTTTTCACAAATGTCATATAAAATACCGAAGTGATCATTTTTAACCATTATTTTAGTTATGTCTTTAAAAATCAGGCAATATGGGATTTTTCCATGGATGCAGATCCAAGGGATCACCAGTACACTAATCATAATCTTTTTATTTTGTCAAATAAAAACTGTGGTATGCCCATAAATAAACACTGAGCAAGCAGCCAGACAGAGTAATGACATGGACATTAATTTTAATTTTACATGCACGTGCTCTTCCAGTGATTGTGTACGTATGTATTACGATCTAATGAAAGCAAGGTGTTACACAAGTAATAAAACCAACTTGTGTAACTCAATTAATAGCACTGGTGTACAGTAAGCCAACCTGTCATGTCATGTTTTACAGCTGGACTCAGAAGCTCATCATGTGGCACCAGCGTAAACAGGAATGATTAACGGAACACTGTAAGGTTGTTGTAGTGTAAACACAGTTGGACTAACGGATTACATCACAGAGTTTTGCCCTTACACTGTAAAGTACTCACATGCTTGTTTATATGACAAAGTGATTAAATCTCAAAAACATTTCTCAGATATTCCTTGTCTTGCTAGAAAATGCTTTTTGATAACATAAAGGGAAAACAGAGTCTTATGAAAGCTGTTTTGAAACATTATGACTTCCCCCAAAAAAATATTTGAGTATTGGCACAAACCTTATGTGTGGTGACTAAACAATGAATTTCCTTAGAAAACCCTTCAAATCAATTTTAAACAAGTAAATATAGACTTGTTGTGAACATGATGTAAACTGTTTAAAAGGGTTAACCCTAACCTTGACCCAGTTCAGATTTTTGGAAAACCCTTATTTGTCCTGACACAGTGAGGTTATATACTGTAGAGCTTGCACATATAAACCTAAAAGTACTCAGTTGAAGCCTCATTACAAAGCCTAAGACAACATTCTAAACTATACTTAGGTCAGAAACATATTTTGCATTAGTATGAAAAAGTGTTTGCTTATGAAATATTTTACAACTTCACAATGCAATGATGGGTGAGAATCTTTCAACATGCATCTGTGCTCACGTACTTGTTCCTGGCCTAAGCTATATGTGTGAAACTCTTACAGCCTACAGGGTTCCAAGTTGACACATGTGTTTCTGTGCCTTTGTTAATGTGTACATGTAACGAACATGGGACTGTATGCAAGAACGTGGAAATAGGTCAGACAATAAAGATCAATAAAGGACACAGTACACACAACAATCATTTACCATCTGAGGGCACTGAACAATAACTGTGTGTGCCATTGTGTGTGTTGAGGGTCATGGACTGTGTTCATCAGTGTGTATGGTGTTCTGTAAAGCATATCTAAGTTTAAACTCCTGACTGCATATCTGCTTGACTGTAAACACAGTCTTGATCTGGGATACAGATCTAAACATACGGAGGATATTCAAGATCACTGCCTGTCCATTCTGAGAAGAACAAAATACAAATGTGATACAGCAACCAATAGTTAAGAAGCTAAAACCCACCAAGATGTTGTGATACCACGGTACACTGATGGTATAAATAATTAATGGACTTAGCAGCTTTGCTTTGATAAACATTATCAAGAACTGTTAAATGTGTATGTGTGTGTTTGTTTGGGTGCGTTTAGCTTATGTAACAGACAGTGGGGGTGTAGATCATCTGATTCTGTTTCCATAACAGGGCACCAACATGAATATGTGCCTCCTACCTACAAAGTGCAGTGTAACCCACACAGACAAGTTCAACAGCTGAGCTGGCATTGGGTTTTATCAGCTGACTGCATCTGTTCAGTGCCACACACACACACACACACACACAAACTCACTACTTATCTATCTTCACATTCCATGGATTCATTCATATAAATCCTCTTTCGATCTACTCTGTATTGCCATCTGTTATGCAGGTACATACAAAACTATAAAATCTACAGAAAGAATTATATTTAAGTGATACTTGTTTCAAAATTATTTGGCAGCTGGGTGCCAAAATAACAGTCCCAATTAGAGTCAGTTGATGAGGACGCCTTATCACTACTCTGAGCTCTGATAAGGTGCATATCCACCAGCAATGAGCTTATTTTCTGGATGATAAGCATCTGCTGTGTGACAAGTAACAGTTATTAAAATCAGCTGCTAACTGTTAGTCAGGCCCAGATGATGTCATAACTGGTCAGGCTCCACAATTTTACTCTATATGGATGCACACATGGCCACACCAGTGCTGGGCTGCCACTACATGTCTTGTGAACATAAACTGCCAGCTTTCCACATTTTTTGTTGAGTTCTGCTGATTTAAATATGCAACCAATGTAACATTATGTTGCGGAATGTAACAGACAAGATTTGGCAAAACTGAATAAATGATTTGTGGTAGTCTTGCATTGCATCTGTCAGAACGTCAAGCTTTAGAAAACTCACATTGGTCATGAATATAGGACCAGCAGCAGTTATTGCTTATGCAACTTACTCTGATGTCTATTGCATTGAAATTAATTTACCTTTAAGTGTGGTTAAAGTGCCTAAAAACATTAATCGTCAACTGAATGAGCTTCCAGGAGCAGTATCAGCTTTTATTCTCTAACTCATATCTCTGCTTGCCTCAGTAGCTCCTGTGATCTGCTGCACTGGTCTGAGCCAAAGCACCACTGCTGATCCACTGATCCTCCACTGCCCTGTGCTGTGCTGGGAATAAGAGCCTCCACGCAGTGATCTTTGGCTGGGCTTACAACACATTACCTTCCTAGCTGGGGGGGATTAAGGCAATAACCAAACCTTGGCAGGACCAAAAAGCCTCAGCCAAGAGCGGAGAGAGATCAGAGCCAACAAATAAAAGATCAATTTATGCAATGGAATTGTGGGAAACGGACCCAGTCCGGAGCCGGTCTTTAAATGATGACAATGATTGGGAACAGTCACAATAAAGTGTATGTTATGTGTGAAAAAGGGGCGGAGTTGCAGACAGGCTGTTTGTGAAGGTGATACCATAAACCTAGGCCAATTAATATTTAAAAAATGCTATTAATCGTAGGATAAAAATGAGGATGCATGCTAAAACAATGTTAGACTGCATTAGGCTAAACACACACGTTCATGCACTGTGGTGCTCATACGGGGATTGTAAGTTGTAAATTGTATAGCTGACCTGCCGTAAGCGAAGCGTCTGTCTTTGTGATGGTCTCCAAATGTGTCCCACAACCTAAGAGAGACGCTGACCTCATCCACCACGTCTCGTGACCTCTCCAGCACCTAAACAACAGACCTCAACTGTTCAGTAACATCTCATTATGCCAATACACCAATGGAAATACATTGTAAGTCTCACTTTAATATTTAATTGTTATGCAAAGTAACTGCTTGTTAGGAACAATTCCCTGGAACTCCATGTGTTCCCATAAGTTGATGTCTTATATGCCTATTTATTTTTTTAACCTTTAACCTTATTTTTCATTTTAAAATTTAAAAAATGTTAAAAAAAAACCTTTAATATACTTTAAGTATTGTTATTATGAACCATTGTAGTGTATATGAATACATCACTTTTATAGCACAAATTATGCTCCTTAGCACGTTCAGGTGTACTTTATCATAAACAACTATTCTGCTATAAGGCTTCCAGCAAATGTATTTATGTCAACACTCAATGCTCTTCAGCATGTACAAAATATGCCAACGGCCTTCCTACCTCCTGGCACACACGGTACTGGTCGATGGCCCAGACAGTTGGCACGTGGGTGGCAAGCAGCTGGTACTGAGTAAGGGTGGCATTGCAGGCACGGGCACAAATCAGCCGGGTCTTGCCCACCGCGTTATCACCCACCACCACACATTTTATAGTTTCCACGTTAGGTCGTTCATAATCTGTGTCTATATCCATGGAGAGGGCCCTGAGTGATAGAGAAAGAGAGAAGAAACAAAGAAGAGAGAGAGAAGAGAGAGAGAGAGAGAGAGAGAGAGAGAGAGAGAGAGAGAGAGAGAAAGGGGAGTTAAGTTATTCTCGTTACTATAATATTAATGTCTACAGAAAAGAATACAAACTTGATCCTACAGTCTAATAAAATATATATTTTTAGATACACATACATTTAGTGATACCATAATTTCAAAACACACTCATACAACTTACAACAATGAGCCTGTGAGTTGTCTTGTTGTGTGATGCCGCTTATGTGTGGGTGACCACAGTTCAAGTCCAAAAGTCTAAAATAATTTTTGTTTATTTTATTTTTGGAGTCCAAAAACACTAATAAAATCTCCATTCACATGCAGATGTGACTCATCATAGGCTCACAACAATGAATGGCATCATCAATGCTTCTCATTCACCAAATGTTCAAAGTTTAAACAAAAATCTGGGTCAGGTGCTATTTTTATCTGAGGAAGCAACAAGCAACAAAAACAGCAAACACATTTCCACTATACGCTCTTTCAGAGTTTCATAGTCTGCATCTAACACATTTTTTTTATTTGTCTTTACAAAGTGTTAGAAGAGTCTAGCTGAGGCTAACCGAGTGCAATGCCCAGCAAAGGTTTATTCTGTATGAGAGAACACTGATCCCACTTGGTAAACCAGACAGCATTAACACTTACTCTTTACCTATGATACTAAAGCAATTAACATTGACTGAAACATTCTCACTAGGTCTACTGAGCCCAAAACTGCAGCTCTCCATTAGGAGGCCCTTTGTGCCAGCACATATGACTGTAGCTTAATTTCCATGACAACTAGGAAGTTCTGTTAGACAATAGCAAGCAATGTGAGAACTTTTTTTCTGTTAAACAACAAAAGCTGTATGTTTGGATCTGCATGCATCCTAATTGCAGTCATTTATTTAATAAACTGAACTACTTTGCTTGAGGAAGCTGCATAAATTTGAGCAGCTGTAAAATCAATCTTTATTAGACCAACACTGTAATAAAAAAAGACCTTCATGAAATAAAATTAAAATGATATTGGAAGCTGTAATTGCTCTGTGGTGTTCAACGTGTACCTACTAAGGCTTGGATTACCCTTAATAGATGCACAGTGTCCTGTGCTGCACAACTCAGTTACCTTTCTGGGAAACAATAAAGAATTTCTTTGAGTAAACACACAAGCAACACTTTTTGCCATGCAGTGCATTCATTTAATGCGGCTAAAGTGATACAGCTATCTGCATTACAAACCGCTTAGAGCTCTGCTATCCAAGTCAGCTAACATTCCATAAAAAGAGTTCATGAAAGTTTAATATGGCCACTGTTGTTGTTCCGTTGACAAAGACGTCACAGTTCAGGTCTCCAATGATACACTGGGGTCTAAATTTGGTCCTCATTTATTTAATTTATTCTGGCTTGATTGAGGAAAAGTTGAAATGTATGTACATATTTTCAAAATCAACTACTATTTGGAAATTTGTCTGAATGCAAATGGTGTGAGGCTCAAAACAAAACAATGCATTGTCAAACAGCTCACAATATCAGACTTTTAAAAGAACTGCTGCTACAAATATCAAAAACTATGGAATCCCCAAATCGCAGCATGAAGAAAACATGAATAAAAAGATGTATCATTATGTTTTTTTGAGCAAAACAAAAACATTTTTTGGAGAGAACAATTTTGAGAACCAAAATTTTAAGAAAAAAAAGAAAAGAGAAAAAATTCTTAGGACTTAGGATCAGGAATAAACAGAAGGATACAATTATTTTTCTTCCCCATGTGTTGTTTTTATGTTGCGGTTTGGGGCTTCCGTAAGAAAAAATACAAGTCTACAAGTAGTCACTTATTGACCAGTTATTAATTAAATGGTAAGTCAACTATCATGACCAGCCCAGCAGAAACGTGGCAATTCTGACTAAGAACAGTAATGTGTCAAATTTAAGCCAGGTGCAAACTTAACTTATAAAAGGTAAAAAGACTTATCTAGAGCAACCGTGCTCAGTTTAGTTTCTCATGAACAGGACAGTGTGCCCCAGTCTGCCTCCAGTTTTAGTGAGGAAGGTTTCAGAGATGTTTCTGGGAAATGTCAATGGTAAGGATGCTCTGAGAAAGCTTCTTTCACTCAGGTTACATAACAAGGACGGGCTGATAAAGACCAGCTGTAAATGTTATCACCTCTTTCTGCTATATAACAGTAATTTCTGAGGTAGTTACAAGTGTTTTGGGACAATCGACTGAATTTGTAAAGGATGCTGTAAATGTGGATGCTATACATTTTGTCGGTACATGTGAATCGAACCGATGACCTTTGTGCTAACGCAATGCTTTACCAACTGAGCTGCAGAAACACATATTACAATGTTTGCACAGTGTGTAATATAAAAAAGCAATTAGAAGGCGATCATAACCTCATTTGCATGAAAGCAGAGCATATATTTCTTTTCAGCCAGCAGAATTGGGGCAGTACGTACAGAGTTGCGCCTGCAAGCTTGTGTACTTGTCCCTACTTATTTTTGCCATTTTGTGTAAACGGTCTCTTTAACCTTTTTAGCATTAGATTGAAACATACATTATCAGTTGCAATACATCTGGGAAGTCACATTAAGAATAACACCAAACACTAGGTCAGACATACAGAGCTTCTTTTTCTACACAAACAAATGTGTACATACAGTAAAAGCAGTGATACCACAGGCAAGAGTGTTTTAGCAGAGTCAGTTGTGCGAGTCAGTGTTTGGTCATGGGGAATGAGATGTGCAGTATCCATCACTATTTCTTGTTGTAGTGACAGGCAGTGATAGAAACAGTGGGGGGTGAATGAGAGAGAGAGAGAGAGACAGAGAGAGAGATAAGACACGTGGCAGACGCCCACCCCATTCACAAACACAGCCCCCACAACAGTTCGTCTGCTGTATTCAGTCCTGCCAGCCTGTGTGTATATGTGTGTGTGTGGTGTGTCTAAAAAGTAGGTAGAGAGATGAATATCGCAGCGTGTGAACCAACTAAAACCCACAAGCAAATATGGCTGTTAATGAAAAATAAACAGTTTTGTTCATAACACCGAGCTCCGAAACATCCAGGCACATAAACAGTTTCCTCCCACAAGCTATCTCCATTTATAACAGTTAGCACAGCCACTGTGGTCTTTTGTAATAAGCAATATTCTCTCAGGCATTATACAGTAAAGATGTAGGTTATATAAAAATGTAATACACATGCATTTCAGTTTTTCCTTTCATGTGCCTACAGTTATCTTCTTACAGTTACAGTTATAACTTACAGTTATCTTATCTTATATTATATATATATATATCCTCCTGTAATATGTATTATTCTACAATAGTTTCAGCCATAGTACTCTCAAGCATTGTTCCTCTTTTGCTTTGGGTGTATATTTCTCGTAGCAACCACTAAAACTCTACCACAGGTTAAAAACGTTTTTTAGAATCTCCACGCCAAAGAAGGAAATCCTTCAGTAAGTTTGAACATTCTTTCGCGCTCTGTCTATCTGTCTCTGTAGAAAGCCAGGCAGCATAGACTTGCTCACCCCTCCCATGATGTGTGTGTGTGTGTGTGTGTGTGTGTGTGTGCATTACATAACAGCTCCAGTGGCAAAGGCTGCTCTCCCTGCTGCCACATAACCAGAATCCACAACTAACCCTCACTCTCAGAGAGCACCTGCTATCGCCTGTCCTGCACCACTCACCCCAGACCTTCATATGACCACAAACAAACTCCCCTTTGCAAAAACACACCCAAATACACAAACTAAATCAACCGGATCTGGATGTTAACCCTCAGTCTGTCATAATCACCCAATTCCTTTCAATTCCTTCATGTTTTTTCATGTCCAGCGTAAATCTTTCGGACCTGGTGTTTGTGAATGTCTGTTTTTAAATGATTAGCGAGGGGACACTGTAAAAACAGACTCTGCCACAAGTGAGACAGGTTAAAGTGTAACAGCGTTATATCAGACACCAGAAATGACACTGCATTTACAAATACTGGACCTCATTACTAGAGATCTAGCTTCTCTCCCAAACAATGAGCCAGTCAATGCGCCACTGCAGTGCAGAGTGTCTTACGCCACATGTCTTTGAGCTGCAAGGAGTCAATGTCTCATAGTGGATCGATCACATTTTATAGCCTTGCACCGAGCTGCATAGTCTTTAATAGTGATGAGTCCTCCAGTTTAGAGAATGAATTGGATCTTTACCCTTATTACCAACAGTCACTGGGGAGTAACAGAGGAATTAACCACTCAACCCACTATATCCGTGTATTCGCCAGCAGTTTAAGTAAAATAAGGGATGCTTTATTTGTTCCACATATCACACATCAGAGGGATGAGATCATCAATTTAATCTTACAAAACAGGTAACAAAAAGCGGCCCACATGAACCACAGCACCATGGTTCCTGTGGACCTGAGCACACAGGTGTACTATATTCTTAATTGCACCTTTGTTCTTCAGGGAAAACTCAGCAAAAAGTGACTCATTAAAGTTGGCAATGGAAAAACTGAGACGTTGTGTTTCCAGACTTTTGTTCTCAATTGACCTGCCAAAGTGAATCAAACAGTGCTGGTGGATGTTGATAACAGCTGCACATCTGAAAGCCCTAATGCTTTACATAATCAAGCAGCATTTGTATTTATTTAATGATTGTTAACTTGTGACACCCAGATTAAACATTTAGTCAGATAAGGTAACTGAAAGAAAGCTGTGTACATTTACAAACTTGTAATACAAAATCAGCATCATAATGAAAAGCACAATACAATTGTGTTATCAAGCACAGTACGGCAGAAAAAAATGTTCACTGCAGTTTGTAATGTGTGTATGCGACGTACCTGAACGTTTACTAGAACGATATAACAATAATTGCTGAATCAGCAATGAACAAAAGAGAAAGTACAATCTCACACTCAATAGCATTAGCGGGAAAGCAAACAAAACAACTGCTTCGCGGTAGAGAGAACTTAAACAGTTTTGATATTTCTCACGATTACATCAGGTGTAAAGGTATTGTGCCAAGCGTGCAGGGCCAGCCATTGACAGACTTCCATTCATGCGTCCAAGAAGCCCTAATTCAGTACCCGTTTAGGATGCGATTCATTGAGAAATGTCAACCAATAGCCAATTCTCTTAGTTAAAGAATTTCGCTATTTAAAATAAATTTAGTTCATATAAGAAAGAAATAGACCCACGCGCGCAGCGGGAAACGAATAAACAGACAAATAAAACGCTGCACTGTGGAGATGAGCAGGGTGCATAGCAACCAGCTTCCCAAAGCAAAGAGGTGGAGAGTTATATCAGTTGCGACGTGATACAAAGACACGTTTCCAACATCAAACATTAAATGGGCGGTGGTTAGCATGTGTTTTTCCAAGAAACTGTTTTGATGCAGCGATCACAAGAATGCAACAATGACCGAGAATCATGTGACTCGCTGGTGTGCAAAAGTGAAATTTCACCACCTTACCTTCCGACGCTTTCAGAACTGACCCACATGCCAGTTCTCTCGTGATTATCTCCTGGCTCCCGTTAACTTGGGCGCTGGAGAACAAATAAACCTCTAAATAATTAAGACGTCTCTGAAAAACTCTCGACTTTTGAAGTTCAACTCGCTGGGGTGTCTGTCACAAAGGCAGCATCTTCACACGCGTGTTCTCTTCTGAGCTGATGGAGAGCATCTGGCGCAAGTTTTCAAAATGCAGCGAAGAACCTTAAGCAACAAAGATGCTACATCTCTCATTCACTTTCTCAACGATGCCTTTTCCTTCTGAAATTATTGACATTTATAAATAAACACTCGTTCTTGGGGCGTTCGCTGGAGTGTTATTGTTTCTACAGCTGATTTCGCCAATGACACGCCCCTGCGGTTGCGTCACGTAAACTGAACTCACCCCGAATTCATGTAACTGTGACAGGCAGCCAATCAAATCCATCCGAGCCGCCGGCCCCGCCCCGTCTGGAAGCTCGCCTTTTTAACCCACAATCTACCAATCATTTGTTTAAACTTACACACACTCTGGGGGGCGGATCTATTACAAAACGTTTTCTACAACAGAACACACGCTGTAATTGTGTTTGAAGATGTTCTGACATGCATTGAATCACTTGATATAGAGGCACCGAATATTCACTTGATACTGACGATGTTTTATTACGATAACGGAAAGGATACTTGGATTTGTATCGCACACGTTTGAACGTCATTAATCATCTATTTATATGATAACAGACAGAAACGTAGCAGTGTTATGTTATACACCTCTCTTACGTAAATGAAAACGTTTAATGTGTTAGAACCAGGATGTGATCTGTATAAAAAGCGATCTTTTTTAAAAAGTGATCTTTATAAAGCCGTTTTTCAAGGCTGCAAGTTAACAGTTGATATTTCTTGAAATAAAATTTCAGGTTTTAAAATGCTACTTGAAACGCGGTTATCTGACAAAGTACTTGTGCACAAACATCTTGTGAGACATATATATGCCTGATACCTGTTGAAGTGCGTGTATTTACTGTTCATTTACTGTGTTATGATAACATCTTTAAGAATGTATTTAGTTTAAGGTTGGCTTAAGAGACTTGATGAGGAAGGAAACATGAATAAAAAAATATAAACAATTAAAAAACGATTGCATAAAATACGAGGAACACTTATATATTTTAACAAATGATAGGAAAAGTCATTAATATATTTGTCTCTAATTGACGAGAACAAATACAGCACTGTAAGTAATAAATACTGACCTCTAGCGATGTCTACGGATATAGACACAATAGGACACTATCTTTAGATTGGAAAGCTTTAACAGATTACACATAGTTTATGTTATTTAAATTTGGACTCTATTCACTAAAACAAATCACCATAAAAGCACTATAAAAACATAAAGACTATAAAAACGTTTCTAAAACATCCAGGCTGCTAATGGGGTGAGTTATTTTCACAAGTTTGGTAGTCACAGATTTTAGTAAAGCATATACAGATCCTGTTCCCACATTTCATCTATCCATCCCAGAATCAGAGTTGAGAGAGATGGAACTCGGAGTTATGAACATATGGTAATTGTGGGATCTGTCTGTGAAAGGGTTTAAATGGAATAAAGTATTATGAGGTTAGTAAAAGTATCAGAGCCTCTAATTTACTGGCAGTCTTCTTACAGTGACATTATGACAGTTCAAAGCATGAAAAATAGAGGGCAGAAACATCAATTATTGTGTTTGCTGAGACAGGGTGGATGAAGGGTAAGCCTGGGAAACATGATGAAGTGTCTCCTGCAGAGCTCAGCTATGTTTGTTATTGTTGCTTGTGAATGTGATCAATAGGTCATGCGCACACACATGACACATTTAAACACATGCACATACCAAAATATATGATCAGATGCTTTAAATTTGTTCTCCTGCTCTGTGTGTCTTTCTCTCTGCTTTTTACCTAGACAGCAATGCGATTAGATGGAGAACAACTTGAGACCATCTTTTGGTTTTTATATGGTTCCTATAAGAAACAGATCTCTTACATCATAATCTTACATCTATGTCTTCTCTAGAATTTCAGATAAATTTCAGATTTAAGATCTCCAAATTTGACTGCTCCAAACCTTGAGTCAGGGATCATGACTAGTTTATTTCAGCCATGCCACAGTATACACATTAATTTTAGTGCTCTATCTATTTATTTATCCTTAGAAATTTTACAGAAAACATCAGGCATAAATAATTCTCTAACATAAATATGTCTCTTTAGCTATAAATGAGTAAGCTCAGAGCCATACATTGTTTAAATATCCATATATTGTTCCAAATAAACAAACATGTATCCCCATCCAGTCCCCCTAGACTTGATGTGTGCAAGCTGACCATGCTAGTGCCATGCCTTTATATTTGTCTCATACACTACTTATGATAGGCTATTCCCCCAGCTTCCCCTGACAAAGTGAATTCTGATGAGACTGCATTACATGATACCCTTATATATTCAACTATCATAACAGGTTTAATATCACTCTCTACTGCAAACATGTTCAGCTTTAGTCTAGGAAAAGTAGGTCAGGCCTGTTATACAATGGGAAATCTTTTTAAGGAGCAAACATTCTATGAAGTTGATCCACATAAACAGGAAGTTACAGGATGCTGCCACCATCAGTAATGCGATAACAGCGGACAAACAGTCAGTCAATAACATTAGAGGGAACAGTGAACGGTACGCTTGCACCCTTGTGTCATGGGTACTAATAGCTTATGTTAAAGACTGGATAAGATTTTGTGCCATGGACAGAAAGTTCCTTAACAGCATTAAAGGGAGAAAAAGATGAGATTGATGTTTTCAGAACAGGGGGAGGTTTCCTAGTATCAGTTCACAAACAGAGGCATGGTGTCGCTCATGTGAGAGGCTTGTGAGGTTGTGTGCAGAACATCCAAACAAAGATAAGATTAAGAAAAACAACGCTAATAAAAGGGAAAGCAGGGTAAATTAAAAATGTACAAAAGACAGAAAGAAAGAAATAACGAAAGAAAGAAAGGAAATATTTATGCAAATGCAACAGACCAGGACAAAATAGACAAAAATGTGTAACCGTGTGTGACTGTATGTGGAGTATTTAGTGATTCTTTAGCAGGGTCCGGCTTATGTTTATCATACCAATAAAGCTTCCTGGAATCTTGAAAAGGTGAATAGACAAAAGGGCAACTGAGGAAGCAGGAAGGGCTTTGCTGTGGGTTGGGGGTTACAGTGGGATAGGGGCCTTTAAGAGGGGACCAAGGAAAATGTGTGTGGGTGAGAAAGAAGTCAGCTTGTTTTCACCAGACTTTATCTTCACAGCATTAGGTCTTATCAAGCCACAATTTCAGGCTCTCCAAGTATGTCAGCACTGGGAGTTCAGGCCAGCTGTCAATGTGTAACATGTGACCTACTTGCTATTCTGATTTATGTACAGCACACATGGAGACAACATTTCCCCTTATAATACATAAACAGTGCATTCTAATATAACCATCAGTGCTCCTGATGACACTAATCCCTAGTGCTTTGAAACAGGTCCCTGAAAACGATGGCTCATTGGTCACTTAGCTGTCACTCATCCTATAACCACCTGTTTCCCCCTCAAATGCCAGTCAGAACACCCTTGTGTTGTCAGTATCAGAACACCCTTGTAGAAACCCCTCCACCTGTCACACCAGAGAATGTAGTGCTGCTGGTTTTTTTGTGTAACGGTGGCTCCAACAACTCTCCAACAACTTGCAAACAGCAGACTTTAAGAGATGTCAAGGGAGAAAGACTATGAGGGCCTGGAGGTGGAAAGAGGTCAACAGATGCCCTGCATTCCTCAGTGACATAAAACTGCTTTGATAAGGACGGAGTGAGCTGAGCTATGCTTTAGACCTGGGAAGTCTCTGGATGTCTGACCATTGAAGTCTGATTATGATGGGGTTAACAGTAAACAGTTCTCTCCATAACAGTTTCTTTGTCAACTGTTTGTGTGGAAATTGGACTTAAATCTAACCTCACCTGACCGAAGTGCCGCCCTCCTAACAGGATGTGACTTTTGTGTTAAATGTGAACATCTTTAACTACAACCCTCTCAAATGAAGAGGCAAATCTCATTAAGCCTTTACTTAGCTATTTAATCACAGGGCTACACCAGGGCTGAGTACACCAGCCACAGACGATAAGATAACCAGGTAAAATCTGGCTTGAATTAATTAACGTAGTTTCTTGTAGCTTAGAATATGGAACTGTAATGACTGATATGAGTCAGGCTATAGCAGAAAGAACATTTTTGCAAAATGACACTTTCATGAACTGTCATGCAAGAATATATCAGTTTTTTAGAAGCCATGTCATAGATTACATGCAATGATATCATTGGTTATGAACTCAGTTGAACTTCAGGAACTGTGTGATTTTTCCAAAAGCACATTACTTCTTGCCAAAAAGCTGTAATCACACAAAATTGTGCATCTGGTTTAGCATTGATTGTTTTAAAAGCAGTTTAGAGGATTACTTACAGTATTTGTTGGTGGGGAAAGATGTTAAAAAGAAATGTAAAAAATAATAATTAAAAAAAATAATTAAGGAAACAAATAAGTTTTGTTAGTTTGGACTATCATTCACTAAACGGACATGCACGATTATGTATTAGGCTGTTAGTAAGCATTTAAACATGGATTGTTAGCAGGTATGCTACAAAGTTATAAGCATTCCCACAGTCAGAAATCAGGTAAACAATACAGACCTGGGTACACATATACTTCAGGCCATGTTTGCCAAGCTTTTGTTATTGGCAGTTTCAAATGAATAGTGACAGTGGTAAAACTCGCATGGTGAAATGTCTTTCAAATGAATATGTAAAAAGTCTTAAGGAAGGAACAAAGAAAATGTCAAACCACAAAATGCACTTATAAAAAAACCTTGAAAACAAACATGAAAATAAATCAACATTAGTATGCATGTGGTGTTGACAGTAGCATGCATGAAGTTAATATAAAGTTTGTACTCTTTGCAGTTGTAAAACAAGTATAACCTGACATATAAGAATGTAGCAGGGATCAACAGACTAATTAAATAAATTAACATTATAAAACAACTATTTTTGAATCACTGTAGGCAAAACTGGAACCTGGCTTTCCATCTCTGGGGGACTGGAGAAATATACAGCACCAGTGCTTTCCGCTCTGCCAGGAGCTAAAGCTGGTGAAAACAAAATATCAAATCTTAGAGGCCTTTAAGGCCTGCTGCTGTGCAAGAATCAGCCAGAGGAAGAACATGCAGGCCAGAGAGAGGAACTCTACTGACATGATTTTGTTTTCATTGGCTCGCATTTTTCTGTCGCTGTGACTTGTTCTCTGTTTCTCTCTCACTTTTGGGCTGGGGATTTCAGTGAGAACAGGAAGGGATTTTGTTGCGATAACTAGAAAATGTTGACCGGGTGATGCTCTAACTGCCTTGGAATGAAATTTCCATACACTATTTAAAAGTGAGTTGAGAGGAGAAAACAGATCAAATTAGGCCCAAAAATGGAACAATGGTTATAAAAAGAGGAAATACTATGTAAGAAACACAATAGTTTGAAAAGTTTGGACACAAACACACACACACACACAACAAATTGACTGTCTGGCACCTTAAACTGCATCTCCAACAAGCACTGGATATATCTGTATTAGTGTTCTGTGCCTGTCACATCAGAGTCCAATTGGTCAACTTTAACCAATCACATGTCATTTTCATCATAGCAGTTTTTGAATTGGGGTGTGTTGACTGCGAAAACTGAAATATGCTAATGGCCTGAAAACATAATGACTGGGAGGAACCACATTTCAGTGGTATTGCAGGACGCCATTATACACCCTGTCATGTTTTTGTTAACTGAATCTACAAATAAAGCTAGCTCTTCTCGAAAAGACTCAAGAGACTTTTACTTGTACTAAAGATCTTGTTACGCCTCCATATAGACATACAGAAAAATATTAAATATTTAAGTCACATTTAAAAAGTAAGGATGTCATTGTATTAGATACAGTAACAAAATATCAAACCAAGTTGCATCTGCAAACAAATAATGCTTGAGATTTTCTAGGAACAAACGCCACTTTTCTTTGCCATGTGACTTGTGTGGATGTATGAAGGGATTTCCCCTCAAGTTCAAACAGGTGCTTCTGCACAGGTTTAGGATTAAATGTTTGAGACCATCCTGTTCAATAGTTGAATATTCCTTGTTGTGGAGTATTATACCAATGTTGTGATCACAGTTGTGAATGAATATAATACAAGTAATACACAATATTGTATGTTTGTGTGTCATGTTATTTATAAATTATTATTATTTAACTTTCTGCACTGTCACTAAGTAGCTTTCAAAGGCAGTGCACACTTACCACCTCAGAGCACTGAGATATTTTTAATTTTTTATTGCTATTCAACAAAATGTCAGCTAGCAATGTGAAGAAATATGTGCTAAATTTTGTATGTCACATCTCAGATATATAAAACGTCAACAAAAATCAATATATCTGTTAAGTTGTAAATAACAATTGTACAAAATAGGTACAATGGACTGTATTCTATAGCATTGTACAAAGGGGTTTCGTCTTGTCTTTTGTGCTTTGTTATAGAAGGAATTAGCAGTTTCGAGTTGTGGGTTTCAAACAAAAAATGCCACACCAGACACTCCCCTGTTGTACAGGGTTTTCCTGCTGACTCACTTGCTGTGTTGGCAGGCTATTACTGTACTATATATGACTTTAATGAGATCACACATCAAGTTGGGTGTGTTATTTTGGTATATGATTTGCATGCAGTCTAATAGGTTAAGTTCCCTTTGCATCTACTTAAGAAAGAAAAAGGATTCATGTGTTGCTATAATAATGTGTTTCTGTAACCTGTAAATCAGAAATTGTGTAGTTGTAATCAGTATGCAGTAGGTAATCTTCAACAAATGAGTGTTTAATTTAGCTATAATAAAAAAAGATAAAGTTATAATTGATAAAAGTGATAATTAAGTGATAAGGACTTTTTTATTTCTCATTTTTTCCTCTTTTATTTCCCTCACACACGCACGCACGTGCACACACACACACACACACACACACACAAAACATACATGTCCATACATATTCCCAAAGCAAGAATAGGATTGCTAACAGTGCCTCCTAATTATCTTTTCATGAATATCACAGTTTTCCAAGAGCTTTGGAAAACTTATTTATGGGAGTCTTTCAGTCAAAAGCTTTCACATTTGTTACTTTTGGGCTCTGGAAATTATACAAGATACGATCAAATAGTTACGGAAACTTAGTTCAAATAGTTACAGAAAATAGTTCACTCTGTTAAAAACAAAAAGAGCTGAAACTATAATGTAACGGAAAAATATGCTGACCTAATATTGCCATGTTGTTGATTTTGGATCGAGATTGTGTTTTAAAACTGACCCTTCGGTAGCCTCATAAGTAAAAAAAAAAGAGTAGAAATGGGGCAGTTAATTTTAGGGTTGGTTTGTTCCATTTTATACCAAGTTTAGGATACATCTGTGTCTAATTTGGTCTTTTGCCATACAGCTATTGTGTGAATTGGGGAGAGATCTTCAACATGTCCCAGAGAATAAAGAAAGATAAACCATAATTTAGCTGCTTGGCTTATTAAAGTAACTTGATATCACCCACAAAAAATCTAAAGGAGTTCCTTTCAGAGGAGTGCAATAGCCTTTTTTGCGGTTCCTGTTAATGAAAGTAATTATATAATTATGTGTTTAGTGCAAACTAAAGGTGGTGTTGATGCAAACAGATTAAATGCCACCTTGAAAAGTGATTTAAGAAGTCTGAAAGTGCTTTTAAAATCATGAATTTTGCACAGATAAATATGACTGAATTGCTGTTACTGGTAGAGTGAGCTGCTTCTGCATTTGGCACAATAACATGCAACAGTGACACCCATTTTCTCGGCAGCTTTGGTATGAACCAAACCAACCAGATCCGAGATGAATCACAAAATGACAAACTTAATTTAGAAGCAAGTACTCAAAAATAAAAGAAGCTTCTCAACCACTTCTCATTATTACAATTATAAGTTACATTATTAATAAGCATAAAATTAGCTGTGTGGATAGTATGAATAAAGCCCTAAACTTTTAAACAATTTAAAAGTTTATAATGTAAGTATTGGGTAACCGGGTTCATGCTCCCTAAAAGTGAACCAAAAGCTTCTATCTGCCGTTTCAATGGATCTCAAAGTACACACACATGAACAGACAGAGTGCAGGGGAAATAGGTATGTGGACTAAGACATGGAGATGATCAATGGACCTTAAACTAGTAGTTTTTTGGGAAAGTAATGAGAACTTAAAGAAATAGATCTTCGTTTTTCTATTACTGTGGTATATCTCAAATAATCCCGCCCCTAAACGGCATGTACTGTCAAAACAAACAAACTGATTAATATAAGTCAGGCACTATTGATATCCATCAGACACTCTTCTTGTCTAAGTGGGTGGTTCTTGCCCAGTTGTAGCTGCTAAAACACCAGACCTTTTGTTTCAGTTAAACGTCTGGCTAAATGCAACTAAGGGCTATGAGACCTTTAGCAAAGTTACCGAACATAGAGTAATCAGTGCTGGATAACTGATTTCATAAAGAAGTGCTGGGAAAGATTCTGCCTTTCATTTATTCTCTGCAGTGTCCATTTCTCTTACTGTATTATTTACAGTTGTTACTGTTTTTCAAAATGTTTTACTCTTTCCCGTATTTCCCTTACGGTCATACAATTACAGTTAAGGAGCTGTTCCCCTTTCACTTTGGTTTTCCCTTATTTGATTAATTTTTTTTATTTGTTTGCAGCTGCGATTTATTCAGATGACAACCTCCTTTCCGCAACCCCTCTTTCTTCCCATTCCCTCTCTCACTTTCTTCTCTCTTGCTATCGGCCTGCTGTCCTTGCTTCAACTTTCTTTGCACACGGACTCTACCATTTTAAAAACAACTGTGAGAGCAGCCAAAAACGCAGAGGGAGATAGAACACTGTACAATGACCGTCTCTCTAAACTGCATTTCTCCAGCACAGACGAACATCATGCTTTGGAGAAATGTTTGTTTTTCTCTCTGTTTGTATATGCATATATGTGTGTGTGTGTGCAGATATGTGTGTGCAGAGGACAGTTGCTGGTAGTTACCAAGAGTGAACTTTCTTTGTCTTTGCAATGTCTGGGGCAATTAAGAATGTAGAATTTGCCCTTGTAGTTTCTAAATATGCGTTGTGTGCATATTTCAGTCATGACATGTATATCAGCACACTAGAAACAGTGCGCACTGCACATCTGTATGTATTCCTAATGGGATTTGGGACCTGGACAACACTTTGGCCTGGAGAGAGACAAGTGGGACTCAGAACACCCCTCCCTCTCCTCCTTGTGCCACACCACGCAAAGATAAGTTAAAGATGTTGCTCAATACACAATACACCAGGGTCTTATATGGCTCCCAGCTGTGTGAGGCTGACCAGCACCCTGGTGCTTGAGAGGCCTGGAATGTTTGGAGTGTAAGCATTCTGAAAAGCTCAAGTCACCAACAACAATCTTATGAAGTTCAAATAGAAAGAGAATGAATGAGAAAGTGACATAGAGAAAGAGAGAAAGAGAGAGAGAGAGAAAGAGAGAGAGAGAGAGAGAGAGAGAGAGAGAGAGTGGGTGGCAACATGCTTCACAATGTGCCTCACCCAAGCAACAGTGGTTTTAGTTCCATGAGGAATAAGAAACTGGTTGAAAAAACATGCAATTTTCTTCTGTAACTGTCTTTTGATTTACCACATAAAGCCAGTAATTTATTCACTGATTTGCCGTTCAGAAGACCTTTGCAATATACTGTATGATAGGTTTGCGATGTTCAGACAATGTGCACAGCCTCAAAATACAGAAATGAATCTGAGTTTAAACATTTGTCATAGCAAGTTCCATTAACAGCATTGACACAGATCAGTCAACTCAGTCATGGATATAGAAAATATATAGCTTATAAAGTTATCAAGTAATGCCTAACCGAAGTAATAGTACAAAGAATTTCCATCTGTAATTTGTTTAAAATTGAAACATTACATTTGCGCATTTGGTAAACACTTTTATCTAACACAACTTACATTTAAGATACATTATATTAGTACATGTGTTTCCTGGAAATCAAACCCATGATCTTTTGCACTTTTATCGCAATGCTCTACCAAGTGAGCACCGAGCATGTAAACGTGCCCTACAGTCCATGCTGTGTAAACCACCATATGGATTACACAAGTGACTCAGGGACACTTGTTGAAACAGTTTACAAAACAAACACTGCTTGTGTCTCAAAAATATTGAGCTGCCTATTTGTGATCATCATATCAACATGCAACATTTTGGCCATCATTCTGAACATCATAACCCCATAAGCATGATGTCAGATCTTGTTGCACTAAGAATGATGCCTAAAATGTTGCCTGGTTAGACAGCTCTATCGATTTGAGAAACAGCCAGAGCATGGTAACAACCGTCCTGAAAGCGTGAACTCCTGAAGAATTCGCTAAAGTGTGAAAGTTGCACTTCACTTAATGTGAAGACATGGTCGTTACTTTTGGAAGTGACAGCTAAGGCGAGCTTGAGACTTGTCATATTTATATTTAACATTACAAGCCACTCCTAGCGCACGGAGCATTGGATACAAAGTACAAACTAAATAATGGCATAAGTCCTTGTTATAGCAAATAGAAACGTATACAAAATGCGAAAATACGAAATGCGTTTTAAAAGCTTTGCGTTATGCAATCTGATTCTCATGTGGGCTAAAACCCACCCGACCCAAAATACATGGGACAAGACACGTAATCAAATTTTAAACTATGAAAAAAGTTTTCTATTCGTAAATCACTCACCTTTAATGTGATATATCCACGGGAATCTTTCGGTTCGCCCTTCAGTAATGCGTTCACTGTCTTTAACTTACAAAACGAGGCAGTTTAGTGCCCCTCTTGCATGAAAATATATAATCAAAAACTGGCGTTGGTCATTGAGTTTTTACAGCCTAAGAGTTCGGGAGGGACACTATAGCTGCAGACCAACACTAAGATCCTAAAAAACGACGGTCCGAGGATCGTCGTGCTTCGGTTTAGAACCTCTGCCAAACAGACAAGACGAAATTTGTTCTTAGCGCTCAAATCTTCAGACGCTTTCACGGAGAGGGTGGATCGTGGTGCTGATGCGAGTTGTCTGTCTCGTCCTTTTAATTTTGTCACGCTGAAAAATGCGATAATACCCTATTTTTTACTTTAGCACTTTATCACAGCACCGTAGGAATGTACTTTCAATATCCATATTACGACAAGTAGTTCCTTACTTCAGCAATAAAAAAGCCCAACAAAGATTCTGTTTTGCAGATCTCTTTGCTGTTTTGGAGATAAAATTGACCCCACAAAAACATCAAACTCGATGTTTAAATACTTTGGCCGTAAGTACTTACATAATCGGTAATAATATAGGGAATTTAACTTTTATTATTCAGTCCGTAAACGGGTCCAAGTTGTCAAAAGGCGGACAAAAAAACTACATGCCTTCGATTCCTTTGTCTCCTCTAACCCATCCTCCCACCGCTCAAACATATGAACTGGCCCTGTCGCACAGCGTATCGCCTCCGGTCGTCTTTTGCCCCGATATTCGACTGTGTCTGTTAGTGTGTGCTATCGCGGAGTCCACTTACTGTCCTGTCAAGACCACCGACGAACGCCAGACCCTATTAACACCGTGACGACACTGACACTCACACTACATCGCCACTCCCATCCATTCATAAAGTGGAGCGCGAGAGCGCGTGGACAGCGGCGTGCTTTGCTCTGCAGCTCAAAGGCTCGAATTGTACAAGTGATGGACAATTTTTTTTTTTTTGCTTTTGCTGATGTGGTCATAAAAGTATTTTAAACAAAAAAATGATTTTTTAAAATTAATTAATTAATTTAATTTATTAAGCTTTTTTGGCATTGTAACACAGTTTAAGTAAATTCTTAATATACAGATATTATGACAACATACACTAGACATTAATTCATTTGTTTTCATTTGTAATCAAACTGCTTCCTCATTCTTTCATTTACAGTGAATGGCTTCCACTCAAGAAATGCGTGACAGTAAATGTTTACAGTGCTAGAACAAAATAAATAAAAGAAATGTAAATATTTGAAATATAAATATTGTAACTGTTATTATCAAAATATAAAAAAGAGGATGAACACAAAATATTGCAAGATAAATAATTTTACTGTAAGTCTAAATGCTGTGAATTATTTAGGCTGATTAGGTTGAATAAAGGTTGTTTTATTGAATACATTAATTGAATTAATAATTGAATTGAATTAATAAATGAATTTATATTTAATTATTGTATAGCATCAAAACATTTTTCTATCAGATTTAATACAGAAAGTTTTCATCCAGTCCCAGAAAATAAAATGGGAAATAAAAAGCCAGTATTTTGTTTTACTTTGTAGGACATTTATTTAAATCTTTCTTATGAAATAAGATAATGAGTAACATCTTTAAGAGAGATGCATTGAACATTAAACCATTTATTAGGTCAGAAATTCACAAATGTTTCAAAACAAAAAGTGCAATTTAATCCAACAAATTATTGTTTGGCATGTCACCGCCAACACAAGTGTTTGCAATACAGTACACTCCTCCATAATGAATGAGCATCATTAGGTGAAGCTGTTTACTGTTCATTGATCTTAGAACTTTCTGAGAAGTTACCTGATATTCCTTCATCTTCCTAAGTAACATCCATTGAGTTGTTTGGAATAATTATGGGTCACACTGCTTTTGTTGAGTGTGAATGGCAGGTGAACAGTATGGCAGAAAGATCAGGTAGTTCAAGACATATGCATTATTATTTAGAAGTGTCTTTTTTTCCATTTGCTAGTCTGTATTTTCTGTTTAAACTTCCTTTCTCACCAATTTACTCTCTAACCTTTTAGTGATAGATAATGTTTACGTCTCTTTTCATTCAACATTTGTATGGTTTGCTAATTGGCCTACCCACTGTGTTGCCCTGTCTTGGCTTGAGATAGCAGGCATAGGCTCCAGCACTGACCCCAATAGGGATAAGCAATATTACAGAGGTGCCAATTGAGCTTGAACAATCACCCACAAAGGCTGTTATTTACATAGATCCTGTCCTCTGGTCCAACCCCTCTGCCTCAAAAAACTGTCCAGTGGCAGGCTATAGTTGAGCACTCCTCACTGTGTGAGAATATTCAACTAATGAATGTTTAACGAATGTATTGATATAATTATATTTTTTATAAATTTAATTGATCTTGTACATAATACATACATTAATAAAAATGTGAAAAATATATTCTTATATGTAGACAATAACATATATGTAAATACAATTAACATATATGTAAATACAAATATTTATTATAGAATTACATTATTATTTTAACTTATGTTGACGAATGTAACCTTATTGCAATATGTTTTTCTTTATATCTAGGTAAACTAGGTAAACATTTCTCCAATTAACACAGACCTCCTATACCAAAATGATCCCAAAAGTTCTTATTTGGGTAAATTGTGTCACCATTTAATAGCAGGTGTTACTTAGATTTAAACTGAACTACTGAGAATTCAGGTTTTGCAGTGAGCTCATCCACACACCTGTGCTCTACCAGCCCCCCTTGCTTTCTACTGTGAGTGTCTCTGATATCAGCATGGTATGGTCCGATTTGGGTTGGGCTGCATTGCCCAACTGTAGCCACCACATGCCCATCCTGAGCGTGGCTTACCACAGAGTGCTATGAATAGAAATTTAGCAAACGAGAGACAGGCAGTAGGCTTTGGCACATGCCACACTCCTAGCAGCGTCACACCTCCAAGCAGCACTTTGGGGTCACCATGGAAACAGAGACAAGTAGAATATACACTACCCTGACATCTTCGTATCATGCCCCAAATCAGGCCTTGGAAATTTAGTGGTTAGAGGAATGTGGACCAGCAGGTGTGTTTTATTATTTCTTTCCTGAGTTCTTTCCTACAGTTTCTGAATGTGCGCTCTCATATTGCACTTGACACTTAGCTTGGTTAACAATGGTTAACTACAGAAATCTTATGGAACAGAAAAAAATGGAAACACTGGATTTATACAATGTTTAATTTCAATTTTGAACTCCAATTTTGAGTCTGGGCTTGAGGTCTTATTCTGTTCCCTGCTTTCCTGTCCTATCTCTACTTCAACTTCCTAATAAAGGCAAAACATACTTAAAATAATAATAATAATAACCTAAAAGCTTTTTGTTTTCATATATGGTTTCCAGATGGTTTCTATTTAGCATCCAGATGCCACGCTGCTAGAACCCTTTAGAGTTTTAACTTGTTCCTGAAAAAACTTAAAATACTGTCTCTCGAAAACTGCATCATAACCCCCAAGTAAAAGGTTTGAGGCATTTGAAATGTATGTTAAAGTTCCTGAAGTATATAAATAAAATATTTAAAATTGAATGTTTGAGAATCCATTGGGGATGATGACTAATTTAAACTAATGTGTGAATACTAACTCTAGTTCAACTTGTAGAATCTGGACACCAACACATATCCCAGAGTGTTTTCTGATCATTTTTATCAAATTTATATGATTGATCCCAGTCTGCCATTGTCTCATTACTGTCAAAACTGGGATCTTTACACTTTATTTGATCACTTTCATTTAGTGTCTGTCCTTTTTAACTTTCAGGAAAAACAAATTGAACAGACTTCCATGTTTGTTGTTCCGCTCCATTTAGATTTCAATGTTTGTTTACCTTTGATTATGTAGTCCAGGCCTGCAAGCCCATCTGGAGCCCACATGAGTCCATCAACCCAGTCTCCAATAAACCCGCATGAAAGGAGAATTCCCTGTATAGGTGTTCTATTTACAGGGCATTCCAATGTCACAGCCTCTAGGATCTTGTGACTGTGGTAGCCTGAGTTTGTCACTGAGTGGAATAGGGAACACTGTTAATGAACTGATGTTAAATCAGACTTTATCTGTAGCAATGCAGAGGTTGTTTATATTCGGTTAGTGCAGGTTTTGTGTTATAAATTGGATGGAAAATTACAGAGATGCACAACAAGAGGGACAAAAAGACAGAATTTACGGCACCTTGGGGGTTTAGGGGGTGAGTGAGAGGACTGGGGTCAGGTTTGTGTTTTGTTGTCAGTGTGTGTGTGGTTAAGACTAGGTCAAATTTCTGCTCAGCACAGCAAATTTAGATCCTCTAGGAGGGAAAGGCTTGTGTGTTTTACTAGTAGTTCTATGAGTGACAGCACAGCTGGTGCGTTCAAACACACACCCACGCAACTACAGAAGTGCATAACCCAAAGTACCCTTATGTTTGCTCATATGCAACAACATATTACGTAACTGATAATCGTTGTGGCCTACAGCCAGATTCCTGATAGTATTAGAAGTCAAAATCTGTATGACATTACTTTTTGGCCAATAAATTTGGGATCGAACATACACATAAGAAAAAGCAAAAAACTTTGCCCTCATTATTGAGACAAGAAACATTACTTACACTGCCTTGACATAGTATTAGTAGCCTCTAACAAATATTAGTAGTTTGTTGTAGACTGGAAAAACTCCAAAGTCAACAAAACCTCATTTCCACCATGTGACACTAAGGTCTGTTATAGATGAATAGATGTAACTGCTCTAAATCTCAAGTGTATACTTAAGCATTGCCACGAAGTCACCAGTTTCCCATGTGATACAGATCAAAACATATTGACTTTAAAGATGACATGTGAAACCAGGTCTGAACACACTGTGAAGAACTTACCGGGAACTCCCTGGAAAGATCTTGCTGCTCTGCAAACATTTACATCCAGTATCTGGTTATCTTACTAAAACATTAAGTTCAAAGGGTGAATGATGGCTTCATTAGGGTCTGAGAACATATTTTACATTTGATAGCAGTAACACAGACATATAACATCTGTACATAGACTAGAGCATACCCCCACACTTTAGTGCTATTTGTTATCTCACTTTTCAGGGCCAAAACATTGACTCATGGTTGCATCCAAACCCCCACGTCACCATCATCAGAAGTGCAAGGCCCTTGTTAGCGTGTTAATCTGATGTGTGTATGCTATAGTGCCATACACACTCTGGACTGTCTGTTAGCCTCTCTCTGCCAAACTAACACCCTTGTGTCCTACCTGGCTTAAGACCTCTCTTTCTTTCTGATAACCGAGTTGCAAATTTAGTCTTATGTCAGTAAATAGTTGATCTATATACATAACAACCTTTTAACCATGGCTTTAGGATAACCTAGCCGTAGATATTGCATATAGCATGCTTGTCTTTTTAATTTTGAAGACTGCTGCCACACACTAACAGCAGTAACAGCACCAACACTGAAACTGAGAAAAATGGGCTCAGAGATTTCTGAATGACCTATCAGAGAGACACAACAAATGGCCCCACACTGCCTTGCAACTCAGCCATTTCACTGCAGCTGGCAAAATTTAAGTCTGTTTATTTAACACTAAAACACTTAACATGTTATTTCCCTTTTTGAGCCAGTGCTATTAGTAACAGGTAAAGAGGAGCCTGAAGAGCCATGTAATAAACTGGTTGCCAGGAACAATAGTCATATAAACTTGATCATTAAGAAGAAAGCAAAAAATATATATTTATTAGGATATAATATAGAATAACAATTAGTCCTCAGTTGACACCTACGGGTCATCAGCTATCAAGGTACGTTTTTGATTTACCTTGACATTTCATGAGGGGGTTATTTATAATGAAACTTGATATTTAACAGGTTAACTTTATGTTAGTTAATGATAATGTTTCTGGTTATCAATCTCTTGTGATGTTTATAACAAAATTTGAAACCGTTAGGGCAAAATCAAAACATGAAAGGAGGAAAATATTAAAGCAGGGTTGTCAGACTCCTGGAGGACCAAGACCCTGCAGAGTTCAGCTTCAGTCTTAATTAAACACAGCTGATCCGGCTAATCAAGGTATTCAGGATAACTAGAAACTTCCAGGCAGGTGTGTTGGAGCTGGAAGCTGGAGATAAACTCTGTAGAACACTGGCCCTTTAGGAGTTTGACACCCCTGTATTAAAGGGACAGTTGAAAAAATAGTATCATCAACATTCTTCAAAGTCATATGGGTTTGGAACAACATGAGGATGAGTAAATGGTGACAGCTTTTGGGTAAACTTTAATGTTCTAAAAGTTCTACATTTCAATCCTCTTTTATGTTTTATTTTGTTAAGTTTATACAAGTTTTAAAAGCTGACACATATAACTGGTCTGTTTGTCTGATTATGATTAAGGTACTTGGTGTGACCTTATGACTAACCACAGTAACAAAGATACTTTTTGTTCCATTGTCCCATCATCAAGACAAGCCCCTTAAACAGCTCACTCTGATTTTTTCTTATTACACCCAGTAGAGACAGAAGCAGCTGTTTGAGCTGGGGTGTGCACACATCTCAGATGAATCATCAGCATGGTGTCCACCTCTCTCTCACTCTCACCCGCTTCACACAATCTTTAGCCTCTATCTCTGCCATCTTGTTTGTGCATCTGATCCTCCACCCTGTTCTCCTCCTACTGATTTTACTCTGTTTGTATGAACTATTTCCAGGAGACACTTTTCCTTAACTTTCTCCTCACTTCTGTTTTTTTCCCTCAGCTCTGGTGAGGCTGGTGAGGAATTACTTTGCCAATCCCTGTGTGGAGAGCTTTCCCAGCAGGCTCAATTTTAAGACTGATAGATTCTAAAAAGTCTTGGGAGGGAGAACATGTCTAAATTAATCATTCACATTAATGGGATGCGTCCAGTGGCTTTTGTTTGCTGAACATCAAAGTCAGGTCGCTGTTTGGCTGTTGCTAAAAATACGATGAAATACAGGCATGATGTTTTGTTACAAATTTAAGCACCCACAAAATTCAAAAGAGTTGTTTTAACATCCCTTTCTTATCAATGAAAAATACAAGCATCCGCTGAGTTCTATGATTGTGTTCATTTATGTCTCCAGCATCCTCCAAACACTCTTACCCTCTCATTTGAATGAATAAACATGTAACATCTTGCATCAAAACATTTTCCATTTAGACTAATGAGCCTGTTATGATCACCATTCACTTTTATAAAACCAGATATGGGTTTTGTCAAAGGATAAACCAAACAACTAATGCATGTTTATTTAAATCCCAAAGGCTAATTAAAGATAAAATGTGTGGTTGTCAAGTCAAAATGATTATGGTTAGCTATGTCTCTCTGTGTAACAGATACTATGACATGCAAGTGTCATTCATAGGACAAAGTTTTATATAATTGAACATTGTTTAACAACAACAAGCTGGTATGAAAGGTTATGTGTGGATAACACTGAAGCAACAACAGAATGTTCAAAATTATGGACAGAAATAGTTTGGGGAAATACGGCACAATGAGTAAACAGCAAATATTGTTAGTGGGTTGCTAACAAAACATCTTGATGTAATAACGTGCATGCCTCTGGTGTTCCACAATGACCTAAAAATAGAGAAACACACCTGAGACCTGCTCAGATGAATGATGAAATAACAACAACATTTTACAGTGTGATAACAGAGTGTAATAAAGGACAGGGAATAATAACAGGTGCATGAATGGCACATCTTACAATCAAAATCCCTCACTCTGTCTTAAGGGCCAACAGAGGCGCAAAGTAAAATGTCGTCAGTGGTAACAATGCTGCTTAAATATAAATTTATACGAATAAAATATGAATAAAAGAATAAAAATATGTTTTGTAGTCACTTAAGACCTCAAAGACAGTTAAACCCTGTTGCACACAGACATTATGCATTATTATATATAGCCATTTATGTTGTATATTTTGATTATAAATGAGTTGTGATATGGTGCGAACTATTTGTTTGATATAGATCTTAATATGAGTTGATTTGAGCATTGACAATTTTAATGTTTATTAAAATACGCTTTAAAATTAAATGCACTAAGAAGCTTCTTGTGACTGCTATATATCCTTTCCGTTGAAGATGAAGTACCGATTCAAAAACTTATGAACGGTAAGTTTTACTGCCATCTACTGGTACATATTTTTAATTACAACAAAAAGCCACAGGAAACAAATTAAAATACTGTTTTTTGAGGGATTGTCACTAATACAGTTGTTTTACAATAATACTGGCAATATCAGAACAGTAAAAAAACAACAAAATATTGTAAAAAAAAAACCTATTACAAACTATTTTAAGTCTCGCTGAGGTGAAGGAAATTGTTCATATAGGTAAATATTAAAGGAAGCTGTTCAACTGATTTACTAATGCAAAAAATGTAACTGTAAATGTAAGCTGACATTCTGTCGTTTTCTGAAGAAATACAAACGGGCAATTTCTTTACATTTATGATACTTTGCACCCAGATTAGGAGGGAATATATACATTCTCCATTTCACACCCATATCATAGCATAAAAAGTGTGTTTTGTACTTACAGTACCACAATTGGCAACACATAACACCAACTACGCCGCCATCTGCTGTTCAAGTAATGGTATGGCTTCTGACTGATGTGTGTCTGTGAGTTTTACCTCTACACTGGTAGTCTCTGGAATCAAGCTCAGATGCCACATGCACTCTAACCCGAGAGCCTTCTGCTGCAGAAAGCAGCTTTTTGATTGGACAAAACACCATCAGAATGTGAGAACCGTGATTTAAAAAAAAATACTTAAAAATACTGCTGAATAGAAAGAACCTCAAAACATAAGCTCTAAATTAAAAAGTTAAATAAAAGATAAATATTAACAAGTATTATTATTGATTTCTAGACTTTAAGTATACATATGCATAGCTTCACACCTAAAGAAATAAAGATTTGTTGCTTAACACCGGGTGCACCTGTATATTGTTGTATGTGGCTAGAAATATTTTATGTGCTTACCAACACAAATGCATTTTTCCCAAACTGCTGCAGTTCCTTGTGCAAACAACGCCTCAGCTTGGAAATGCAGTAAGTATTTGCATTTCCTAAGCGTTAGCCAATGGGTTAACAGATATTATGCCCTATTAAATACTAGGCTTGTGCCTGTACGGGCTCACTATCTCGCGTCTCCTGTAGCCATAGTAGCGGAGTAAAGTTGCGTACAACGTCACAACTTTCAACGCTACTGGCGAGTGCCGAACATTTTTAAGCATCCTAAAGACAACTGTACAAATAATTCTGAACTATTTTAATTATTTAAACTATAACCTTTTGAATGAAACAATTTTGTTTAAGACCAACATCTTGTGTAAATGTTTAACGTGTAAACACTGATAACTGAAGATGCGCACAGGTGTAACTGCAAAAACAGAGTAGAAACACCATTCTGTAATCGAAGCAAACAACATGAATACAAACAATATTACTACATGTATATTTACGGGTAAAACACAAATTCTTAAATACATGAGATAGACAGGCTCGTGTACTTTTTATTTTTTAACTGAATTCCGGTTTCCAATATTTGTAAATTAAGCACAAACAGCAACATAACTTTTCAGCACATTCCATCTATATATGCAGAAGTCAATCAAACAATATCTTTACGACACTAATAAATTAACTTCGATTTTTTTTTAACTGCCAACTGTAAAAGCTTCTTTTTTCAATGCGTCAGCAAGAGTATCACTGACTTTAGACTAAACGTTTTACATTTTGGTAGAAACTACATGACTCTCATTTGTTCATCACATATATGTGCAACATCTATGCGCATGTCTTCTTTAACTACTATCACATAACTACTATCTTCACATCTTACGGATTTAACGTCTATCTTTGGTTTCTCAATTATTGATTTTCTTATTCTGTGTTTACTTCAACGGAACTGTAACATTACTAACGATTAGATCAAAATGTAAATCCTTAATTTTACACAGTTGTCTTTCTTTTTGCTTGAGACTTTGTTTTTTCACTGTGGCCAAATGTTTTCATGTGTTTTTTTAAACTAGCAGTTTGCTTAAATAATTTTCCACATTCTGGGCAGGGAAAAGGAGCCTGTCCAGTGTGAAATAAAATGTGGGCATTCAAACTGTTCCTATAACGAAAAGCCTTTGAGCAATAGGTGCATTTATAAGGCTTTTCCCCAGTGTGTATGCGCGAATGAGCATATAAACCTGACAGCTGGGAATATGCCTTTGGACAAAGCTTACATTTATGAGGCTTTTCCCCTGTGTGAGTTCGGATGTGTCTCTTCAGGGCACCAGGATCTCTGAACCCTTTTTTGCACTCATTGCAAGTATAAGGACGAACACCTGTGTGAATAAACATATGCAGTCGCAGTCCTGAGTTGTTGCGGTATGTTTTGCTACAGATTTCACACTGATGCGGTCGCTCTGCTGTGTGAACAAGCTTGTGTGCACTCAGTCCTTGAGGCTGTTTAAAGCTCTTGTCGCACAGTAAGCATTTGTACAGCCTGTCTTCAGAATGCACGGCACGGTGTACAGCTAAACTACTTGGATGTCTGAAACAACGGCCGCAGTCCTCACAGAAATAGGGTCGGTTGTTGGTGTGTGTTTGCATGTGATTGCGTAGGTAACTCAATCGCGAGAAGTTCATATTGCAAATCTTACACGAATGAGGACGTTCATTTGAGTGCACATTTAGATGTCCTTTTAACTGGATCCGCTGTCTGAAGCCCAATCCACATTCAGGACATTTGTAAGGTTTTTCTTCCGTATGTATGCGCTGATGAGTGGCAAAGTTACTGGAAACACGAAACTTTTTATCACAGATCGAACAGGAATATGGGAATTCTCCAGTATGGATTAGTAAATGCTCCCGCAAATGTTCTGCTCGATGAAAAGTTTTACCTAAAGTAGAAACAAGAGTACAAATATGAGAACATATTACATTGTGCTCAAAAAGCAATGCTGCCAAAATAAACATTTTTTTTTTTAATCTGATGACCTACCACACTCGGTACAACTGTGCCGTTTTTCTCCAGTGTGAGTTTTTTGGTGTGAATTCAAGTCACTGCCTCTGGCAAAACTGCGGCCACATTTCTCACATTTATAGCTTTTTACACCACTGTGCAGAACCATATGAGTGTGGAGAGAACCCTTCTGAGTAAAACCTTTTTTGCAGATCTTGCAGGTGAAGGGACGCTCCCCAGTGTGCGAGTGCATGTGGATTTTCAGTTTGGATGGGTTAGCAAAGCCGTTGCCACACACATGGCACTTGCATGGGAGTAAGTCACGATGTTCTGTCTGCTTATGATTGACAAGATCCTTCCTGCTCTCCAGAACCATGCCACACTCTTTACACGGGAATTTCCCTTTCACCCACTGATCAGAAAACCTGAGCTTCCTTTTTTTTCCATTGCTTTTGGCTTTCCCATTGCATCTGGACAAGATGTGATCTGCGTGATTTGTAGACTTTTTGACACTGCTATCTACATTTCCATTTACACCGTTAAGGTGTGGGTCTTCCTTGCTGTGACTATTAACACATGATTTCAGTCTGTATTTTCTCCCCAGTTTATTGTGTGTGTGAAGGGGCTGGTTTTTGATTTCATCAGTAATTTTCTTTTTGGTGTTTTTGTTCCCATATTCAGGTGAACCTGCAACAAAAAGACATGCTTTAATACACATTTCACAAACCATATTAGACAGTATTATCTCTCAACTCAACATGTTGCAATGCTTACCAATCCCTTACGAAAATTACAACAGTAAAAGTGTAGTAAGCATGTTTTGGCGCATTGATTTCCATTTACATAACCAGTTTTACTACAAAGACCATAGTAAAATCACGGTTTCTGTAGCAAAACCCTGGTTAATTTGTGCGTACCATGGTTTAACTATCGTAACCATGTTTTGTTTTATAAACTGTAATTAAACTGTGGTCAATTTTTGTAAGGTTGCACAACAGATGATTAATAACACTGTATTGTTTTACATTTTCTTAGCACAAACAGCCATGCAACTCAGTATTCTTACGATCACTGTTGTTTAGTGGTTATTAACCGAGCTAATTCTCGGATGGAGTATGCAAAACTGAGTAAAGCGGAGTTTGCTTACTTTCTCTTGATGCGTACCGCCTTTGAGAGCGTGTCCGCATATTTCCACTCATGCATTTATTATAGGCACTTGTGTTTCCCGCGTGTATGCTCCCGTAATAACTTCCTACTGCCGGATGCTTCCCGTTCCCGCTACTCTGCTACTGATAGCTTATCAACTGCGCATGCGCGGAATATTTTGATTGGTTCAGAGAGGCAGCTGCTTGGTGACGATTGACAATGCGTTTTCCCTGCTCAAAAAGTGACATACTCGATGCAAATTATATTTTGGGCCCATATAATCGCCTGTCAATACCTTTTATTGATAAAAGGCATAGTTAGGCCCATGACTTTTACTTAATCAAGTAGCCCTAAAGAGAGTGTTCAAACAAACAAACAAACAATACCATTTACACCTATTTATTTAATTTATAAACATGATATCAACACATGCATCCTAAAAGCATCTTTATTTGAGTTAGGCCTTTTTAAGTTAGGCCTGCATTCTACATCAGGCTTTCAAAATGTCCTTTCAAAAAGATCCACTTGTAAAAGGTTTGATTGTTGGCATACCGCAGGTGGTACAATGTCTCCTTTAAAAAGAATTGAACCGTTCCTTTGGGCCTCTGAGATGAAAGGGACATTATTTTTTTCCAACTCAAACATCAATGGCGCATCCAAAATCTGCCATGGGAACACGGGAGCAAAAAAATTGTAAAAAATAATCATTTTAAAAAATTAAAAAACTATTAGCTCTGTAGCTGTTTAAAGTGTAAGTGATATCAACAAATGTGTTACTCTAAAATTTTACTGAATGAAGTTTAACTGATTTCTTTAAAGAGCTGCTTTGGAGTTACAGTCAGATATGTTTAAGTAAATCATTTAGATTTAAGTCTTACATTTAAGTGTTTTGTTTTGCATTCTTGTTAGTTTTTTTAGTAGCAGTGAGCCTTGCCGTACCATAGAAACCCTAAAAAGTGGAAACATGCTGTGAGTGTTTTTGCTTGCGTTCCCGTCCTTGGGAATATGGTTTCATTCCGTGGACACCAACTTAGCAACAGCATAACAACAAGAACAGAAGCTCTGTCATCTCAGTGTGTCATGAATGGAAAGCCATTCAAGCTGTTGTGCCTCGCTGTACATTAAACCTCTGTGAATTATCATCTGGAATGACATTTCTATGTTTTCAAGCTATTAAAAGGCATCTTTTGAAGCTATTTGTTAAAAAGTAGCCTTTTACATTAACAGTGTTTTGCCACAATATGTATAAAGTTGTTTTAAGATTGTTGCAGTAGGCATGGGGTTGTTTTTGTGTTTATCTTTGTTTTAACTGTTCTTCACTCCTTTTGTCCAGCATGGGAGGGACACTTATACTTGTCTTTCACCATTAGCATTCTGTAGTCATGCTTTGAAGACTTCTTGCGCTCTGTGCACCATAAATTTCGTGTTGTCTTCCAAGTGAAAGTCTGTTTTTCTACAGTGGCCATTATCTGGTGGATCAACAGCCTTTCGCTCACGTTTGCTAGTTTGCTTTAGGGGCATATCAGGCGTGGTGGAAATGAGTATTTAATGGGTATCGGCTGAATCACAGGACATCATAACTGTGAACTGGGTGTCTAATCTTTTATTATTAGTGTTATTGTAGAGCTATATACCTCCCAGTGATGGAAGGAAATTGCAGAGGATTCTGGACTTTTGTTCTGGCAATACTAGTTTTGAAAGGTAAGGTTTGTCCACTGATGATTTTTAAACTTACTATAGCTCTACCTATAAACAATGTAAGCACTTTTTATGAAGTAAACTAAAGCAATTACTGTATGACATTGTCATAGGTTTTAAATGGGAATGGTGGTCTTCCAAATTAATGTTTCAGACAAGTTTTATACATGAATTCACCCCTTGTTTGTAGATGCTACTGGATTTAAGATCAGGAATGAAGAGCTGAGAAAGTGTGTACAGGTAAATGAAGACGGTGGTAGTTTAACCCTGCAGGAGTGCAGAGCAGATTCTGCTTTTCAGGAATGGAACCGGAACCCTGTTTCCCGAACCCTCAGCAATCCACAGACCGGGAGGTGTTTAACTGCCCCCCAGGTCCTGGACCATGAGGTTGTTTGGTTGCAAGCTTGCAGATTTGAGGAGGAGGAATCTGAGGGCCAGAACTGGAGTTGTTCTAAAAAGGGACTCCTGACATTACATGGCAGGGGTCTGCACCTGAGTGCTCGACACGATTCCTCCAAGCTCTTCCTTTCCAAAGACCGTGGAAAAGGCAGCAGGTGGAGGACGCTGACTAATCAAACGATATGCGAGGAGGTAGACAGTACACATCAGGGCCAGAATGTATTGCAAGAGTCTCAACAGACACTTTGGACTGGACCCAGAATTCTCACCAATATTCGCTATTGGCATTGTAAGAAAATTAATTGAAGAGCTCTTATTTAATACATATGTGTTTGTTTACTTTACACCTCGATTACAGTTGTACATTATGCTTCTTGTAATATTAATATTGTAGTTATTATATGATTAATGATGTTTTAAAATCATTGTATTTCTTTGCTTTAGCTGAGAAAAATGATCTGACAGCCCCTAAGACCACTAGAGCAACAAAGACCTCTGAGGCATTGCCTCAACCTCAAAGTAGCATAGAACCTGAGGGACCTTCTGTAAATGTTTATACTGCAGATTATGGTGAGTATGGAAAGTGTTCATCCATATTACATAGCTTAATGATCTTTTTAGCAGTTTAAGGTTTTAGTTTTAGGTCTATTAAGTGAGGTAAGCAATAAACTTAAAATTCAGAATCCTGTGATGCTTAGTTAACTTGTGTCCACATGAGGGCAGCAAAGGAGAGAAAACCTAAAAAACATGACCTCGCCTGTGACGATGGAGCGCAGACTTGTTAACTTTAATCTGAGCTGGTGAAAAATGTTAGAAAATGGGTATAAAAAGCATAAAAAGAAGAAAAACGTTCTTTTATTGATATTCTATAAACAATGTGTTTGCTAACAGGAACGGGCTGGAGAATGATAATGCTGCTTCTGAGCTCCATGGCCCTGGTACTTGGACTTGTTATACTCATCCTAAACATCTATCAGAACAGGTAAAACACTTCTCATTTTAGGGAAATAAACCTTATTCATTTCTTAAAGGTGTTTGAGAATTCATGTGTAATCGTTCATAGATCAGTTTCACAAGGAAAACAAGGAAACTATTACAGACAAACGCAACAAGGAAACTAAAGAACAAGAATTTCCCCCTTTATGAATATCGGTTGTATTTTTCCTTTTGCTCAGAAGGAAGAGGACTGTAGTGGTGCTGAAATCTTACACTCCAACAGGAGAGGCCAGTCAGCCAGGTTCTCCGGTGCCTAGTGAGAGAGCCCCTCTTACTCAACACCCCATGAAACCTGCCCAGTCACCCACCATTCAGCGAGGAGAGATCCTTGTTGAGTGGAAAGATGGAACAGTCACGCCACTGTTTGAGACATACCTAACTGACTAAGCTCAGTGTAGCCCTTATAATTGTATTAATGTTTTGTAGGTGCAGAAGTTTACAGTGGAAGTTTGTAATAAGAAGGTCTTACGTGAAGAAATGGCACTATTCAAATATCAATAGCTTACAATTATTACAGACATTACTGTGATTACTGTGCTCTGCAAACAGAATACCATCCTTCAGCAGAAAAAAAGTTCAAAATTCTGTACTGTGCCAAAAGCATATAAGGTAACTTTAGGTCATATTCAGTTTAAAACTTAGACATAATAATATACTAGATTATACAAGGACTACAGTATAAGTATTAATATTATATTTAATAGATTGCTGTAATTTTAAGTCAGAAAGACTGAGTATTTTATAACAATAAGTTAGAAGTGTATATAATAAGTGTTGTGTTTAACACTAATATAGATCTGCACCGGCCAATACTGCAGTTGAATTTTAAGATAAATAAATTTCTAAATAAACATACTGTTGACATGCAAACTATTCACAACTTACATTCAAAGTGCATATAAGCCCCAACTCAACTGTTTTGCCAGGTTTATCTTTATCAAGCTAACTTTACCTGTTTCTTTTGATACATTGCTGTAACATTTTTGTTTTGTTCTAGTGTTATGTCTTTTATTTTGGAGTCAAGTTTTGTAGTCCATGTCTTTGGTCCTTGTAGTCTTCAGTGTTTGCCCACCCTGATTGTCCCCAGTTTCGTTGGTTATTCCTTGTGCCATGTTCCATGTGTTTGAAGTACCTTTTGGATTTTGTACTTATAAAAACATTATTGATCTTTATTTAGATCCTGCCTTTTCGTTTTAAGTTTGCTTCAGTGCGTGATTGCTTTGTAAAGTTTATTTTTTTGTGAAGGACAACAGCCCAGAAAAGAAAAACATGTCTGTGCAGGTGCGGAAAACCCTATTTGAAAGCAGACATGTTTATAGTGGGAAAGAGGCGTAAATAAGAGGCTGACACAAAAGCATGGAAAATTATAGCCAGCAAAACTTCAAAATCAAGTTGTTTGCTTCCACATGCTACTTTGAAGAGTATGTGGTCATGTTTTATTATATATATTTTATGCTTTACACTATTTAAGTTGATTCTGACAAACTATAAAATCTATAAAATAAAACAATACTCTTTTGAAAAATGATTACATAATTTATAACTTAATTAAAATGTATTTTTAAATGTCAGGAGAATAGTTTGATAATTATCATTCAAATAATTTGTTTAATCAAAAAATATTCACAAAACTTATTTATTTTCATTTTACAGCAAATTGCCTGAATAAATTGCCTGAAGAATTTGAGAGCAATATAGGACAGACATTGCCTAATAGAAGTATGATCAAACAGATAACAGAGAGCATAAGTTTCAGAAGTCTCTCTTACATCTGCACTTCAACCATAATGTACTGGTTTTAGTTGATTAGGTTTTGCATATACTTCTAAAAAGCAAATATGCAATATCAGTTTATTCATCTGTCTCTTGCTGTATTTATTAGTTACAATTCTTGTAGACAAGACAACAATCAAGTAAATAAAGACATGTCTGTACCAGTAATAGGGTGTGATAGCAGTTTAAAAGGAGTGTGTTTATTCACGCTTCTCCAAAAAGACCTGAGATTGGCACGTTTCATTGCATAAGTCTGCAAAAGGCTGAACAGAATGTTTAATTGTCATATTTACAAATAAAAAAAATTGACTGTGTACAAATAAAAGTGCTATGCTTGAGGATATCAGGGCATAATCGCAGTAAGAGAAACCTGCCAGAGATAAGATAAATGTAAACAGAAAAATAACATTAAATGTATATTTAACATCTGTATTGCTTTAAAATGCTAAACTATCCTGGTATAGGATGTGTGTTTTAAAACACAGACAAATAATGATGCATCTATGATCTTACACATATATCATTTAATTGGAATAACAATAGCATTTATGAATAGATACTTTATATCTTGCAGCATTTCAACAACTAAATAAATAAAAACCTTTTGTACATCTACAATAATGCTTGTTTGCAATGAATTTAACAGTGTGCTGTATAAGCACTAATATACTAAAAGATTTGATTCTTGTTTTCTGGATCCTGATTAATAAGATCACAGCCTGACAAACAGATACTATAAAACTATAAAGATACTATAAAATTATAATAGGTGATTCTTTGAGAATGACACAAAATGAAAGTCAATCAACATTTGGCAATACATTGTCACAACAGATTTCAAAGTTACGGCCACAAACAAGAATCTGAAAAGCCGATGTAAAAACATGATGGTCACATCAACAGTGTGTACACAATAACAGTGTATTTGCAATAGTTCCTCAGTATTTGTTGCAAATCGTGTCTGAAAAAAATAGAAAAAAAAATGGATCAGCGCATTTTATTGCTTTTGTCTCTCGAGTTCTCATTTTACTGTAAACCTCAGACCAAAGCACCTGGTTTGGTATAGTAAAAATAATTAAAATACCATTAGAATTCTGGTTAAAGGTCTGAACTCCATTAAAGCCATGTTAACTATTTTGGTTATTTTAAATTACGTTTTGTAATCTTTAACAATTTTTCAGTGCTATAAATGCAATAAAGCATACTTGTTTGTTCTTCAGCCAGGGGTTGTGCACACACAATTGACTGTACATGCAAAAAAAAAACCATAATGATTATATCCTATAGAAAATGTCTGATTACAGTAAAACACCTGAAATTTAAAGTCAGATGTGGATTTTACTGTCAGAGGATTTTACTTTTATTCTGAAAACTTTTGAAAGTATGTCATCAGTATGGTTTGAACATGTGGGCAGCATTTGGTTTGGCAGCTCCTTAAAAATACCTGGGTGCTGTGTTGTCTTAGCTCCTGGCAAAAACAAAACTGAAGAAAAAGAAAATCAGTGACCCATTGAAAAGTATAAAGTGAAAGCATAAAGTAAAGCAAAAGTGCCTTTGGACATCAGAACAAAAAACAACATAGATTAGAAAACTTGGCAATGTTCTCTACAAGTGATTTTCAAACCTTAAAGAGTGAAACTAAATAATAACTTAAGAAGTGAATAACTTAAGAAGTAAATCTAAAGCAGAATAAACAGTCTGGCTGAGGTAAAAATCAGACCGTTCATCAGTCATAATTCCAAGAAGTAGCTTTGTTTAAAGACACAATGAAAAGATATGATGTTCCTTTAAACAGACATTAACATATTTATAGCTAGATTCTTCAGGTGTGGTCTGTGACAAGTTTTGGCAAAGACCAAAAGAAGAGAGACACCCTAGGGTGCTTTATTACCTTTCACATTCTTACCTGAATTTTGAGCTGCACAACCTCTCGAGTTACTAAACAGGAGTTAAACGTGTAGTGTGTTGCTTAATACAGGGGGGTGGTTAATGTGGAATTTCCTTACACTACATATTTTTTATTGTTCAGAGGATTCTATCAAAGTAAAAAACAACTCACTACTGAATTCAATCTTCTAACATTTTCCAAGTCAGTTATAGGGTGTACTCACACTAGGCATGGTTGCCTGAAACGGTGCCTAAGCTAGATTGTTATAGAGATTGTTGTTGTAATGATGAGCAGCTGTTCCGTGCTCTGGCACACTACATGTGAACCGCACTGAGCCCAATCAAACCGCACTCTGGCCCACCTCTTCAAGCGGACCAGAGCGTGGTTAAATAAACCGTGCCCGGGCACAGTTCGGAGTGATCACTCAGGTCAAACAAACCAGGTTTTGGGGGTCAAAAGCTCCCAGGCATTGTTCAGAGCACCTAGTGGCCTAGTGTGAGTGCACCAATAGCCTCCTGGCCTTGCCAGCAAATTTTGTAAGTAGGAAATTTAACCGAATCGGGGGGCACTTGCTGTAATTACTCTGTGGATTCCTGTTTAAGAACCCCACAGCCAAAAACAATAATCTGTATGTACTCTGTATACTTTGTATGACAATACTCTGACATACTTTGTATGTGTTATCATACAAAATTTCACAAAACAGTCTAAATAGTGAAAAATCCCTGAAATAACTGCAGATTTTGCGACGTGTCACATCAAGGGGCCATTATTTTAGAACAGAAATGGTTGTGTGGAAGTGGCAGACAGGTTCTGAAAATCCCTTTTTACAGAGGTGAGAGGTGAGAAGTTACAGACATATACGGGAATTTATTCGAACACATTTTGATTTGTAAGAAACGTCATGGATCATGCACCAAGGATCATGGATTAATGTAAAATATGTTTAGCTCAGACTGGATGTCCTTTGTTTTGTTAATTATGAGTTATACAAATAATTGAATTGTGTTATTATATATATATTTTTTTTTAGGGTTCTAGGAAATAAATTACAAATGAGTTATTTAACCCTGAAGGAATGACATGTTCTAGCTTTGTAGAGATAATTGCAATATTCCGTTTAAAGCTTGCATTCCGTCTTTTGTATGTAGAGAGTATTATATGCACACACCCAGATTCTCTCCAAGCAACTGTTATATGCTTAAACCTGTACCTGAGAGTAAGGGTTCAAATTCTCAGCAGTCCACACCTATTATTTCATAAGTTCCCTGTAAAAACAGTTTCCATTCGTCTTTTGATAATAGCTTTGGCCACAACATGAGTTTCATGACAAAATAAAAAGATTGAAACCAACAACCCCCAAAGGGGTTTTAAGAATGTGCAAGTCGCCCACAAACAACCAAAGGCTATAAAAATAATAAAACACATCATATTGTTGACAGTTTACCAACAGTTTATTAGAGTAACAAATCACAGGCACAAAATTACAACAATTTTAAAACAATAAATGAACAAAACTTGATTAATCTTAAGACTGTAATGTCAGGGTAGGTCATCATGTTACCAATATCTACAGCGGGTGTGTCTAATCCTGCTCCTGGTGGGCCAGTGTCCAGTGTTTAGCTCCAACCCTAATCAAGCAAACCTGAGATAGCTAATCAAGGTCTAATTAGGCAGATTAAAATTTTTTAGGCAGGTGTGTTGAGGTAAGTTGAAGCTAAACTCTGCAGGACACTGGCCCTCCAGAAGCAGGATTCAGTATGCTTTTTGAAATGCATACCTGTTAATAGGTATTCCTTAAAATGTAAGTGGAAAAAACCCTGCTATAAATGAAAATGACAACAGAAAATATTTACATATAATAAGATTACACAAACAAAAATTCAGGAAAGTTTTGGTAGGACTGCTCACCTTTTTAACAGGAACATCAAGACACTTGTATAACAGTAGAACATTTGTATAAAAGCATAAAATACTGTATATATTGATATATGCTACACTACAATTTTGCTAACTTTTCAAAACAGTGAATTAATATAATTCGTGCTGCTAAAGAAAGACCTTTTCCCTTAATGGAGGAATGTGTGAAGAAACATATGAAAAAGTTAAAACAACAAAACATCAGAAGCAACAACTAAGAAAGATTTGAAATCTAGAAAAGTGTAGAGTTTAGTCCGGAGTCCTAGGATGACAATCAGAATCCTCTTTCATAACAAAAGTCTTCTGTGGATTGATGTAGCCTGTATTAAAGCCAGAGACTCTTAAACAGAATGCAGAGATGATGGAGATCACGCAGATCCATCCTTGCTGGTGACATCATTAAGCTTGACATTCTCCTCCATAGCTCGATTCTTCTTGTCCCGTACTTCTCCCTCCACATGCCACCCCACCATCATCTGGTACACAATCACGCCAATAATGGCTCCCAGGAAGGGGGCGAAGATGGGCACCAGAAACCAACATTCCCCGGCACTGTTACAAACCAGAAGAGAAACATTCCTAAACTCTTTCATCTCCAACAGATGCAGACTGGCAAGCATCACGCAAAGCTTATAAATGTTGCAAGATGGTTCATGATATATCCAAGTTGATCTTTTTATTGAAATTATATAAACACTTACGTAAAGACTTCAGTACCCCAGCCAGCTATGGCGGTAAAAAGGCGAGGTCCAAAATCTCTGGCTGGATTGACTGCATAACCAGAATTAAAACCCATAGAGAGGCCAATGACAAGGACGCTAAATCCAACAGTAAAGGCCTCAAGACCTTGAGGGATTGGGTTGTTGTACGGATCCACAATGGCCAGGATGCAGACAATCAGAGACGCTGTGCCTATCACCTGTGAAGATGGTTAAATTTATGTGTTATAGTTGTATCAAAACAAAGGAGTTTTTCTATAGTATTTGAATTCATTTATTAGATAAATCAATAAAAATGTTTACTAATTAAAATGTATTACTTAAAGCATATAAAATAAAGCATATGTGAGATCATATTTCTCATGTGATATAATAACCTGGTCAGAAAATCCATTTAAGATGGTGAGATGTTTGCTGGGGTATGTAGCAAAAATTCCAGCAGTTGCTTTTTCCCCAATGACAACCAACTCATTTGTTTCACCAGCATAATCATACATTGCATCTACAACACAAAAAGAAGTGTTATACAAGTAGACAGGAGAAACATACTATTGTTGTGATAAGAAAAAGCATTTCTATTAAGTAGCATTACCATGGTATTCAGCAAAGATAACAGCAGCACCCAGGAATGATCCAAGTGTTTGGAAGAAGAAGTAAACAGGGAACTTTCTCCATTTTTCTCTTCCCAAGAGGCAGAGGGAAAATGTAACAGCCGGATTTAAATGCCCACCTGAAGACAAGAAAATAAAGTCAACCACAAGGAATCTTTTATAATAACTCAAATCCCGATTTTATATCCATGTACAACAATGGCTTGGGATTCAATTTTGGACGGTTTTCCTACCTGACACCTGGCCGCAAACCAAGATTCCAAGGGTAGCAGCAAACCCAAAAGCAAGGTTCACAGTAAGAAAGAGGCCATGAGATCCTTCACTTAGTACCACTTGGGCAACTGCGCCACAACCAAACATCTGTGAATTTTGTGGAACAAAAACACAAGAAAATAATCATTTAATAAACCAATATGTGCTTAATCTAATTGATAGAAATGTGTAGTAGTTTGAATTCATAATAAAATATAATCAATGTACATTTAAACTAAAAATAGAAATGTGTAAATGTATATTGGCCCTTTCACAAAAACACTCCAGACAGGTCCTTTCTGACAAAAAGAAAGTTGTTGCTTAGACTTGTGGCCAAAGTTTCCAGTTTACATTGTGTCCTAACCAAACACGCCACAAAGGACACAATGTCAGAGTGAATCCAAATACCTCTGGCATTAAACACACGTTTTAAGCTCCCACTATACAGCCTTACCAAAATCCTTTAATTATCAGGCTGAACTGAAGAGCTCTCATGCTAAATCCCAGCAAGAAACCTAACACAAGTCATTTCAATTAACTGAAAAGGCCAATTCATCACCCAATTCAAAGTGATCTTCTTTGAATATAAAGTTTCATTCATTTTCAGTAATGACAGAGATTACAGACAGAGTTTTTTTTTTTTGTGCTATTATAACCAAATACTATACAACCAAATACATATTCTTCCTGTTCCTGATCTGGGAAGCATGTTAGCTGATAAAGTCAATATCAGCACATTGACTTTCACAGTCCAAGACTGTGTGTTCAAGAAAGCTCTTTGTGGTTTATTTCTGAAGTACACTGAATGGTGTTTTTTAACCACTAAGCAAACATCACACCTGCTGAGTGATTCAGAGTATGACCTCTGCATTCATGTATTATCTCTCCTATAACCCAAGCCACACACCTCGAAACCAAACTATGAGTGTGCTTCTTAAAATGAGTTGTTTTTACTAAAGTGCTTGTAAAAATGTATTTAAGAGCCTTCAATATTGGTAGTTTAGTGTAAATCTACTGTCATATTTCATACCCTTGGACTGTCTTTAATACACCCTTAACATTTTACAACTCAGAATTTTTTTTTAAAACTATCATGTCAATTTGATGATTCATCAAATATCAAAACATTAGCGGGTGTTAGCGGTAAAGTATGTGATGACGCACACGTTAGCAAGTAAATATTTTGCCATTTGCCTTTTGCCCACTTCATTATTACTACATTATCTGCAATGTTTGTTAAATGGAAAATTACATTTAATTATAGAGGAAGTATTTTTTTGCATAGCCATTTGCTAATTACTCTATAAAGTCTTAAAGCAAAGTTTGTTAGGACATAATGATTTTTAAGATATGGTTATATTTCTATAGCATGGTAAGCTTTCCAAAACAAAACAATGCAACAATGTTATTTATCCAAACCCTTACAGTATGTTCCAAGTCTTGCATATGACAAAGTTATTTTAACATTAAAGTCAGACATTTTTAACATTTTAACATTATAGTCAGACAATTACAGAATATGTAACAAATAATCCTTCTGTCATTATCCTGCTGTCATTATTTAAGGCTATATGACAACAACGAGCAAACCTTGAGTATCAGTCCATCAGTCCTCAGCTGATGCTGACTAAAATATCACAGAAAAGATTAAGGAAAAATACGTACCACCAAGATGAGAGTTCCCAAGCATTCAGCCAGTCCTTGGCGCAGTAGCTTGTTGCGGATCTGTAGTGTCTGGACAATCTTATCCAGCATGGCCTTCTGTCTTCCCATTTTTTCGTCTGATGTCAGGCCCTGATGTCTTTCTTTGAACGTGTGTTAAAACCTGTACGTCTCTCAAAGTATGTTCATAAGGCCAGCATTTTCCTCTTATAGATGTGAAAAAAACCAGGACCAACCCCTCATGCTCCAACCTGCCCACTCACACGCTTCTCCATCTCACAATCAAACACACACACACACACTCACCTATACGCCACATTAACTCCCTCATACCCTCCCTGTATTATTCACACAAACACACGCTCACACGCCTCTTTCACACACTGCATTCCTGTGCTGTTCTTACTCTGTTATAGAACAGGTTCCTCTATTTTCTTACCTTTCTCTCACATCTTTGTGTTTTTGCAAACCTCTTGAAACTTCATCACCCAAATATAATCCTTTTAGTTTAAAAGCAGGTCTGGGTGTAAAATTGCAGAAGTAGATTAGGCTTATCTCCACCAGTCTACTGCTATGAGAAGAGTTTCATTTTGAGTTCACATACAGCGTGACTCAGGATCTGGCTTTAAGAATGGGCTGGGCCACACGTTTTGCTGTATATGATTCACAAGAAATGAGTAAAAATGATGCTGATTGAGCATTAAATGAATCAGAATATGCAGACTATCTAATTGGTCTCTTAATAATAACTGTTGTTCTAAGTACATAAGTGTGGCAAAACAATTCATAATTTATCACTTATTTTTGTTGATAGTCACACAGAAAATGTTCTGCAACAGCTGTCCTGTACCTCAACTGGCAGAGTCGGGCTTGAGCAATATCAAGGCCATGCTGCTATTCCCAGGTAATGTCAGTTCTAATAAAATGTCTGAAATTTAAATCGTTTTCAGTGTCAGTGTCCTTCTAGTCAAAATCAAACTCAGTCTGAGACATCATGGAGTTAAAATATTAGACCAGCAGTACTGCAGCGCACACAACTGTTGAATGCTCCATATCTGTGAAAGCACTGATATACAATTCCTGACAAACAAGTGAAAATATTTAAAATAACTGCAGTCAAGCAAGATTTGAACGTCACCTGTCACTTTAAAAGGAAAGAAATGTTCATCTCGGCCACATTTGCTCATATTCAGAAAAGGGGTTTAGCCTGCTAAACCTAAAATTGCCCCTGGATTTAGGCTTGGTGTCCACAAATTTGCTTAAGCCACATTTGAAGATTTGAAGCAACTCTTTAGCAAGTAAGTGCCTGGCCATTAGGTGTTTGATTTCTAGTTCTTCAATAGTTCTTCAAAGAATAAAATTACAGGTATAACTCATTTTGTGGTTTGCATAGCATTGTCTTAGCTAATTTGCATTAGCTGTCTTAGACTGGAAACGCAAGCTTATGTGAAATAAAACTGAGCATTTTGGAGTGCTCCAAAGTTTAAGTTTGGTGAACTCTGACCTTGCAAATTAACATCTCGTAAAGACGTGTGACCAGTACAAGATGTATACGTCACACGTGACCTTTTGGATAATAGCAGTATTGCAAAATCCTATTTTGTACAATACAGCTTTAAAAAAAAAAAACAACAATAATAATGATGTGTGAATAAAAAACCTGTATCTTGTTGCTGTCTGTATTTGTAGGGATCTCTGTAGACGTTTCACATGCTCAGAGTCTAGTGTGACTGCACCTTAAGGCTGGACTGAACTCTTTGCCCAGCCTTTATACTCAAGCTCTGGCTGACCACATAATTCACCAAATTAACCCTCTTCTCATTGTTATCCTTCAACTATCTCTGGTCTTCAATCTTCATTTAAATTTAACATTGGCTTTCAATGATGGTATTCACCTGTACTAAAATATGTATGTGAACACAGAGAGTAAGAGAGAAGTGAAACAACCGTTAATTGCGGCACTAGACAGAATAAAACTATAATGCTGTGGTGCTCAGTACATCATTGCTGTGCTTTGGTGGTCCTTTTAAAGTAGTTTCTGCAGCTTGAATAATATAAAAAATTACTTTGGTCTTTTATTTAAAATATCCTTGTAGTAATCAAAGTAATTTTGGACATTTAAAAAAGAGGATTAGGATTGGATGATATTAAGAGTGCCGTCTTTTTTTGTGTGATGTTTTCTGTGCCATCCTAGAGTAATTACCGACCTGACCATCCATTGCAAATACAGGTATACATACCAAAAACTCTGAGACCAAGATTGCATAAAATGAACCATTGCATGACTAAAAGTTTCCCCTGACACAGACTCACTTAACTATGCAAACGTCAGTACGCACTAAATCAAAGGTAACCTGTTGCAAGTTTGAGAAACAAAGACACCCATATTGTTGTTGAACAAGGTTCCTAGAAAATATTGCCAAATGCGATAAATCACAAGTTTATGATGTCACATGGTGATTCACAAATAACAGCTATTACCAATATCTTAGATGCACAATCAGCTCATGCATCACTGTCAGCACACTGAAGTTTTTAACAGCACAGCGTCGATCATGTGACCAACATATATTAAAATAATGTCACTTGATAACAGTTTTGTGTGATTTAACCCAAAAGCTCATAAAAGATTTGGGGGTCAAAGTCAAAATCAAAGTGAATTTAATGTCATTTCAGCCATATAGAAGTACATACTGAAACAAAACAATTTCTTCAGGAACAAGGTGCTACACAGGACGGCACAGAACAACACAGAACTACAAGGGACATTTTACATAATTTATATACATAAAGTGCACAAGTGCAAACAGGCAGAACAAGACAGTACAGTGACTACTGGGACAGACAATGACATAGTAGGTCCCAGTGCAGTGCTGACCAATACATGGGGGGATTAACAAGCCAGTTATCTCCCTGATGTTTTTTAGTGAATAGAAATACTTAGCAATTATGGTGCCATAACCATGTGCACATTCTAGATCACTAATGGGTGAATTAGGAAGAGATGTTGTTTACTGTTTAAAGGGTAGGGTTGTGGAAGGGATAGGTCTCAACAAGATCACACAAATTCAAACTGTAGCCAGACATGGCAGGTGTGGCTTTAACAGTTACGAATACCAAGACTCTTCTGTATTGAGTGCGGAGGATGATGACAGATCAAGGTTGCATAATAATAGATACAATTGTTGTGATTGGAAACAGACCATAAACATCCACATTAAAATTACATATAACCCCTTATTTTAAAGAGACCTGTCACCAGGTGCTTTGTGATATTCCAGTAACTGTAACCTAACAACAAAAAATGTGCATAATGTCACAACAAAAACACAACAGGAATGAATGACATGAATCTAATTAAGCTTATCTGAATTAATAAGCTTATTTATATATTTATTAACTAACTAAACCATGCAATTTTCCAGAGAACACAATGTTCAAATCAAAGTGTAAGCAATGGTATAACTCAAGTGTGTTAAAAAATTATACATTTTTATAAATGTATAATTTTTATACCTAAAAAATTAGGTAAACAATAATTGGTTAAATATTTAGTTAATCCAATCTGCATATTTGATTTATATTTTTGACCTTTATATAAAGGTCTTTTTGACACAGTGATTTTAGCCCACATTCAATTAAGAAAGGGCTCATAAGTTATGGGTTTATATTAATTTCCCTCCCAATTTGACTACCAGTATAGCTATCATTATAGAGATGGGGAAAAAACTGACCTCATGAGATCTTTTTACATGTGTGCAACAAAATATTTTTTTAACATTCTAAAATGGCGTTTTGTAACAGGGTACATTGATGTCCTGTTTTCAAATAACGATGTCATCTTTCCAATTGAAGTATTTCTTTCTGCAGTGTCACTGCAGTGAATGTTTAATGGTTGGCAGACAAAATAACCTCTTCGAGTCATTGTGAAATCTTTGGAAAACGCAACTGTTCTCCTAAAAATGTTCCTTAAATAGTCTTCAAATACAAGATGACTCATCATCAAAGTTGGCAATGAGTGCATCCAGATTTACACTTTGAATATAGAAAGATTTAAAAAACAGTTCAGAGTTTCAGCAAAAATAATTTGATCTCTATTACTAATCCTGTGGATAAAGATATTATGAAGTAATTTGGCAATGTGGTTATACGGAGGTCTGTAGATGTTTATTTTTATCATCTTATCAATTATTTATAACTTTTGATGTATTCATTTTATCATAAACACAACATGGAGTAAGGCCACCATGTCTTAAGCAATTTCTCAGTGGGATTAATAAAGAATCTTCTCTCTATTTATTCAGTGCATACTGTGGTGGTGTCCTCAATCGGTCTTTAACATTCTCCAATTACTTCATCTAGATTTCTGCCACAACAAGTTTGGCACATCTGTTTCGGCTGTTTTCCAAAACCATTGTTGTCCCTGACATCTCAATAAACAACAAGAGATTTGGGTTTGAACACATAATCTTGCTCCAGGCTCAAATAAATACATTCTAAAGCCAATGTTAGAGTTCAGAATATATGGGCAACTTTGCCTGTTACTGCCTTCCCATCTCTTATTTGCTCTCTTTTCTAATGTGATTGTTTGTAAAGCTTTTAAAACTTTTAAGTAATGGATTTAACAGTTAGTTAATTAGGGAAGACAACAGAACCATTCAGACTTTCATATTAGATGGGCACTCACTCTTATCAGATAGAAACAAAATAAACATTTGTTTAAAAAATCAAACGAAATACCAAAGAAATGACTCAATGTGCCTTTTCATACATGCTCCACACTTTTTAGTTTGTACAAAAAAATAGATCTGTAGACACAAACAACAAAACCTGAAATTCATGTTTTGCATTCTAGTAAAGTTCTATCTAGGTTTATTCACACTTCCTGTGTAACTGAAAATAATTATATATCATCCTGTCGGTTACATCCACCCCCTCAGAATTTCTTCATCTGATCGCTTCAGCTGCATTTAACACTTAAATGTATCTGTATTCTTCCTGTTCTGGGAAAACTGGTGGAGTAACATTAGTTCTCCAGAAATCTGATTTGTAAACAGGCCTACAGAGTCTCTGATATTCTCTTCTTAGCTACAGTCATTGGCTGAAAATGTGTTCTCTCATTTATACTGTACATTAAAATGTTTTCTATTAAGATTTGTAAAGATTCTTGAAAATACAATTTTAAAAGATGCTGTATAAATACATTACTAAAATTTCCAGTTTGTGGTGATTATTGCGTCACTGTTGTTGCTTCATTTATGGCAGAACAGTCACACACAATTGAATGAGTGTCAGCACTAACCTTCCACAACCATATCTATATAAATCAAACAGCATCTGTATATCCAGAGTGCTATTTAATCACTGGGCCATTTTAATGTTCCCCAAAGTGCAGCAATCAGCTATAATTCATGAACACGAGACCCTTGGAACCTATAACACTTTCTGAATACACATACAGTACAGGGTAACATAATATTGTCATGGCCCAAAGCAGTTTAGGGCTGTTGTCTTTATACTACTATGAATCTTCACTATACAGATGTGGGTCATTAGGTTTATCAGCCAATGGTAATTTATGTATCTATATATTTCATGATGCTTTTCGAAACGTTTGTCCTCCAACTGTATATCTGTCTGTTCTTCAAAGGATACAATGTAAGAGTCAAAATATCATTTTAAATGTAAAACTATCCATGTGGGAATGCCACTCCCCCAATACAAAAAAAATCTAAATCCAGTAAAACTATTTTCCCCCCATTTTTAAAGTGAACAGCTGTTTCTTGTAGCTTGATTTGTGATTACATCAACGCTAGATGACATATTCCAGTCTCTAAAGAGTGTTCCAAAATTCTGTCAATGAAGAAAAGATTAAATAAGGTGTTCCTGGAAACGTAATCTTTTCAGAGAAGATACCTGCAGTTGGTTAATGAGCAAACAGGTCAGAACGCTTGTTTTCCAGCTGAAAGCAAAAGCAATGTGGAGCAACTGAAGAAAACAAATACAGACTAAAAAAAATACTATTTTAAGCAATACTATTTAATAAGACTATTTTACAACTATAATATCAAACTGAGATTAGCTTTACATATACATTCAAATAAACAAATGCTATATTAGTGGAGCATTTCATTTCATGGTATTGTAAAATAACCCAATAATCCATCTAAAAAATATTAATACTTAAAACTGTATACCTTTAGCATGCAGGCAAAGCTATATGATTGAAACATGTTTAGTCTCACTGAAATTGTTATTCTTTGAATTTTCACTATTAAATTAGTATGTTCCAATTAATGCATCTTTTTAACCCACACAGCAAAATACATACATTTTATGTTGCTTTTAGGAAAGTTTTATGAAAACATTACATTTACGTTTGGGAACAGGGTTAAAAACTTCTAACAAGAAAACTCCCTTTTCAGGGAAGACAACACCTGGGGCAACATGCTCATGCACTCAAAGCAGAGTGATTAAACACAAGAAAAAAGAAAACTTAAGACATATAGACCTGTGCTTTACAGAAACATGCCTAAACATAGACTTTCACAAACAAAAACTCTTTTTAAAGCATAGGTTCCTAATCCTGCTTTAATCCTGCTAGTGTCCTGCACAGTTCACTGTCCATGCAGACCAGAGCCAAATAGGATTTTGTCAGAGCTATAAAAATTATATAAATTATATTTTCTTTTATTTGCCTTATTTTAGTGGGTGTTAGGGATGTTCAGGCTAAATAATATTTAACTACTACATTCTCTCACTTCTCACAAATCTCAATTTATCATGGTATGCACAGACTTTCTGTTTGTTCTGCATTTGGTAAGATTTTTATTTTACCTCATTTTACCAGCCATTGTTCATTGTGACATAAATATATGAATGCTAAAAAACGTGCTCAGGGGGCTGTCTGCCAGTATTTTTCGCATAGCCTACCAGTTTTTGAATACTGAGGACTCAGCCATAGACCTACTTGTTATATAGTAGACAAGTAGGCATATTTGGACACAGCCATTGTCTTTTGACCAATGCTAAATTCTCAGAATTAATCAATAGAACCTGTAGCCTAGATGTGTAATGAGTAATCCGTCACTTGCATCCATATTTCTTGTTTGTATCTACTGTATGTAAAAAGTTACAGATGTTTACAAAATAACACAAGTAGTGACATTATTAATGGAGCATCTTACAGTGCACAATGTTTCTGTCAGCCCTATTGTAAGTGTCACACTATCCAGTTGCTATTTGCAATTAAATTGTACTTTGTAGAATACAATTCACAAACAATTACTCAAATTTTTTAAAGTTTTAACTAGGTATATAAAGCCAACACGCTAAATTACTGCTAATAAAAGATGTTCAGATGTTATTCTGAGAGCATTTAATTACAGCTGTCCTTTTAATGACTAAGGCTGTAGCTCTTGGGGCCTGGGTGTATTTTCTCTTTATAAGTGGTATTGTGTATCATACGTTGGTTTGTCTTTCTTATCTTCCAACTTGTGGTGATTATACATCTGTCAGGTCCCTGGTCTGATCAACTCAGGTTTTGTTTGTCTTGTGACTTGTCCACGTGTTGTTGCGTTGGAGCACATGGCCTTTAATGTGACAGCTCGCCATGTGCTCCACTGTCATTGTGGCACTGTGATCATTTCTGCTCCCTTGTTACCGTGTTAGTTACACCACAGAGTAACGCCCCCTTGTTACCTCATTTTCTCATGCCCTTCACCTGCTTGTCTTTGTTATCTTCACTTTATAGTTCCCTCTTGTCCTCAGTTTAACCTTGTCTAGCTTCCTGACCGCTCTAGTCCAGTCTTGCCTTGTCTAGTCTAAGTGCTGTATTTCAGACTTCTGATTTTTATGTCTTGTTTTTTCTGCCCTGTCTGCCTAGTTTATAGTTCCTGTCTGCCTGCCAATTAGTTACTGTTCTCCCTGCCTACTGATTACCATCCTGCCTGTTTCTGGTTTATTGGTTTTCTTTGCCCTGCTCCACCGGTTTCCTGCACTACTGCCTGGTCTCCTCAGTTATCCCTTCAACCCACTGCCCAGCTGCTCTATTTTCCTGCTTCTTTCCCTCCTGGTGTTCCACTGCCTTTACCCTGCTGTCTGGTCTTTCATCTCCCTCTGTGAGGGATTGCACTTACATGGTTTTAAGAAAACCCTATAGATCAAAGACAGGTCAAAAACATGGTAAAAAGCAAAGAAAGAGCACCCATATTCACTGCTACTCAACAGTTCCTGTTATTATAAATGTATGAAGAAGTGAAACCTCCAATAACCAATACTGCGACAGTAAATAAACGACAGCAAAAGGCTGGCAAATGTGTAAGTACAAACTTAATTTAAATGTCATGGTACGATCAAATTAAATATAATTCACAATACATTGCTAAACAAAGGCTGCATGTGTGTGTGCGCATATAACTATGCAAATATAACTATGCATATAACTTATTTGTGGGCCACAGCAGCAACCTAAGTGGTGAGAAAGGAACATGGCAGCAAGTAGAATGTTCAGAAGGTAAGTAGGCTATATAACTGCCTGAACACAGTTGACTTGAGTCTACAATTTTATGATTTCATGATGTTTATTAAATGCATAAAGTAGAGTGATATTAAAACTGAGGGAGGGTCACCACCAGCATTCTTTACTCCTGCAGAGAAGCTGGTCTTGGAACTGAACAAGAGGAGTGGGAGTTAATAGAAGATGAAACATCTGAGTCCATGTTGTCTAATAGAAGTAAATACATGAAAGGTTGATTAAATGGTTAATTTGTGCATTCTTAACCAAATCTTCACTCTTTGTCATAGTGATCCCAAATTCTCTGTGCTTGTTGAAGTTACCAGAAGTCTTGCTGAACCCTGTGAGAGACATTAAAGCTTTGATTTACTGTCAATGATATATGGTGATCCATAACAAAAGTTTGATTGGTCTGAGGTAAACACTGATTGCTCATTATACTTAAAGGCCTATTATGGTGAGATTCTCATAGTATGTGTTTTCCAACAATTACTGACAGTGAGATTCTTCCAGAGCCCTCTCAGACTGGGACTACAGGAGACAAAGTAAATATTAAGTAATTACATCAAAATGTTGAGCATTTTATAAAATAATTAAAACTTCGAATTCTACAGAATGAAGAGAATCTAAAGAGTGTGTATAGGTACTACATCACTTGCAAATAAGTGATGGGCGATACATACAGTCTGTGGGACTGAAATAAGCCTGCATGGCTTATTTTGTAAACTTGTTGTAGGAAACATCCCCTGGAAAAAGCAGGAGTTTTCTTGTTAAGTTTTTTTCTCGTGGTGTTTATGGTTTAATGGGAGTTTTATCTAGTCTCACGAGAAAAAATGTTTTAGTTATTTACCTCAGAAACTCATGTGAGCTATTGTTTTTATATTATAGCTTGTGCCCTTGATGCTTTGAAGCATACCAAACAAAATTATGTTTTTAATTTTTATTAGTGCAAGTTGCAAACATATGCAAGTGTTTAAGGCCTATAATGTAGAAATTAATATAGAATATTTTAGTTGTTCAGTGGGGTTAAGTGCACAGATATGAGTTAATTTCTCCCTGACCCTTTTATGATACAGCACATCAGTCATGCTGGGTGTTAAAATTGAAGGAAGCTTACATACAACCTCAGGTCACTCACATTCCCTAAATTCTTCTGTTTAGCAGTTTCCCTGGTTCATAACACCCACAGATCCACATGTCTGTTGCTAAACATTCATCTCAAATCTGATTTGATCATGTTTTGGCAGCCATTAAAAGTATTTGTGTATTATAAGTGAGCTCCTGTTTAAAATTAACTGCAGGGATCATAAATAAAACCCAATAACTGTAAAGAAAGCCCCACTATATATGAAGATGAATCCTCTCTATGCGTTTGTTGATCTCTTGTATACTTTTATCCTCTGGCAGGCGCAGACAAATCTGTTCATTGCTGTTTACTGGAACTGAAATGAAACACAAAAACAAATGATTTGTGGGGGCGTCGAAGACAAAAAGAGACATAAAAATGTTCACCTATTGACTTTCCAATTGAAGAGAGAAAAAAAATCAAAAACATTTGAATTACCATGAAGAACCAACAGTCAAACAATAACAGAGAAAGAATGATATGAGGTATTTGCCTGGTCAAAACAGTTGAGGACTAAAATACATGTTTAAATTTACTATATGCCATTTAACAATTGCTTGTACAATTTACCATATACATGCATAACATTTATATAAAACAACCTCAAAGTCAGACATGCATAAGCACTTGCTGAAGAAATGTTAAATGTTAGAAGGCGGCACAATGCAGGACACTTCCTAGAGCTGTTTGCCTGGCCAAACTGCTTTAGTAAGAGAGGTGGCCAAGAACCCAAGGCTTTATGGCAAAGTGGCTATGGAAGCATATCCTCAGTGTAAAATACATAAAAGCCTGCTTGTTTACCAAAAACGCCTAATGTTTACCTTCCACATGACAATGACCCTAATCACACAGCCAAGACAACACAGGAATGACTTTGGGACAATGTCCTAAAGTAGCCCTGACTTGAACCCTTTCGAAAATCTCTGGAGACCTGAAAATGTCTGTTCACTGACAGTCCATCTGACTGAGCTTGAGAGGATTTGCAAGTAAGAATGCAATAAAAAGCTTGTTGTGTCATACCCAAAAAGACTTGAGGCTGTAATTATTGGGTTTTTTAACTAAGTACTGAGTAAAGGAACTGAATACTTGTGTAAAATAAAAAAAATAAAATCACAAACAACAATAACGGAAACACAAAACAATACATACACAACAACAGCATTTAATTGTGATGCTTTTCTTTGCAGAAACTAGGAGTATTCACAGAAGAGACATTTACTTCTTACTGACATTTACTTCTTAACAAAGGTTTGGAGCGTTTTTTCTTTAAATAGTTGGTGAACGTTTTGTAATTTCTTCAGGGCCCAGGCCTTAAAGCCAGAGTCTACTCCTAAGATATAAAGTTCTTTATCTGTGTTATACTTGTTAATAAAGAATAATTCTAGGTATATCATAAATCTTTAGGACCTCTGACTATTTTTCCAATTTATATTGCTTCTTCTTGTCTTTGTCAAATGGAATAGATGTAAATAAGGACTGGAGTTAAATTTAAAAAAAAAAAAATTTTAATCTTTTAAAAAGTTTAATTTATAACCACCTAGCCCCGCATCATCAGACAGTCAAACTACTATGGCTTGCAGCTGTGATGCTATCTAATGGTTCTTAAAGTTTGGGAGGGCGACCCCAAACTTTGACTAACTGAAATGTTTGTACCTGACCCTGGGGCACCAAATTTGCCAGATGAACCTAGAGATCAGCTTATCTAGCTGGGAGAAGATAGATGCCAAAGGGGACAGTGGAAGACTCTGGAAAAATGAATAAAAACCATGGTAATATATTCATTCTTTTCTGCCAGCTAAAGAAAGAAGTAATTTAGTCCATCTACTAAATATGAATTATTGTTGTCTGTTAGCATTACATTGTAAACTTCATATAAACTTTGTATTTCAATTCCATTATTTAAAAACTATTTAAAAACGACATTGAAAATATGACATTAGAGCTGTACAGAGTACAGAGTCAAAATGTTCCTTTAGGACCTCACTTGAGCAAGTAAGAACCTTCTGCCACCCTATAAATAAACATCCTCACATGCACTCTGTATCAGTGAGAGAAACAGGCCACCTTTGCACATGAGTTAGCAGAGATTTACTGATAACAAAATATTTGTTTGTCCTGATTAGCATCTGAAATGGTGCCAGGTTGTTCAAGTCAGTCAGGCTCAACTGAAAACACCAGATTACACTGGACCTGTAGGAACATCAGCAAAACGCGGCTCAGGTACTGAATAGGTGTAAGATGTAACTGTCACGTTGAAAATGTCAAAGACGTATTATTTAGTTTGAGAAGATGTCATAACGTTCCTTGTTTGCACAATGCAGATGATGTCTGTTCATTGTTCCACAGCAGAGAGGCAGAGCCTGTTTATGCTATTATATGTATTCATGAATTCAAAAGAATTTAAAACAACAGATACCTTTTTAAAACCTGCTAAATGCAAATTAGCATAAGGCCTAAGGTTATAACAGGCATGCTAATGTTCAGTACAACAGCATTTGCATTTACGTGTGTGATTTTTTTTTTAAATACAAAAGTAAACAAGAAATTTATATTGTTTACCTAAATCTTTAAAAAATAAACTTTCATTATTTTTTAGAATGTTCGAAAATGAGGTTAAACAAGATTGTCAACAGTTGCATGTTGAGCAAGTCACAAATACAAACAAGTTAGAACTAAGTGTAATTAATCATTTTAAATGATCTTATATGTGCTAAATTAAAATCTGTATATTTGTGAGGGCAACTGTATCTAAAATATTTGACTATACATAGTCACCTGTTTGATGCTGTTCACTCTTTGTTGATATTGGAATTTGTTTGCAACAGACAAATAAAAAATGTGATGTATTTATAACTAATAGATACATTAGACATACATACAACCAAACAAATGTCAAATGTATAAATATTTATAGAACAATGTTATAATTAATAAAAAAAAATACTGATGTCCAGCCTAAACTTAGCAATAAATATGATCATGTACTTACTAGGTAGGGTACAAAAGCAAACCTTTATATGGTAGTGGTCAAAACAATATGTAATATCTCTAAAATACCCATAACACAAGAATAACTCAAATCATTATTAAATCCTAATACAGGAATATCTCTGTTATGAAACTAAACCTTCAGGGAATAAACTAAAGAAGACAAAAAATTGCCTGAATGTAGGAACTTTGCCAAGAAGTCTCTTGAAGAAAGGGATATGTGGTTTCAAGAAATCAGTGGGAACTCATGAGTCAAATGCATAGGTTTTAAAAACAAAAAGAACATGCAGTACAGAACAGGGATGACAAAATCACTTTCAGTAATACATGTGTTGAGAAATCATGTAGCACAGAAGACATTTGCACAATATTGTTCTGGTCAAGTGGGGAGTATGATCAAATATTATACTCCTCGAACGGAAGGAATACATTAAAAAGCAGAACTAATGAAATCAGCTGAAGTAATGATTTTGTGCTGGATTAAATAAGCAGTTCCAGTTTCCATGTTCAGTTTTAAAGAAGGGCATTACAGAGCTCATGTTAGATTCTACTGAGAAAATAAAACTTCAGGACAGTTAAAAAAAATCTAATTATTTTGCCTTGTAATTGTATTTAGCAACTTTAGACTATCATTTATTGAAATGACTGATCTTTATTAATCAAGTCAAATCAGAAGTTACTTTGTAAAGGATTTTTAGATAGACCTCATCATCATCAAATTAACTTTTAATCATAAATGTTCTGTCTCCCTCTTCTGGGAAATGTGTGCAACTTTTTGTGTACAAGATATTTTAAATTTTATTGTTAATATTCATAGCATCATTAAGGTGCTTGATGAGTGGGAATATAAAACAATTCCTGTAAATTGAAACAACCATATGGAAGTTGAGGCTGCAATGGGTTGATGACACACACAATACATTGTTATTATTATTATGTAATTATTATTATAAATAATGTGCTCCATTTGTCCTTTAATTACAGGGGATACGGGAAAGGCTAGACCCCTATTAAAATATTAATTTAATGGGAAGTATATTATAAAGAAACTTGACCTGACCCAATCTGTGCCTATAAAACTAGCCACAATAATCGCCTGAGACAAAATATGTTAATGTGCATAATACTTAAATTATTTCTATCAAAGTAAAAGTAAAAAAAAAAAAGTAAAAGTTTGATCTATCAAAGTACAAGCAACTACTTTCTCTTGCTTACTACAATTTTCTACTAAAAAAAAAACTTTTTTTTTCAAACAAGCTTTATTATCCTATAAACAGTTTCCAGCATTGTACCACAAAAAGTTCAGCAATTTCATGTTATTCCAATTATTACCTTTTCTGTTTACATTATTTACAATTTGCCATCAAAAATGTTTGTTTATAGTCAATCTTGTACAGTTTTAAAATGAAGTGATGTGAAAATCACTGAGAAATAACCATGAATGCAGAGAAACAAAACATTCACTGTAACGTTCAGGAATATGAACATTCATGGGGGGAACTTCAAAGACCAAACATTTCCAATGTTTAAATTATAGTGGGAATGTAATAATTTACAAACAAAACTACATAACAATTAGTAAATTAACAAGCCATTTTTAAATTATGAATTTAGACAAACTTTCCACAGATTTCATTCACCGTCTAATAAATTATACTGTTTTAGGTGAAAGATTGTATTATGCATCCTTGAAATACTAAACAGTTGGGCAAAAGAAATACACCGTTCACATTACTTGTGTTGTGTGTTTTTTTTTTAAGATGACTATGATGAATTAGCCACTGACATCCATGAAAAACTGCCGAAAGAATGTAAAGGCCTGGTGTATATTAAGGGGTATCAAAGAAATGACAAATTATAGGTCATACCAATCTTGCATAGTCAGTTCCTGGAAGAATCCCTGAACAGTGGGAGTCAATCTGGCTAATAATGTAAGTACTTATTCATAAGTAACGTAGTGGTTCACTCAAAGTGTAGAGAGGGTAGTGAAATGAGTCACACCAGCAAATGGACATTCATTGGGCTGGATAAAACAGATACAGTGACAGAGTTTCCAAACATCTAATGAGAAAAATCTAGGAGCAATTATTAGAGGCCAGGACGTTTTCTTCATAAAAATCTGCGAATGCTTCATTCAGAATTTTTGTCTTTGAACTCGAAATAAATCCGTTCAGAGGAAACAAATCTAACATAACACTAAATATAATCAATATACTCCTAACAAAGTCAAACGTTCATAAAAGTCATAGTGTTTCATAGCAACGGTGGTGCTTTTTGTACAAATGGTAACATTTGAAAGTAGACATATCAGGCACTTAAATAGTGTTCGTGACAACGTCAAAAAGACTTCAATATAATTCCACTATGACCTTGACCTACGGTTGAGTTGTGGCTTTTTGAGGGAATTTTATTGGAGTCAGCCTATTTCCAACTCTGAGGAAACATTCCCACACACCTGTCAAACACACAGAGAGCAAAGCCAGGCTGCCTGTACACAGAAATGAGAAAAGACGTGCTGATAAATAAGCAGATTTATCTGTCCTTGGACGTGAGCTTCTCAATCAGCTCCTGAAGGGGTGCAAGTTCTTTCCTGTCAATCAAATTAAACTCCTAAAAGTAAAAAGAGAAACAGGAAATGCTTTAGCATTGAGACACAATTTTTACACCATCACGTGAAAAACCAAGATTCAGCTGTCTGCATAAACTACACAGCTGACAGACATTCTGCGTTCACAACATAAATCACATGGCTTATTTTAAAGAAAATATAATATTATTATATACCCAGTTCTATATTATTTACTAATTATAAACTACATTTCTTAAACGAGTAAAGAAATTATAGGTTGTTTGGTATTCATTGCAGTTTATCTCCTTATTACAAATGAAACAATGCAATCCAACACGGTCACACCTCGTTCACACAAGCTCACACCTGAACAAAGAAGATAAAGTGCTTGAAAGAGGTGTTGAGGTGAGCCTCCTCCTGCAGCTGGATAACAGAGTCAAAGTGCTGGTGGTAGATGTGAGCGTAAACACGGAACAGTCTCTTCAAAATCGTCTTGGCTACTGACATGAAGTTCTTTGGGAAAGGGACCCCTGCAAGTGACACAGATATATAACTTTGAACAGAGCAAATATATATTCATTCTAAGTAGCAAATAGATCAGAAAGAGATCAAATACATCAGAAAAGATTGTGTGGCTGTGGTGACCAGTTTTCTTGATTCTTTAAAGAATTCTTTAAACATTTGTATATACAATTATAGCGCCACCTTGTGTCCAATTCGACACACAGTTTCTTGAAAATATGTTCCTTATACAGACTTGACAAATTAAAGGAAAAGCTTGAATAATGTTATGCTGTGGGGGTCATTTTGCTTGCATTGTGTGTCCACTCGTCCCCTTAGAGAAAAGGATCACTACAAATCAATACGACAATACTATTGAAACAATTTATATCGTGATGAGAGTGGTCTCTTCCAGGATGACAACGCCCCACACACAATACAGAGGGTACAATGGGTCACTGAATGGTTTGTGTAGTATAAAAATGATGTGAATTATATGCTATAGTCACCAGATTTCAACCAAACTAAACAGATTATTTTGGACTGACATGTTACACAGCACTCTGCACCACTATCATCAAAACACCAAATAAGGGAACATGTTTTTCAAACAGAGTTCATTTGAGAATCACTCGTGCAGAGTTGCACAGAAATGTAAAATCAATGTTGTTGGTACACTGTAGCCCGACACCCTACCAAGATGTTAGCTTTTCCTTGAATATGTCGCCTGTTTATTTGTGCAGCTGACATTTCAGGACAGTCTATTTTAAGACCAAAGGAAAATCATATACATCATATACATCATATGCATATGCACTAAGATCATATGCACTAAGATCATATGCACTAAATGAAAAAAGGAGCAATAGGCCTTAGAAGTTAAAAACGTTGCTTTCCATAACATGTAAATGGAAAACTATATGACCGATTGTGCTGCTTAAAAGCCCTCATTAAAAGAATAACAGACCTATTTTTGAGGGGAAAAGTGTCTCATCATCAAGCTGGTCCTGTACCCAAGTCATCAGATAATCAATGTACTTTGGAGCTGAACATTTTATTGGCTTTTTAATGTTGGTTCCATCTGCCCAGTGATATTCATACCTGCAGATAACAAATTAAACGATACATGTGTATTCATTTACATTATACATGTACACAGATTTTATTATACATACAAGCATGCATGTTATTCCCAAAATATTTATAATAATGAATTAATGTTATTACTGACTTAGGTCCAGCAGACATTAGTGGGCAGCTTTCCTCAGTGCAGAAGTCTGTGATGGTTCCATACAGCATGTTAATCTGGTTGAAGAAGTCCACAGCTACAGCAGCAAACACATGCAGGATTACAATATGACCTCACCTTTGTTTCATGTATTTTCATTATATCTCATTTTCCTAATGTTTCTTAATGTAAGAATGAACTGTTAGTCCACAGCAGTTATTGTACCTGTGTGGTCCTCTCATTAATGATCCTTTTCCCTTAAAGATGATATTTCAGATTTGCTTTGATAGTTCAATTCCACTAATCAAAGACTGCAAATGATTTTAACTTTTTTGTTTACCTGTAATGATTTTACACTTAAAGCTGGATTTAACTTAAATTAAAATTAATATGGTTTCAGTGTTTGTGTGTGTATTGAACACAAACACCAGTGGCAACCCATTTTCACACAAGGATTCTGACTCTTAGCCTCAGACAGACAGAATAACACATTTATGTCAAATTGGGTAAGATATGAACTGTGCCAAACAAAATTTAAAAACAGATTTTTCTGTTTTTTAACCCAACCATGACAGACCTTTTAATTTAATTCAGTACTTATCTTTCTAATGGAATGTACAAACTCAGTTTCGTCACAAACCTAAAAAGCTTCAGATCCCTTGCTCTAATTATCCAGCAGAAGCTGGGATACACCCACCTTTACATCATCCTCAACAATTACAATAAACCTTAGCAACATCAGCACTCAATATCTCTTAAATATCTCTTTAATACAATTTATTTAATTAACATTAAAATTAATAACATTACACAGTTTTATTCCTTATCCAACAGAACGTTAAAAAATAAATATAAGCCAATAGTTTTGAATACAAGGTAAAGGAATTCTTGTTTTAACTAGTAAACTTTCCATACCTTACTTCAAAACTGTCAGATAAAGTGTCAATGCATTGTTTTGAATAAGGCTGGTTGTTTCGGATGTGGAGCTGCGTGCAAAATACTGGTAAATAAATATAAGTTTTAGCATGAACACTGTACTGATTTTTACTTTGTGTCTTTTTTTAATAAAATCAGTATGTTTGAGAACCGGGTGAATTTGTTTGCAAAAGCTGACCAGGACAGCAAACCCAACTGTTCCTATAAAAACTGCAACCATCGTTTTCCAAAAGCATTAAACAAAACAACAACTGAGGACAACATCCACAACTAATGTGAGGGAACTAACACAATCCACTAAAGTCCATCTTAACAAAACAAGAAAGTCTGCCTAAGTAATGTTAATTACAGGCCTTTTGTTACTCATAAACTAAAAACCGCTGTTTTCAAAAGTCATTTGAAATTCCAGAAACAACCATTGGTAAATGATCCTTCCAAAATGGTTAGTGTGTCTAGACCGAGTAAAGTCACATGCTTACTGTTGACCGCCACCCATTCATTGAGGTCTTCTCCATCGGGCAGCATGACAGCCATACGCAGGTTTCCGCTGCCCAGCGTGGCCTCCGCATGTTTGAGGAGCTCATACTGGTGCGAGCCCTCCGGAATGTTCTTCTTTGGCTTGAACGTCTTTGACGAGCGGCTTCCACTGTGAAAAGACAGCAGAGTAAGAACAGTTTTGGGCTTTAACATTGGGTACAAGCTACACTGTAATTAAAGACAAGTGATATTTAACAACAAACCAACTACAAACCCTAAAAATACACAGTTTAACTCAACAGAGCCAAAGTTTATCATATTTAACCATTTCTACAGAAACCCATTTATGTGGAATTATGTGAATTTGTAGAAATGGTTGGGAAGAAATGGTTGGGAAGAAGAAATTCTTTTCTTTAAATTATTAGTTTAAAATAATGAAAATATTACAGCGCTGCATACAATTGAATCAGAAAAAAAGTCTCAGCATTACAACACAGCAAAACACACAAATGAAACTGAATTAAATTTCACTCAGAAGAAAACTTTAATGGTGACACAAATGTGAGTTCCAGACCTATAGACATAACTTCTAAAATCTAAAAACGACACAACCTTACATGACATGCATCTGTAATGGTTTTAAATACAGTATTTGCATTTGTTATGTTACAAGAAGTGGTGCCAGATACTAACTCATTACCCATCACTCATAGATGCCAATGCAATGCTTAGCTAAAAACTTTCTAAGAAAGTGAGAATCAAAATACTGTAAAATGCTTCAAAGATGTGGTCAGCCCTTCTTTAACTTCTCAGGCCCTTTATATCTGATAACAGGTCTGCAAGCAGCTCCACAAAATTGACTAATGTACACTGAACTGAAATTCTTTGAATTGACCTAACAAGCTTAACACAAATTTTTTTCTGGCTTATACATTATTATATATTTCTGACTTATATATGTCTTTACTATTCTATCACTACCACAAAGCTAGTCTTCAACTGTCTTCACCAATTCACCAGCGCTCCATTTAGTATGTCCACCTGTTTAGACTGTAAACAAACAAGACAGGGTTGGTACAGTAAGTGACGAAAGGATATTGCAAATGATCCACAAACAGGCCTAAGCTGCTTACAGATTTACTGAAAACGCAAAAAAACATCTGAACTTACAGCCACAAACCAATGACTGAAACCTCAAAACATCCTGCTAAAGCTGCAGAGCGTATGATGTTAAATGTCTCCCACAATAACTGATTGTAATGATATTATGCAACATTACTGTGAAAACTTGATGACTATGATAGATTTGATTATGGTGTGGGAGTAACTGCCTCTGGAGTCTATGGGATTGTTACATTCACATTAAGAATGAATTCAAATTTACATTAATTCAAATTCTTTAATAGCTTAAATGACAGATTCACAGAAATTATAATGAGGTTATGAAAGAGACAGAAAATATGTTGGCTCTATTACAGGATGATTCACATCAAGTATTATCAATTGACGCACAAATAAAAAAGAGGCTAATCTGCTATACGGCCATAATGACATTTTGCTTGAGTCAGACCACTGCATTACTGCACTGCAACAGAGATCAGATGGGGAATTTCAGTCTCCAAAAAGCTACACATTATTTTACTTGACTGAGCACAAACTCTTAATTATCAGGTTCTAGTAACAAAGAAACATGGTGAAACACTCATAGCAGAGACTAATAGCCACTTCTTCTGTGCTTAACTGAACTGCTGAAGAGAAACAACTCTGTTGTTGCCTTCTAAAATTCTAAAAAAGTCTTTACTGCAAATGCTTTATGCAAGTACTCAACTAAATCACTTATCAATATCTGAAGGAGTTTAAAGAACTGGTTAAGAGCACATGATCTGTGAATCAGCCTGATCTAAAACATAGGCTACTTCCGAATTTTATAGAAAGCAGAAGAAAACTGTACACTTTAAACTGCTGACATGTTATATTTTTGATTCTACATACATTACGCAAACAATATGTACATCTCATCACATAATTTATTAAGTTGTAAAGGACTGTCTATCTCGAAAATTAAACAAAGGTTCTCCATAATTAAAATAATGGAATTATACTGTCTACTATACTGGGATACGTTCAGTGCACTATACAACATATTAAAATTACTAGAAAATGACAAATAACATTTTTTAGAGGTAGTGATCATGACTGGATTTCAGTGATTTCAGTTTTATTCAGTGATTTAATTTTGTAGGTTATATAAACGCACATGTTTTATTAAAAAACTTACTAACTTTGTCAGTAATTATTTTGAAGACAGCCAATGTTTTTCAATAACTAGATTGACCTTTTTATTGAAAAGAAACGATGCTGGTAAATTTAGCTCGTTTATATTCAGATTACTGCAGTAGAAAACCAAATGTAGCCATTAAAGATGAGTAACCAAATTCTAGCAGCTGTTTGGTGGCCTCATGTACTGGCTAAGCATTATTCATTAGCCACACTGTAGTATTATGTTATGATGGTCACTAACCAGCTGCGTTGAGGTCTAACTGTGATAATATCAGATATTTATTTTTGTATTATTAGCGTACATTCCTAATAAATCAAGGCTTTGGGCGACCATGATAATGTACAAACAGATTCGGGACAAAAGCAGTATTTTCTGCGCTTGCTAACTAGCTATCAGTGTTCCCATTTATAGAAGCCATTCATACTCACAATAAAAAGCTCATCTCTCTTTGAACAAAAAAAACGCTGTACTTCAGAAATCGATACTGATCAGTTATCTTGACCGTCGAAAGATGGAAAGCGAGTTATTTTAGGTCAACGTCCTCAACAATTCAACAACACTGATCCTCTCCGTGCAAAAGTTCTTCCCATCCGATTCCGAAGTCGCTACAAACCCCAAAATCTCGCGATATTTCCACAGAGCACACGGACACTGCGCATTATTTTGTCTCATATCACATAAGAGTCTCGTTGGTATTCATAAATCCAACTTTTTATTTTAGTAATTCAACCCATAAGTGTGAGCTACACAATGTATAGTTTTCTTTTACCTGAATTGATTAAACACTCTATAACCCTACACGTTTAAAAATTAAAACAACATGGCCACAATAGTTTAGTGTTTTACTTTTGGTTTGATACGATTAAAAACTGTTATTTTGACAGGACTGTCAGTCCAAGGGCACACGTGTTTCATACGTCATGTTGTCCTCTGACGCTGTAGGTCAACGTGGGATTGTGAACTAAACATGCTGTATTAAGTGAGCTTACTTTAAAGGTTTTAAAAGTTTTAAGACTTGGGTTGAGTTACTAAACTGTGTACCGCACAAGATGTCTGCATTCAGCAGAAGTGCTCGTTTGTTCTCGTTTGTCCGTTGTGTTAGCAAACAGCAGTTTTCATGTGTGGAGACATTAGATTACATTAGGACTGTGCAGTCTACAGCAGCACGAAGGCTAAGTAATAATTCATGGACGGCGAGATGTTTAGCAAACCATAATACCAAAAGTATATGGATATCAAACCAACGACGTCTGTCCTCTGAGGTACTTCAACCATTTCTGTATAAACTGTATAGACATGACTCCACAGATTTTTCTGGTCACAGTTTGCTGAACTGGTTAACACTTTCCTTTGACACTGTATTACTTTAATGTTTTACAGGCATCATCTAAAGAAAATGAGTACCCACCTTTACCAGACTACACCCCCACTGAAGAGATCCAGGCGAAGGAAGTGTTCATCGTCCGGGCCAGGGGTCTTCCTTGGTCCTGTACCGCAGAAGATATAATGAACTTCTTTTCTGGTACTTGTGGTATTACATTCCTATGTCTACCTAATGTCTTCCTAATCATACTACTATATAAATACTGTTTTCATTTTATTGTTGTTGTAGATTGTAGGATCCGTGGTGGAGTTCAAGGAATCCATATCATGCACAATAGGAACGGCAGGCCGACTGGACAGGCGTTCATTGAGCTGGAACATGAAGAGGATGTTGGGAAAGCATTGGATCAGCACAAGCAATATCTAGGGCAACGCTACATTGAAGGTAAGAAAGATTTGGAACAATACAAATACAGTTTCTGTCCCTGATAGACTATATATGGTGTGTTCTGTGAATTATTACTTCAGCTAAATATAATGTTGTATATGTTTCAGTGTATGAGGTAACAAACCATGATGCTGAGGCCATATTAAAGTCTACAGGAGAAAGTTCAGAGTCAGATGCAGTGGTGAAACTCAGAGGTCTTCCCTTTAGCTGCACAGAAAAAGACATCATTAAATTCTTCTCTGGTAAGATCCTGTATGATGTGTCATTTGAATGTTATTGCTCTGAAATCCTCACTGTATGTTTAATTAGTTTTACATAGTTCTTTATACATTATCGAAACAGGGTTGGAGATTGTGGAGGATGGAATTACAATAGTCCTTAACAGGAAAGGCAGAAACTCAGGGGATGCTTTTGTACAGTTTGCCACAAGAGAAGTGGCAGAAAAGGCCCTAGAGAAAGACAGAGAAGTCATCGGAAACAGGTGGGTATATCCTGAAGTAATACTTTTTAAAAAACAGTGTTTTATTCAAAGACATACATATATGTTGTTAATTGAACCTTGAATATTTTCAAAATTTGTGCACATATCTTTGAATTAAAGACTTGAATTAAAGACTCTTGAGGAATGCTGTTAAGTGACTTACAGTACATACAAGGTATACATTTTATTAGTGTGTATTCCCTGAAACTGAATTGGCATTGTAAACACAGTGTTCTGTCAGTTGAGCTACAGGAACACAGTGTCTGAATGGGAAACTCCTACAGATGCATATCAAATAGTCATTCGCAAAAATAACTGTCCACGCCTTTTCAGCACTAATTTCTCCCTGCACTGATGGTTTGTGCTGGAGCAAGCTGTTAATAAATCTGACCTTCTTATGGGGAACCAAAAATGGTTCTGCTCTGGCATAGCTTGCTAATAAACATATACTTGATTGACATAGATTTACACGCTTGTATTTTAGAAGTTTTTTTTTTTTTACTGTATGTGCAGGTACATTGAGATTTTCCCCAGCAGGAAAAGTGAGATCCAGGCCCAGTATGGAAGAGGAAGAAATGAGTCTTCAGAAATCTCTGCATATACTGTGGGCACAGGCATACCACGCAAAGCGAGAATTGGTGAGAAACACGGTGTCCCTTTTATACACAGATTTGCAGATGTTGTTTTGTGTTGTCCCAAGTGTAAGCTTCGATCTTCATTCTCATTCACAGCAAACACTAGCCTTGTGTCAACGACACAGAGTTCCTCAAACCCTGATAACCTCATTCACATGAGAGGTTTACCCTTTGAATGTACAGGAGTGGACATTGCAAAGGTAACAGTTACATATTTTTGGTCATTTGAGCTGACATTTTTTATATACATTACATGTAAATGACATTACATGTAAATAACATTATGTACATCTCTGTTGCAGTTCTTCTCTCCCATCAGATTGGAGAGGGTTCTTATAGAGTATGGTCCTGATGGACGGCCCACTGGTGAGGCAGAGGCTTACTTTACCACACATCAGGATGCCGTAGCTGCCATGTCCAAAGACAGAGAGTATATATGTAAGTTAGTACTTGTTAGTGTTTGTGATATACACTAAAAATGTTGTAGATGCAAACATAAAATAACGATTATTTTATTATTAACGATAACCCTGTTTTAATGGATTTCTTTATGCATGTCGTCCAGTGGAGCGATATATTGAGTTGTTCCTGAATTCATCACCATCCAGGGAAGAAGAATAAGATGGAAGTGAACTTTATTTAAACTGTCATGTAACGTTTCCAGTGTATTGGAAGACTGCAATGAAGAATTTTTACTGTACCAATATATACAATCAACATTAAAAAAAAGTTATAAATACTGCCTGCTCTTAATTTTATTAAACAAAATAGATGCATAGAAATCCAAATATTTACAATTAGTATTCTGGTATACTAAGAACCCCATAATGAGCACTTCATGAAGATACTCTGTGATATTTAGGAATGCTGTTCTATGCTTATGCATCAACAGAAAGTAAAATCTAAGCAGGCAAAGCTATTCCTCTCCTGCTAACCTTCAGTCAAAATTATTTTTCATCTTTATTACTCATAGTAATAGTTTGCATGTGTACATATGATTTACAGTTTAAGTTTTTAAACACTCAAAACCTATTTTGCCTTTAGTGTATGTTCATGGTCCATTGGTGTGATAGATAAATCAGATACAGGTAAGTGTTGTATAAAATGAACGTACTGCAGAATGAGAAAGCCACATTATAATAAAATTTTATTTTTTATAAACATGCAACCGTAAACTACTCTTCATCTCTTTGGGATGACAGAATAATTGTCACCTTTAGAGCTTTGGTACATATATAATCTTTAGCACATGTGCTTTGCTGAAAATACTATCTTTTGTCAACAACCTCTTTCTATCCTCTGCTCTTTCATTGTCACACAGTCATTCTTTTAATTTAGGAAAGCAGTATTTTATATTGACAACTGAGAATACATCAATGACATGAGACAATTCAAGTAAAAGGCCTGCATTAATCCACTTGGTGGACAGTTCCAGTCATTTATCCTCAAGATACTGAATTAAATGTTATTTTCTCATGAAACAAACTTAAAGCATTTTAAGAAAGAGCTTATAAAATCATCCCTTTTGACAAACACAAAGTGCATAGAATTTAAATTGAGTTGTATAATTGAATTGCACATTTTATAGATCAACCTGTTATTGGTGTGACAGAACATTACTGGTGTGACAGAACATGGAGATGGACACGCAGATGGAGATGGACATGCAGATGGAGATGTGGTCTCAGGGTGGGGTGGAGGTGTACTGCTGCAGTAACTGTGTGTAGCAGACATCACACACATGTTCGGGGTTGATAGAGGAAGGGAGAGGAAGTTCATTAGCCATGCAGTTCTCACAAAACACGCCGCTGCAGTTCTTACATTGCTTCTAAAATGGTAAAGAAAAGCACAATCTGAATGTATTTCTAATGCAAACTTACAATTCTATGAAGAAACAAAACCATCAGTGTTTATGTATTGTGTTACATATACAGTGGTTTTAAAGTCTAAGACCACGTTGGGATTTAAAATATGTTTAAACATGGGAATTAAACCTTAACATCCACCATTCAAAAGGTTGAAATACTTGCAAATTCTTTGTTTATATTTTCCACATTTTAGAATAATAGTAAACTCATCAAAACCATCAAATAACACAAAAGTAACTTTAGGAATTGTTGTGCCTAAGAATTTTTTAAATTAAACCATGTTATGAGATATGATTTCAAACAGTATTAAAGGATTTCTTATCTACTCTAGGCTCTGATTGGCTGCATTTTCTTAATTATCTGGTCCAAATCATCTATTTTAAAAACCTTATAAAATTGAAATATTCTACTGACACAAAATTGTGTGTATAATTGTTATCACAATTATATTTTTGTCTACAAAAATCATTTTAAACATTTAATCAGACAGCTTCAGTTTTTTAGGATCATCACATGAGAATTGTTTCAGTCAAATGTTTTAACACTTTGAAACAATAGTGTAGGTTTCAGGATTCAGAAAAATTAAAAGGTAAAATTTTTTTTACAATTCTGCACTTTGAAGCATGTAGTTTCAATCAAGTATGCAAAATTATGACATGGGTAACTCATTGTATCCATTAGTTTTCTTATTATTAGGGGTCAAGCCCTGAAGGGCAAAGACCTTTATTGTTAAAACTAGTTTCATTATTAGTATCTGTAGTAGTATTTCTATTGCATCTGTTAGTGTTTTAGTTAGAGATCAAGCCACATTGGTGTTTGTATGATGGAACATTTATACATTTATAAAGGAGCAGAAAAAAAAATGGTAATCTACAAACAGGTGAGTAGAAATGTTAGACTGAAGGGGCCACTCCATACATTTATTGTATATTTTATATTTATATTTTTGGTCATATGAGGGCCATACAGAATCTTTGTCCTCAGAAAACTGGAAAGTAGCGCTTGTGACTGACAAGTACACACACCTCTCATGTATTTGTGTGGAGTGGGCTGTGCTGTTTGCTGCAACAGTGTTCTAATGAAAGCGAGCACTAACAATTGATATTGGATATTTAAAAGGTCTAAAGTAAAACTTATCACAGATAAATTAAGGAAACATCTCTGTTGATTTTTTTGAGGCGAGAGATACTGAATCATTTCAGATCTGCTTGGCACAAAAAACAGCACAAAGCTTCTCTGTAGAAATAGATTTTCTTTACATTTTACTTTAATGTGTCTACTGAACCAATTAAAACTCTATTTCAAGGTAATGTTAATTAAATAGAATACTCTCAGCTCTTTGTAACACATTTAAAACTATTCTACAGAATTCCACAAATTTTTCCAAAACTTCTGTGCAGGAATATCAAAAACATCTGCAGATTGCATCTGACCTTAATCACAGTCACTGTGTGGAAGACACTGTGTGATTTCTTCTAATAATTTCAGTTATCAGAAAGATTATACGGTTTGTCAGTTATCAAGTCTAATATCTGCATAAATGAGTGTAATTATCACACAAACGGCGATAAATCCAAGTATAATACCATTTTTAAGAGCTAATGATCAATTTTACACCTTAGCCTCCTTAGAAAATTAGCCCACCAGCCGTCACTGCCCACTGTACATTGTTTTAGTCAATCAATTAAAACACAGTAAGAGGAAAGCCTATTGTTAAATAACATGCAGTTAAAAGCCATATAAAAATGAACTTTGTTTGAATTCTGCTAAGGCTCAAACTGCTTTGGTACCTTGGGTATGGTCAGAGAGTTGTGATTCTCACACATAGGGCAGATAGAAGGCTCTGTGTCTTGAGATTGATCCTACCAACAGGAAATTTAAAACATGAATGTTAAGACAATATTACAGGGGATCTCAGATAATTAAGATTTAAAAAAATACAAACATAACTGACAGTTAAACAGCACCTGTTCGTCGTCATGTGACAGTGTCCTGCAAAAATAATTAAAAAAATAGTTTTCCTTTCAAAACGTTGGACAAGTTCATGCACACAGTTTTATATACATCAGTTTGGGCATTTAACAAAGACTTACAGACTAGAACCAAGACTCGACTTTTCCTCAAGCTCAATTCGTAGCGTGTCATTTTCTTTTTTTACACTTTCTAACTCCTAAATAAAAACAAAGAGAATGAAAGGAAGCTGCATGCTGTTTATACAGAGAAAAACATATAAAAGAAACATATTTGAGTATCAAAGCTAAATTGTAAAGTTAACTCTCACCTTTCTGATCTCCTCCACATGTTGCCTCGTATCTTTTTGTGGTGGAGTTTTCCCCAACAGAGTCTCATAACTGTGGCTGCTGTGATGCTCTCTCTCTTTCCTCAGCTCCTGCTCTAAGACTGATCTATTGCACATAATGATAACAGAATAGCTTGTAGACACTACGGCAATTGAGTGAAACCATGTTTGTGGTATATTACCACACCAATAGCTGTAGCTGTACAATCATCACCCTAACCATAATCTACTCTCCGAACTAGAGGGACGCAATAGGTTGATAAGAATGGTGTACAAGCTACTACCTTGGTCCTAATCTTAAAATCCAACTGGCTGTGAGGAATGTTGTTACAGAAGGAACATGTAGAACTCTGCAAAATCAGGTTCACCTACGCGGGTATTTGAGTATAGGATAGAAATGCTAAAGGCCTGTGACAAAATGTGGTGTTAAATTCTAATTGGTTAATTAGAAGTAGACTGATATATAGGCCATACTGATTAATGGAGTGATATTTGTAATACTTTTGAGCTTATTGGCTAACAATTATGGCCACTTTTAACGTGTTAGTTCCCCCTCTTTGACTAAATTGTGTAAAGTGGTTAATTTTAGCAACCATTAGTTATAATGTGCCAAGGACATCAGAGAAACCGCCAGCAAGGTGTACCTATGTCTTCGTAGCTGGTCCACTTCTTGCTGTAGACTTTCAATCTTGTCCCCAAACTCCTGCTTGAAAAGTCGATTAGCTTCATCTGCCAGGTCTCGCTCCCATTCAGCTTTCTTACATCTAAAGTTGGGCCACATTACTTAATGAGGTGAAATGAAAACTAAAAGTGATGGAAAAGGTAGATGAATTAAATAATAATAGCAAATTAAAGAACTGATCGAGGAACATAAAGGACAGCTGGAGAAGACAGGAGGATGCATACGGCTAGCGCAGAAATGCTAAAGAAAGCAAAGCAGTCTGACAAGTGTCTGATATTTTTTATTAAGCTATGTTTATACTACAGTTCACAATTACGTTATGTTTACATACACTACAGTCTGTCACAATTTGGAAGGTTTCATCATCCATAACCTGTAAAGCTCAGCTGCAAATTCATTTCACAAACATTTTTCCAAAGCTTTAACATTAGGCATCAAATTCCAAAGAAGTTAACATCAAGCTTTAATAAGCTTTTAATAATTCAGGCACGCAACCTTACACTCACCATCATTTCTTACAAAAAAGCTATCAGAACCTCCTGAACATGCTTTTTAGAAACACACTCAGTTAGCTTCTTCAGCTTGAGAACTCCCATCGAAGAACTCAACATCATACAACTTAAGCAAGTTGGTCAAATATTCAAGTCCAAAATGTTTAAACCGTAACTTGGTCAAAGAGAGATAACAAATGAAACTAATAATATGGTGTTGCATACCTGTATATATAAAACGATTGTACGTTTGTTAGGAATGTATCCCCATGCTGTTTATGGTTTAAACTGGTTTATGGTTTAGCTAAAGATCCAATTTTGTGCAACATCCTGCTACCCTCTTTTACAGTATTGAGAAGTAGAGATACAATAGAGATGCACTTAAGTGTACAGATCTGACCCAAAGTCATGTGCAGTTGGGCACAGGATTGCTGCATTTTACTTCTGCTAAAACACACATAGGGAGACTAGAGATAGGAGCACTGAGATAGCTGTACAATATTGAAAGATGACACAAGAGGGGGGCACAGAAGCAAAATCCACAGTTTTCAGTCCATAACACAAAAAAGGTAATGGATCTGAAACTTAGTAATAAAATAAATATCCGAAGTCATCTATGTTATGCAAAATCAAACTGAATATTAATTATTTTTTAGGCATTTTTTGGAACTATCTGGGTGTTTGCCATAATTTTATTGCTGCTTCTGAAGTAGTTTTCCAGCTGTTGTGTTCAAGTTTTCTGCCTGTTTAACCATATCTTTCTCACTGCTCAGAGAAAATGAGTAGAAACAGAAGAAAACAAGCATGGGAGAAAGAGCAAATGAAGAGGAAAGCCAAAGAAAGAATTGAAACAGAGATGGAGGAGAGAAGTTATTGTAAGAACAGTTTATTGCCAACCTGCGAGAGGCAGCAACATTTCAGAGTTCCAATTGAAAAGTAAAGAGTGGACTTCTTATGCTGTAAGCTCAAATTTGTTGTTATATACACTGCATGTGATTTTTATTTTCTCGTCATAATTAATCACTGAGAGAGAGTTTGGCATCCCTGAATAATCACCTTAATTGGAAACCCATGTTATTTAGAGTGGGTTAGAAACCACATTGAAAATTTTAATCTAAACACGAAAACAGTTTTAAAAATGTACATGTAATGGTATCCTGAAATATTTTTAGATCACTAACTGAAAGTGTCATGAACTTCACTTTTTTTATTGTTTTTTTTTAATAATTATTTTGTACTGTTCTCTGTGGTCCACTAAAACAGTGGTAAAAAGGTTTTTACCTACAACAGTTCATAAATAGTAAGTAACAGCCTATTTTCTACCCTGTTTTTCGATGTGAGAAGACTTGCATATTGCTAGATCAAGTGCATGTTAAAAAGAGGGACATACTTTTCCCAAAATACTTTGAATTTAAATTATGCTAATTGTATAATTTGTAACAGACAAAATGCAAAATAGCAAAAAATAAATTCCACTGGTAGTCGCAGACTTTTGGACCACCTTGCAAATAGCAATTTTCCTCATGTATAAACTTCTTTTTTTACAATATGTGTGTTATGTGAATGCTGTGCACAATGTGCTCACCTGCTCTCCAGCTGTTTAATGACACTCGCCATCTGGTTTGTTTTCTCCTCCAAGCGGCTGATGATGTCACCCTTCTGTTTTGCACTGACCTCGGAACTCTACAGGCCAGACACACATACCGATAATACAGTGCATTAGACATAAACAGTTTTACTGTATTAGATAACTGTGGTACTAGCACAGTTATAATATCCTTAATCTGATTAATCTCAAAAACTCTGTACCTTTGAAATAACATTAAAAAATCTTATATATAATAAAACTATAACATAAAATATAATATAATATGAGGCATGTTTTTCTGGGTCTTTGGGAGGTTGTGTGTGTTATACAGGTGGGAAGCTACAGAATTAAACTCCAAATTAATAACTAATGCATTCACATTTATTTGTGAACATCCCATAGAGAGCTTGATAAATTTCTCCCTTATACCTGTGACTTGAGGGAGAGCTCATGGTTAAGTGTTCGCATGTCATCTATCTGCTGTCTTAATTCCACCAGAGCATCATGTTTGTCACAGATGTCCTTCTCCAGCATCTTCATGGACAACTCCATCTCCTGTTTCATCCCTATCTGCACCTCTAGCTCCTTCTCCACATCCTACACAAACATGAACAGAAAGTTTCTGGAGAATTCAGTTTCTCAAGGCTTCTCCTCAGAAAAAACACAGACCAGATCAGGGGTTTTTACATAAAGTTTGAAGTTGTCCAGTCTACATTTCCTTCCTAGCAGAGGTCAATATTTGAAAACAAATATTTAATTAATTTAACCCAGTTAGATATGCATAATAATTTTCCAAGTTAGAACATTGTTCATTATGAATGCTCATAACATGCTTAATAATAATGCTAAACGTAGATAAAAAAATGTTGTGGTCTATAACCTGTCACAAACCTGCATGGTATACAGTAGTTGAACAGTTTAAGTCAAACAGTAAACTGATTGACAGGTATAAATAAATTGATATAAATAATTTAATAATTTTGCTATTAATTTTGCATGTGATTTTGATGTGTAAATTAGGTCCATCAGGTGTAAATCATGTGCATCAGGTCCATTCAAGACCATTTTTACCCAAGCATATTTTAAATGCAACTTATTTGGTTAAAAAAAAAAAAAAAAAAATTGGTTACGAGAGTATAGTACTTTAAAAAGGTCAATTTTTACAAAATATTTAAGTTGTTCTTTCCCATAAAATGAAAGTGCATTGGACGTTTTATTTCAACTACAGTACAAGTACCAAGTCCAGGACCCTTTAAAGTGCCTGGCTCCCCCTCTAAAACTACTAGTGCATGACACTCCTTCAAACAGACAGTAATGTTCAACCCACCAGCCTGAGCTGAGTCTCTTCTTTGAGCTGTTTGCGAGTTTCCCCAAGTACTTGACCATTGGCAGTACCCTCTGCTCTCGATGCCTTCAAGAGGAACATATATGTCAAAACATCACCACAAAGCAACCAAAACATTATATATACACTCATACAAACAGTTCACCTTGCGACTAGACTCCACTAAATAAGAGCTTTCCTCCTTCACTCTTTCCAGTTCCTCCTGTAGAGTAATGATCCTGTTGTTTGCAACAGCAAGCTAAATAACAGGAGAAGAGATGCGCACACATGGGTAACTGATGGGTGTAAATGAATTAGCTAGTTTTTTTACTGCACTGAACCCCACAAACACAGAAAATCACACAACCATATACAGACAAAGTAACAGCAACTTAATGCAGTTTCTGTAAGTTATAAATATTACCCACTTCCTCCGTAAGTTTTGTGTTGGATTTTTCCAATGCGTCCACTTTGGCTTGCAGGTTATTCACTGATGCGCTGTGAAAGGGAATTTGAAGTGAGAATGTAAGATTAGTAATACAGGTAGTCAAAAGCATGCCTGCATATGTGTTAAAGGTTGATGAAGTTGACTGCACCTTAAATGTCTGTTCAGTTCCTCCACGTAGTTCTTCTGGTCAAGAATAGCTGTGATCTGTCCATCACTGCAATCAAAAAGCAGCTTTAGCATAGCTTTTTTTAAAATCGTAATTATATAACCATATCAGACTAACACACTTATATAATATATAACCGTAATGTGAACTCACCCCTCTGTGCTTTTACTGCTGTGAGCTCCATCTTTAAGATACATGGAAAAATCTATAACTCCAACCTTAAGAGAGATCAGGATATGATTAAACTGATCTAAAAATACAAACAGGTTTATGCGATAAGATCTTGCTCTATTCCACCATTTGTTGTCCTTGATTGCCTTAGTGTACAGTAAACCGAATCTAACCGATACCTGTGAGTCTAAATCTTCTCCCTTCATACACAAGTTAGCATCAATGACATTCAATCCCACCAACAGCCCGGCAATCACGGCTCCCTCCTCCTCCATCATCAGAGCGTTGGACTCATAGAATTCACTGAGAAAAACAGCAGCAAATATTAAAAATCTTCCAAAATTGGGGAGTGGAAGTCTGATTTATGTTAATTAACAAATGACAGACCAATAGCAGGAAGCGTACCTGAGCAGGTCTTTTCTGTTGATGATGGTCTTCATGTAATCTGAGAGCTTCTTCTGCATCAAGGCCAGGCGAAGCCATGCTCTGCCTCTTCCTAGTGGAGTTCTGGGATAAAGAACGAACTCAGAGTTAAAAGCATACTAACAGAGTACAAATACATATGTGAAAGAAATATCATGTTAGAGTTAAAAGTGTTTTTTTACTTGAGCCCAGGAAGGTCTTTGACACTGGCTGTGATCTCCCCAGCTTCTGGAGTCAACTTTTCCACCAGCTCCAAAGGACCCCAGAAAGATTTATTTTGACCAAGAAATGTCTTCTTACCTAAAAAAAAAAAAAAAGAGATATTTAGAACCAAACTAGATACAGATAAACACAAATCAGATAAAGATTTGGTTTCGCTTTACAGTAAATGTCCCAACCACTGAGTAGCTTCACAATAACTTACAGAGTTAAGAATTACAAAATAGCACATACTGGTTCACTGTATTTACAGTAGAATCAATGGGAGTTTACAATAGTCTACACAACACACTAAAGTGCCATATGCAATTAGTAATTAGCAAACAATGAGCTAGATAATAATGTCATTTTTGTGTAATTACAATAGTAGGACACAAAGGAGACTAAAGACACCTCTTTGAGGACAGCGACATCTGAGAAGTAGTTGTGCTCACTTTTAAGTCCGTGCTTCAGGCAGTGCTCCATGACAACAAAAAACTGCTGCAGTGGGGCGTAGTCTGAGTCCAGTGTGCGGCCCAGGTTCAGTGCAGACTCAATCAGTCCCTTGATGCTCAACTTGGCCATGTTCATCAGGTTAAGCCTCTCGATAGCAATAGGGTCCTTGGGATCTGTAGGGAAACACAAATTCAATGATAGATTAAAACATTATGCTATTAAGATATAATTCTCTAACTTTGACTCCTAGACATTTAACAGAGTATTAAACAGCTTTGCAGCATGAGAAAAGCAGTGTATGAAGGTTTGGACTGGAAAGTTTCTCAAATGTTTCAGAGAAAGACCTCAGGAAAACTTTCCATTGATTGTGGCTACATGGTGTCCTCTATACCTTGCGTTGTCCCATAAAAATGTTTCTCAGCTTCATTTCAAACAGCAGAAGGTTTGTTCACAATGGTCCAAAACACACCAACAGTAATGCAATCATCACAACTTAGGTAGTCTGCTAACCTACAGCCATGACTATTTATATAGAGAAATAACCAGAAGAAAACCAACACTAGTTTTGTTTTCTCTTTAAAATAGGTTGGGTCTATTCAATTTAAGGGTGCCAAAAGGCAACAAAGCATGAGAAATAAGGTCATTTTTACAGGTCACTATAAAAACAACATACATTATGGCATAGGAGCGGCTATCAGGGTAAGTCTTGTCAGTTTAAGTTCATTTTAAATAATCATTACTCATACAGAAACAATATATTGCTAAATATACCACAATAAAGGAGGTTCAGGGACCATCATTAACACTTACGCTATATGTAGTTTTTTATATCTTCAGTATTTTTTGGCACAAAGGTTGAGATCTAATTTATTATGCCTACAAAAGAATGTCAAAAGTGTCTGTCTCTGTAAGCACACAGAGACTGTTTCAGCATTGTATAAGAAAAAGATGCAAGTCTCAAAAAAATGCATATTTGTTTAATGGTAATCAATACTTCTCAAATGGCCTGCAGTAATTCAATCTGAAGAATCATAAACTAATAGCATAAAACGCTGGTAACAAATCAGCCAGAGAACAAGGTGGGGTAGTCAGACAGCCAAGACAAAACTAGGTGGAGGGGTGGAATGAAACAGGCCATACATCCAGCAATCCAGCCAATGGGTAGCCATATGTTTTGCTAGCTAAAGAATGGCTAGCAAAAAAAAAAGCCATTGATAGAAACAGAAAATAAAACCACTGAAGACAGACAGCTAATGAGATCCTCGCAAGAAAGGGAAAACAGTCAACATAAGGGCTAAAGCTTTGAAAGCAGTTGTGCCAATGTGTTGCTCAGTGAGGCTGCTGTTGGTACAGACAGAGCTGCACGGCCACGCCTGCTGTAGTTTTAGGATGGTGTCCGAGGTGGGGATGAGGTGGACTGGAGATAATGAAGCCACCATACGCACCTTTAAACTCATCAAGCAATTGCATTTGCTCCACCAAATCTGTGAAATCCTCCCATGAGTCTTTGCAAAAGGCAATGGAAAACAGAAAAGAAAGCAGAAGAGGATTGGGTCATGCACATCATGCAGTAGCCAGTGGTATATGACAGGGCTATTTTTAAATGACGTTTACATTCAGCTATTGTTGTTGACTAGTGATCGTAACAATCATGTTTGAGAATTTTTTAAGCTTTCTGTAGCTGTTGTGATAGTGTTTAACTATACAAATTCTTCCAGATAATTAACAATTCACCATCATCAGTAACCTTCCTTTACTTGTTGATAACAAATACTAAACAAAACTGCAGAGCGCCCCACAGAAACTCGCTTGCCGTAAGAGCGCCCTCTATGGAGACATGAAAAAGGTGGATACAACTGCAGCAATGCATTTCTCTATGAATGACGCACATAATGGCTGGAAAACGCAACCCTCCATGTGTCTGACACCAACAGCATGATGGTCATTGGAGTTAATACATTAATGTATCCCAATTCTGGACCAAAAGAATTACTATGAGCAATACACAGAAGTATATTTTACAGTCACATCATTAACAATGTTGAATTTTTCTGCAAGACTCTAGTGGCAACTTATCAAAACCAATTTTTCTTACAGAATGTCTCTAGGAAGAATTTAGCATTTTCCACCACTGGAAACAACAGCTAAAAGGTTTTTATGTAGCTTGGCTCTGATGAAACAAACAAAAGAATCAAACCACAAAAGACACTTGATGAGGCAAAGCAGACCAAATACACTACAAAGAACATCTGCATGCAGTAAAACAAGCCACCGCATGGTGTAAATGTTTGTAAAGTGGCAGCTAACGTGTACTGACTGATATGCAACACAATTAAAAAACATTGTACAACAACTTCAATGAAATGCAAACGAGATCTCTCAGCAAATGCTTTGTACTGCATTAACTTTATTTGGATCTGAAGCACTTGGCCAAACTGAAACTACGTCAGTTGTTTATCACAGTGTCATAGGTTTCACAGTTTGAAGGCAATAAAATGTGTGGAAATGTATGCCCAACAAAAAAATAACATTTGGAACAAAGAATTCTGAAGTCTACAAATGTCTAAGATGCAAAATATGACCTGCAAAAATACCTTACCAGATCATTTTGTCAATTTCCTGTCTTGGGACATATTTCCTGCTCTTTCAGGGAAGGAGAAATATATTAGTCTGAGATAAATACTGCTGCTAGTCTTCCATGTGGCCTCTGGTCACATCTCACTGCTGTCCATTAATCAATCCCTTCAAGCCATTTCAGGCCTGTTTCCTAGGCAACAGTATTGTTTCCATATGATTGTGTTTCCCAATGTGCTATCTGGCACAGTAAACCCTAGTTCTCAAGTAATGAACTGGATTCTGGACAATAATTTATTGTGTTCTTTTATTCTTTACAATTAGTGAATGAATGAAAATTACATTTATAAAATGCCTTTTATTTTGATCAAAAACAGAACAAAACACAGTAAACTACAGATTAAGCTACATTATGAAGTAATTTATTTTAATATTTGAATTAATATTATTTGAAAGCAAATGTTTAAGTATTCACAACATTCTTACAATGACATTAATCATTTAAGTATGTATCTATTTCAATTTCAAATGTATTCTATACCCAATTTGTTCAATGTGACAATAGTTTCATTAGAAAAAGCTATAAAACATACAGCTTATTTATAGCTTATGAATTGCCTCTCTCTAAATATCCAGTAGAAAACAAACTAACACACATGTGCACCATAAAAACTACATTTCCATACATGCTTGCAGGAATACTGACAGCATAATGGTAGAAGGCTGAGCCAGCACCGCCCAGAACTGTAAGAGCCACAGAGGCCTAGTGATGCTGTACTCGCCTACCTTCATGAGCCGGCTCAGGATCGGGCGTGAGCGAGATGTCATTCAGCTCCCGCAGGCAGAGCCATTCACCATCCACAGACACACGGAAGTTACACAGGTAGATGGTCTCTCTGGCAGCCTGCGTGATTTTGTCTGTAGTGGGGGTGGGGGCCTCACTCTGGGGCGTCAGATCAGACATGGTGACTCAGCTGATAGCTGCGACGACAAAAACAACCACGATGGCGGCCCTCAGCAGAGTCAGACACGGTGCAAACCACCAAAAGGGTATATAATTAATAATATAAAAGAAATCCAGTCCAACCAACAGTCTTCTCCGGTACGAAGGAGGAAGGAAAACAAAGAAGGAAATCAAAGGAGCAGTAAATATCAAACAGCCGTCCACAGCAAATCTAAAGAATGGATGCTGTTCTTCTCTATTCTCCCCCAGAAGCTCAACGGCCTTGTCGCGTGAATGAGCAACTACGGCTGAAATCCACCGTGTGAATACGGGCTTCCCTGCTCTTTGCTCTGGATCAGCACAGTCAGGGAACTGAGATGCTGTGTGAGCCGAGCTACAACAAGAGATGTCTCTTTCTCTCTAACTCCCTCCCTCACAGCCCCCACTTGCAGTAATTGGATTGGCCGCACACACTGCAAATGGGAGGGTGTTGACCAAGATGGCCGATGTGATGCTGAGGAGGATTATGGGAGTCACATGAGCAGATGGTGAGAGTGAAGGAGACACAGCACCCAAGAGGCCTGTCAGGCACAGGGGGAGCTGTCGTCATTGATCCACAGAAGAAGGATGAAGGCCTTACTAATCGAGAGTCAATTCAGATCATTGTGGGTGAAGCCACTGTGTTTTGGACAAAATGTTTTGGGGGAGCAAGACACATTTGCCAATTAACATTAACAGATAAAATAAATGCACAGTATTTATGTAAAAAAATATTTGGGAAAAAGTAAAAATGGTCACACGTTGTACCTATTTGACTATTAGGGTTGGTGTCGTAGAAATGTGTAAAATAAATATATCTATCATTTCTTTTATTAATCTTTTTTTTTCAAGTTATGTTAATTTGACATTATGTTCACTAAGCACTCATGCAAAAGCACAATTCATGAATACATTAATAACATATTTTGTCAAACACCACCATGACGGCAGAACCAAGGGGAAAACTAGTAATTAAAAAATACCAACTGTCATTAATGCTGCTATTAAACTGTAAAAATGTGCACTTAAATGTAAAAAAATGGTCTCTTTTACCATTACTAAATATGAGAGGTGGTCAAATCTATGTTAGCTACCATGTCTGATTTAGGAACACAATCACACTGTGACTAAACTTTAATACTGCAAATTAATGTTTAAAAACATTATGGCTACGTCTCCATATCTAGTGACCTTTTTTTGACAAGTTTAGCACAACAGGTGCCTAAATGCCCAAAATGTTATCTAGGTAGGCAGCTCGTTACATTTTGAGCACAGCCACAATGTATTACACCATTACATTTACTTAACACACAAGACCCAAACGGAAGTATCTCATATAAACATGATCTCCGCGGTTCTGCGGACATAACATTATTAATGTTCGTCTCTACACAAAGATGCATTACATTCAAGAAATAATGTTCAGTATATTAAACAAATGTCTGAAACTAAACAAATTGCCATCCTTAAAAAACGCTGTCTTGCAAGTTGCATGTCATTGCGCAATGTTGTTGACACTGAAAAACATAGGGCAGAGGAAACGCTGAAGTTTAAGCGTATTGAATATTGCTGAATGCTCAGGTGGAGCAAGAACCAAATAAACAGACGATTATATTAAATACTCACTTTTTGTTTTCTTAGTCTTCTCACTTTGGAAGTCATATCGCACTGGTGCGGCAGAAGAGCCTTTCTTGGAAAACTGTATACTTGAGTTATAAGTTAGCGCCTCCTTAAAGTAAACGATCGAGGCCGAAGAAAGCGATTCCTTTGGACTATTGTCCGTATGTCCGTCGCTTTCCTTCATGTGGGGTTTAAGGAATTCATTCGATAAAACTAAAGTTTCAGAAACTTCATTGCTCGGGTCCTCCGATAATTCTGAGCTCAGATCCGCCATCTTCAGTTAAAATTCATGTAACTGTTCAACGTCAATACAACTCTGATCAGCGCTGACGTGTTTAACATTTATCTCTTCTGTGTATTCTCTATTTTGGACAGTAATCTGTCTCAGCATTTGTAATTCCCGGACTAGAAAATAAAGAAATAAAATATGATTTAAATACAGGTCATATGCTGTGACGTAGTCCTTCAGCTGGGCGAGCGCAGTTAAAGAAACAGTTGTTTACTTTCCTTGACCTGAATACAATAATGCCTTGATGGTCATTATAGCATTAATACAATATTAACCTATAACAGTAACTATTATTTTAATTCTCCAAAAATGTTTCCTGCATTATTTTTTATGTAATTATGCAGCACTGACAAAGTTTTGAGGTGCATATTAATAATAGCAACAACAATATTGGGGAGTTGAAGGTGTTTAAAGAATCACACATATATTTCAAACTTATATCTGTACTGTATTACTCCATTATTTTTTTAATGAAAGAGAGATCAAAGATAGCTCAAAGGTAAAAAAAAAAGCTCAGTTAAAGACTTAAAACACTTAAAGTATATGTCCACCTTAAAATGAAAATTTCCTGATAATTTACTTTCTCTCATGTCATCCAAGATGTTTATGTTTTTCTTTCTTCACCCAAAAAGAAATTAAAGTTATTGAGGAAAACATTCTAAAAGTTCTGTATCTAATGCAATTCAACGTGGTTTTAAAGTTTTCCATGTCCAAAATAAAGTTTTAATGCAGCTTTAAATGGCTCCTCTCGACCCTAGCCAACGAACAAGGTCTTGTCTGAGGAAATGATCAGTCATTTACAGAACAACAAAAATTATATACTTTTTAACTACAAATGTGCACACTTGGTCTGGCTATGCAAACTCATGCATCACATAATAACATTGGAAAGGTCACGCTGGATGTAGGCAAAAGAACAGGTGGTGGTAATGCACCTATTACGCTGGTTGCCAATCACAATTAAAAACCAACAAGAACCCATCTATTGTTTACAAGCTTGGAGAAGTAAGGCTGTTCAAAAGTTGCTGTGTGAGCAGCACACATATTATATGTATTCAGAAGTTTATTGTTTAAAATGGTCTGTTTGTGTGGGTATAGAAATATTATTAGACATATTAGAACTAGAAATATGTTCCAAAAAATAGTATGGTAAACTGAATATCCTTAAACTCGCATCAGAACGTTTGTAGTTATATGAAGTATATACCTTATGTTTTCTGAAAATGACTGAACATTTCCCTAGACAGGACACTTATTTGTCAGCTAGGGTCAAGAGGAGCCGTTTGAAGCCATTGAAACTTTCAAAACAATGAACTCTGTTGAATTGCATTAAATAGAGAATCGTAAAATGCTTTCCTTAAGAATTCCCTAATGACATGAAAATTATTATGAAATTTTCATTTTGAGGTGGACATATTCTTTAAGTAATTATTACAAATGTGCAGATTGTTCCATGTAACAGCAGAGGGAGCCACCACCGTTAGTTTTTTTTTTTATCTTAGTTTTTATATTGTGATTGGCTGTACAGTCTTGAGGTTTGCCAAATCTTTGGTAGTAATAGATCCCCAACAGTAATATAACCCTATTAATTAAATAAATGCAGATATACAAACCTCAAATCAATCTTTAATAAAACTGCAATTTGGAATGGACCACAGAACTACAGTATATTTACGAAGGGCATGCACATGAGTGGTAAAACAAAGTTTACGAGTGGGAGATTGTGCCCTGAGTTGACGAGTTGGGGGGGTGTGTACATTTGTTGGACTTGTTTGCTGTATGAATTGGCAAATTTGTTTTCTTATACATCTTTTTAACAAATATCTCTGTGAGTGTATTCTATTGTACTTTAGCTCTACAGTCATTTATGAGCAGCCTAAGTTAAATATTGCTATTTTCTTCAGACATAAAATCTAACCTTAATCCAGTTCTGCTTACAAAAAAATTATTCTGCATTTGAGCATAAAGGTATTTAACCTTTATCTGACCAATGGCACATAAATCCAGTTTATGTCAACATAAATGCTAAGACATACAGAATAAAGCAGAAGCACATCCTGTGGCCTTCTGTTGGAGGAAATCTTCTCAAACATGTGACAAACACACGTTTTTACAATACAAAGAGATATGACTGAGCATTTTGAACTTTTGTTGTTGCAACTCTCTCTTTCTGTGGCTCAGAACTAGTGGCTCTAAAGCCTGCCCTGATTTACATAAAACTCCCAGCATTTGGGAAAACACGTAGAGAACGTGGAAACAAAGGCAAGGGGGAAAATGTAATAGAGCACAAAAGCAGAGTAAGGAAAACATGATTTTTATGTGCAATGTTGCATTCATTTATTCATTCTATTTCATAATATGGTAGACGCGTTTATCCAAAGCAGCTTAGTTTTGGTGCTGGTGAAGATCAGAGGATTAGAGATTAGTCAGGTGTCTGCAAAACAGGTGTGTTTTAAGTTGTTTTTTGAAGGTTTGATGATATTGGCAGATAGAGTGGAGGCTGGCAGCTCATTTCACTACAGAGGAACAGAGGTACAGAGTGAATGTCTTGTGGATGAGAGTGATCTGGTGCCTCATTGTGAGGGAACAATCAGGTGTCTCTCGTTTACAGAACATAGTTGGTTAACTCTCTGCATATACAGTATAACAATCTATTACAATGTTTGTGTACAGAATGCAGTGAAAATGCAATTGTAATCTTTACACACAATATTTATTGTCATCAGTCACAAAAGGCCAATCAAAAATTGTAGGAACAGAGGAAGAGAGTATGAGAGGAAGAATGAGACAAGGGACAACATACATAACTAGTAAAAAAACATTCCTAGCATCTGTACAATATACATAATATATGCTATATATATTATATACAGTACATTTCTTTCTGTGGTATAGCTAGGCTATAGAAAACCCGTGCTTATTTGTTGTTTCATTTACAAATACATTTATTAATATTTCAATATTTATAATAGATTTAAATTCAAATTTTAAATATTTAAATTAAATCAGATTTTGATTTATATGGATTTCAATTAACTGGTGTAATTTATTATAATAATACAGAGCAGATCTTGTTATATGATGTAAGATGTATTGCATGCTCATATTTCCAAATAAACTTTCCAAACGTTCCAAAAAAAAACCCTTTAACAATCTTGACCCCTTAATAAAAATGGAAAATGGAACATTTTAAAGATTTCTTACAAATATTGAAGATATCTTACAAATAACAAAAAATTGGATAGGATAATTTATATATGAATAGAGTTACAAACCATTTACACATAAATTCATTTTTATTTGCACATAAATATATTTTTCATTTATACTTCATTTAAATTCATTTATAAATAAGACCACAATATGTGCTGCCTATTTCTGCTGTTTCTGAAAGTCCCCACAAAGTATGAGGAGCAGACATCTATTTTATGCATGTACAGCAGGGGTGGTCAATGTCTTTATCTGACCTTTCATAACAATCAGTAACTTCTGTAATGTCAGAACAGTCTCTGCGCGAACCGACAGCCAAAATAATAAAGGTAAAACAAAAATATCAAGCATAACTAATACACACACTACTGCTAGCTTTTGATTAGATTTTTTTAATTTGTCTTTTGATTTAAAGCTTTAGTTAAACTGGTTTAGTTTAGTTAGTTAAGATATATAATCGTTATCACACAAACCAAAACACAAAGAGCTGCAGAAGTTGTCTGCATTGTGTATTTGTTCATTTCCCAGAAATGGATTAAGTAAGGGGAAGCTAGCAGGAAAACTGGAATTCAGCCAGTAGTGTCACAAAGGGAAATCCCAAGGCATCCCAAGAGCAAATATAAACAGCGCTGACAGCTAAATCAGTCACACTTGGAGTGGTTACAAAGTGAACACCATCAACAATGAAGACTGTGGCAGTGTTTCTTGTTTTTGTCTGCTTGACTATATCTTCTGCTAAAGGTAAGATTGATTTTGTTTGCTTTTAGTGTTTTTACAAACTCTGTCACAATCTCTTGTTTTCACATTGTTAGTAATAATTTTAATCATTTGTTTCTCTTGTTTTCTAGGGCAGAGTAGACCTAGCGTCCAGAGGTGTTTATGTCGGGGTGCTGGCGTTAAAATGGTGAGGCCAAGGCTAATAGAAAAGGTTGTAATTCACCCTGTCAGTCCATTCTGCAGTCGTCTGGAAGTTGTGTAAGTTTATTATTCAAAATATAATTTGGATAAATGCTGCATTTACTGTGTATGTCCTTTTGAATAAAGTCATAATGTGTTGGAACAGCGTGACACTGAAGAATGGTGCAGGGATGAGATGCTTAAATACAGAGTCATCGTTTACTAGGACCATCATTGAGAAAATTGCAAAAAAGACAAGGTGAGTGTTTCCTGATCAGTATTAAAACATAAGACATTAGATCTGAGACTAAGCAAATATTTTATGTGTTAAAATATAAATAAAGCATAACTTAGATAAATGAATATAATGAATTATTATGTTTTTATCCTCTTTAGGAGTGCTCAGATGTGAAGTGGTTCAACGTTTTAAAGTGTACATTTTGTGACCAGTTTAAACTGTCATTAAAAAGCTCTGCTGACTTTTGTATACATTAACACAATGTGAAATATATTTATCTGTCCTGTAATTTATAAACATCAATATGTCATATGCGGTTTCTTGTTCAAGATGTTAAGTGTCATAAGTGTTCAAATAAAGTATTACAAAATTTTATATTAATTTCTGCCTGGTCTTATTGATACTAGAGTGGAGATTTCTGGGTAAACAAGATAGAAGTATATAACATTTAACATTTACAGATAACATTTACAGTATATATGTCTGGATATTAAATATTCCACATAATAAAGATGAGCTTAAATTTAAATTTTCTTAAATTCACAAAATAAATAAATACTCTTTATACTATTTATCTATACTATTACATTATTGCTATAGTATAAGTTATAGAAGTATAATCCATTGTATTTACATAGCACATTTAAAAACTGATGGTCACTTTACACAGACAACAAACAAATACATGAAACAACCAAGGAAACTGATAGATTTAAACAAATCAAATCATAATGATACATAATGTGCTGGGGAAAATCTCAAAGCCACAAAGCAATACAAAAGTTACAATTGTACAACAAATTGATATGGTAACAGCACTGAAACCAAGAATAAGTTGTTTAGTTTGAGTGTTGATAGAGGAAAAAGAGAAAGGGGGGTGTTTTAAAGGCATCAATGCAAAGCAACAAAAATAAAGCAATAAAAATAATATTAGATATTACAGTATATCAACACAGCGGCTGTTGTTATATATATTTATATTTTTTTATACCACACACATTACTACATTATATATGATAGTAATATACATAGATTTAAACAAAATATTGGATTGGATTGAGGATTGAAAATAATTATTTTGTACACATATAGTCAACGAAATGCATGGGCTAATGTTCTGTCACTTTTCCTACTGTAGCGAAAAATATTAGCCATATCTAGTGATCCATCCTACCACATCGAAAAATCCTGCTGTGGGTTTCTGCTTTGTGTCTGTGACTACGTAAAATAATTTTGTGTAACTTTGCCAAAGATTCTTAAAGGCAATGGTAGGATGATTTGACAGTCAAAAATACCGCATTAGATTATCCTACCAATACAAAATTAATGGGTAGGATGTTTTGACAGTCAAAAATACTGCATCAGATTATCAGATATAAACGTGGGCATAAATGTTTTTTTTTTAATTTTAACCTTGAGCACTTTTTAAACATATTAACTGTATAAAGATACACACAGTTTCATTTGCACACAAATAATATTTTATTAGTCAATAGTTTTATTAGTGTGTGGGTGTGTTTGTGGGTCAGTCCAGCATTCGAAACTTTAAAGAGCTTTAATACTACTACTATTTTATCTCTAGTCTAGACCTAAGAGTTTGCAAAATGTTGGAAAACCTCATTCAGATTCTATTTAAAATAAAGAGGTAGTGAAAACTGTCAATGTTTTCCCAATGGAAACTGATTTTGGAGTTTTGTGGTTTATTTTTCCTTTGCGAAAGTAGAACTAGCTAAATTATGAGCTCAAAACAAAAAATGATGTCAATGATATTATCTTTACATAAACTTTATTTTTAAAGCCTATTGTCCAAAATACTTAGTGTTTATTAATACAGTTTGCACAAATTTCCATTAATTTGAATTTGGTTGTTTCTGGCACGTTTGGGCAAAGAATATTGCAGGTTAATACCAACATTATTAAAAGATTGTCATTTTGTGCAGGAATGGAAACCAGTTGGGCAGGTGTACCCGAAAATCATGTTATTTTGAGCTAAAAAAAAAGTCCAAACAATTTTCCAAAATTGCAGTAAAAGAAAATGTATCTCTTCCCCATTGGAAAAAAGTGACAGTAGATAAAACAAAGACACTTTCCTATTACAACTGTGAGTGAAAGCATTTCAAAGAAATGGGAAATTGAAACAGCTGTGCTTGTGAAACTTGAAATGGAGAACTTTGAGGGGAAACCCCTGATCCGATCATGGATATATAAGCAGCTAAACTCCTGCAATCTTTTAATCCTGCACTAGACGCTGGAGACATTCCAAATAAAGAAATCATCAAAGCCTTTAATACACAATGAAGATTGTTGCAGTTTTTGTTGTTCTAGTCTGTCTGATTGCTACAGAAGTCAAAGGTAAGTCTTTCATTTAATACTTTTGCCATTTAACGTGAAACATATTGGAATCTTTTGGAGTTTATGATGATGCTGTGCTGTTGCTCATGGTTAATCTCACGTGTTCAGGGCAGAACAAGGGATACAGAAACAGGTGCTTCTGTGCTGACAAAGGAGTGGATGTGGTTCTCCCAAAGATGATCGAGAAGTATGAAATCGTTCCTCCAAGCCCATCATGTGAAAAGCAGGAGATTATGTAAGCTCATAAAGATGATTTACACAAAGATATTTGCACATAAATGATTGTGTTTTTCACCTTGATTAACTAACTTCTACCTTCTCATGTCCAGTGTCATTCTGAAGAGTTCAGAGAGGAAATGTTTGAATCCAGAGTCTAAATTCGCCCAGAAGGTGATCAGGAGAATTCTTGAAAACAGGTTAGTGTTGTTTGTAGTTTTCCGTATTGTTTACCAACGCACATGTCATATTAGCAGAATAAATTGTAGTCATTCATTCCTTAATAAATAAATATGGGGTAAAATATGTGTTTCTGTTCTTTACAGCAGAGCTCAGCAGTAACTCTTAACATAAATCCAGCTGGTGCCCCTCATGGAAGATATTACCAGTGTGAATTCAGATGCTGTATAACTTCCAGCTGACAGTTGAATAAATGGCAAAGTAGTTTCATTTGATCTGTGACTGTTTAGTACAGCAAATATTTTTGTGCTTGTTAATATATGTGACTGTCCATTAAGGAATGTGTTGTAATTTATAAAATTAATTAGTAATTTTTACTTAATTGTTTATGCAATAGTTTTTTTATATGGTAAATTATTATTTTGTCCATTCAGTACTACAAACATTGTTGTGCAGTGTTGTAAATTATTTTATTTGTGATAATGTTTTTAATAATTTCATTGTCCCCATGAATATATTTGTACAGAATTTTATCAAATAAAAGTTCTTTATTAATTTCTTGTCTGTGCCACTAATTAAATGACCTACTACAGCAGAGATACATAATGAAACACATTTATAAGCATAACCTTGGAGAATAATTGAATACAAGTTTTGTTAAGAACAGCTGCAATTTATCATTTTTTAACTCTTTTTTAGTAAATACAGTAACTTATGAATGGACATTGGGTGACCTACCAGAAAGACCTGAATTTAGTGGTTCATAAAATAGGAATGATGCATAAATATACAATTCTACTCCTTACAACTGCAATGCAAGAACACAGGAATGGTTTTAGTTATGGTTTAATAGACATTTAATACAGGTAATATACTGTGACATTAAATGTCTCTATAGAAATTTACTGACCCACACCAGAGATTAAAAAAAATTAAAACCACAAGTCAAACTGCATCTTGCCACTACCAAGGTTGAGCTCATCATGGGAGGCAGTTGTGGTCTACTGGTTGCCGAGGCTTGTAATCAGTAGGTTGCCAGTTCGATTCCAGCGCCGGCAGGTAGCAACTCAAGTGCCCTTGAGTAAGTCACCTAACCCCGTTTGCTCCCCAGATGCTGCAGCGATAGCTGCCCACTGCTCCGGGTGTGTGTGTGTGTGTGTGTGTGTGTGTGTGTTTATGACTTGCAGTGTGTGTTCACTCCTCATTTGTTTAATGCAGAGGTCACATTTCGGGTATGGGTAACCATATCTGACAAAACATGTCACTTTCACTTTCATAAACACTGCAAAGCATTACTGTAAAACTCAACATGATGTCATTTGATGAGAAAAGCAAAGCCCAAGCATTGAATCATCAACTCTTTTAACAAATCATTGCTAATAAGTTTAAATCCACACTTTTAAAAAATGTGTTTTGCAATCTCATAGAAGAAGAGTTTTTGGTGGTGTGGTTTCATAAAGCAAACCTTTTACATCTATTGAACCTTGTTTCACAAAAGGTTTTTAGTATATATTTATGTCATATTTGTACCACCTCATATTTGTCAAACACCTCTTACACCACCTCTGTTGAAACATAAAATTGTAAAAGTTATTTTCATGTACTTTTCATTACATTATGTTGCTGTACAATGAAACCAAACTGGCATTTCCTGAGAAATTGGACTGACCACTCAAATACAAAATCATAATTATAAGCTTGTTGTGGGTCAAGGAAAGAAAAAGAGACAATTGAAAACTGATCTGTGATGTACTTGCTCAATAACTTTGTTTAAATAAATATGTAACATATACTGTATAAATTACCTCTATATTAAAAATGTAGACGTATGTAAAATGTAAAAACTTATATTGCCTAATCTGCTTAGAAGCGGCAGTTCCAGATTTCCTAAAACAGTTTCATTTTCACATTTGTTTTCATCAGCATAACATCAACACAAAATATGTTCACGATTCTGCATGAAGAGGTAGTGAAAATACTTGTCATGTCACAAGGATTGTGTCATGCCCTAGTTTGTGGTTGGTTTATTCTCTGGATGAATTTAATTCTTACTTCCTATATATACCTCAAAACTTACATTAAAATACTTTAATTTATTTTACATTTTTTGTTCTTCTTTAACACACAAACTCAAACTGTCAATTATAAAATCCATGGAGCTGCCTGCAGTTGGCTGTCTGTGGTTGCTAGGAAAAACTTGGAAAAGGTTGATTGAAAAGTTTACAGTATATCTTGCGTTTTATGTTTTATGATAAGCAGGAAAGACAAATTATTGTTAACAATAGTTAACTACTTTAGTTAACATGAACTATATGTTATAGCAATTAACCAACTATAGCAATTAACCATACTTATTTATTATTAACAAATCTTAGTTATGCCAATTTCAACATTTACAAAAATATTGTTAATCAAATAATCATAAAAAGTTGTATCTACTAACTAATTTACTATTAACTAAAATGAACGAACAATGAACAATTGTTTTTGTATAAACTAACATTAACACATTTTAATAATTGCTGTAGAAATATATTATTATTAGCTCACGCTAACTAATAACTAATGTCTGCATCTCCTTACTGTTTTTTCATCATCAGACGTGACAACTATTGCTTACTGTACATTTACAAGTAAAGGGTAGTGAGAACATTTGACCTTCTTTGACAGAGAAGATGTGTTTTGCCCCACAAGTTTGTGTTTTCTGAAGAAAACCCAACATCCACAAAAACATAAACAAAACCAGAGGATTCAAACCACTCTGATATTATGTCACTTCTTATGTTTAATTTTAATTTTGCAGTCAAGTGTTTGCAACATTTTAACTTTTTAAGTGGTGTTAGTAAGTCTGTAGTTGCATTTGCAAAGATCATCTGCTAAATGTATGTAACCATTGTCTTTGCAAGTTATACCATCTCAAATAGTATATCTTTAATTCAGCATAACATTAACCTATTAAAACATATCCTTTGCTTCCTAAAAAGTAATGTAAATCCACAAGGTGATCCTTTGTCATATGTATGACAATTCTGTGTGTGTGTGTGTGTGTGTGTGTGTGTGTGTGTGTGTGTGTGTGTGTGTGTGTGTGTGACACAATCATTGAATTTTACTCAGACATATATTGTAGTATATTGTAGTATAATGAGTCATATATATACATATATATACATATATATGTATATATATATATATAGCTAAGTCAAATATATATATTTTATTTAATTAATTTAATAGTTTATGTTTCAGTGGGTTAAATATGCTCTAAGAGTTGTATCTGCTAATAGCCTAACACTCCCAACAAATTGTAATAAATGTAAGCTTTAATTGACAGTAATATAAAGATAAACAAATAGCAATGATAATTCCTTCCTCATTCATGGAAAAACACCTTAGCATGTCTGCAAGCATCTCTTCAATAGGACTGGGAGAACGTATTTCCGAGAAATGACAGTAAAAAAGACAGAAGCTGGAACAATGAAACAAAAAATAAGAAGTGGCTCACAAAGGGGAAACCCCAGATCCAAAGCATTTAAATAAACTCGTGAACTCGTTCATTCATTATCTTACTGACCAACCACAAGCAACAACAGGTTCATCAAGAGCAAAAAAACAATAAAGACAATGAGGACTGCTTTTATTCTTCTCGCCTGTCTGGTTGCTGTGGGAGTAAACGGTGAGTTTGATATCTGAAATCTTGATATCTTTGACATCTGAAAAACAAGATAAATCAAAAAACATGTATACTGCATCAAAAGCTCTGTGAAGTAAAACTTATATCAATACTGGTTTGAGATTGTGTGTGAAATATGTCTCTTCCAGGGCAAGACAGAGGATCCAGAGGCAGGTGTTTTTGTGCTGATAAAGGAGCGAACATGGTTTTAGTAAAGAACATCGAAAAGGTTGAAATCATACCCCCAAGTCCATCCTGTGGAAAACAAGAGATTATGTAAGAAATAATAATGTTTTTCATAGCCTAATGTTTTCTGCATGTATAATTGTGTAAAACAGCTACAGTGTCTTTGTAATCGTATTGGTTGGTTAACTATGAGTAACACGTTGATCTTATTGCTTATTTTGTTTCATTGCAGTGTCACTCTGAAGAACAATGCAGGACAGAAATGCTTGAATCCAGAGTCTAAATTTACTATAAGTATCATGAAGGCCATTGAAAAACAGTAAGAATGCATCTGCTTTATTATAAAGCATTATAAATATGTACTCATGCTTTACATACAATGAAGAGGGAAATTATTGTAGAGTTGTATTTAATTAAATGTTTCCTGTCTTCAAAGGAGCCAACAGCTGGAGACTCCCAATATGAACTCAACATCCCTCTAAATGACCTCACTCAGATGACCTCAGATGACTTTCTAAATATGTGTGAATAAAAGAAAAACTAATAATAACTCATGTTAAAAAACCCTTAAGCCTTCTTATTAATATTGTTTGATACTATAAATATTTTTACTATATTTACTATATTTAATATTTTAACTATATTTTCATAAGATCACAGAACAATGTGTCATATGTACAGCCTTTATACCATTTTATACCCTTTGTGCTTATTTACAATTTGTGGTTTGTCTATTTTTCATTGTCCCTTTAATACAACTTTAACAGAACTGTCAAATAAAGCTTTTTCTAACAATTTGATATCTGTGGATGTGTTTACTGATTTCTGTAGAGTGAGTAGGTTGTTTCTTAGTTACAAAAGTCAGCTCAAAATTAGTCTCGCAGTGTGTTAGTTTATTAAGGATATGGCACTAAACTACCACTGCATTCAACATTTTAGTCAGCATTTTTAGAACGTTTTTATTCATGTACCAAACACCAAACTGCAGTCAAAGCAGTTAAACCAATTATACCAAAAACCGTGGGAACCTCAACTCTGACATTTGCATGTCCCCCGCAAATTCTCTGCACTCATGGAAAGTATTAGACTTTCTCCCGCCTCTGCAAAGAGGAAGAGGAGAAGGTCATTCATTCATAATTTCATTACTTAATAGTGTTTGGAATATCATATAGATCATCATTCGTCATACATTTGCGTCGATAATCAGAATGTGAGTAATTCGAGAGAGTGAGTGTAAATGTGTTCTCTCATTAAAGTCGGTTGTGATGACAGACATTTGTAAATACTTGTGATGAATTCATCTAATGCTGACAATGTTCTTATTGTCATTGTTCATGAAGTGACGCTCACAGTTATACAGCTGTTCAGAAGCCAGACTTCTTGCAAGAAGAAACTGTTCTGAGTCTGAATGCTCAGGCCTGAATACTTCTTGGCCTCTTGGTGGATGGGAGGGGTCTAGACAAGTTGAAAGTAAGAAGTAAAACATACAGAGGGGGCATGCCAGTTCTCTTCAGCCTCTTAGAAAATACGGGTGCTGATGAGTCTGTGGTGTGTGGTGAATACACCACTGGTGAGTAGCTTTGATCCATCTAAAGTCAACAACTATCTCCTTTGCCTTGAGGGAGAAACTGTTAGAATCACATCAGTTTGACATTGTCCTACAAGCTTTATGACACTATTGCTTTGGTGTTTTGCAATGCATTGTGAGTATGCAGGGTTTATAACAGTGGACTTAGTAGATAGCCGTGTGGTGCGCTGGTGCTCAGTGGTATGGCTGAGAGGTCTTTGATTCTGTAACCTGTGGTCTGTTGCTCAGGAAGTATTAAAATGTATATTGATATGCTTCAGTTTTTTAATTAACCTTTGTGGGATGATTATGTGGAATGCAGAGCTTGTAGTTACTGTTTAATGCAAACAATGTATGATTTTTCTAAAGGTGCTTGTAAATGCTGACGATATTAGAATTACATCGTCTTTGATTAGTTATATTTGCTTAAAATATATTTCTAACATAGCTGCTGTAAAATAGTGTTATTTGCATTATAAAACTTTAATACTATTTTATTCGGAAATATTCCTAGGGCTATTAGTAAGTTTGTTGTCTTGTTGTTTTTACTTGTGTCATCATTATAACTCATAATAAGCTCATAATAATTGTGTTATCATTATATATCATAAGTTATGATGAAGCCCCATACAATGACTGCCTATGAAATGAAAATAATTAAAGTAAATAAGGTAAATAAATTATTTGTCCATGTTCAGTACAGTGTTTCTGTCATCAGCAAAACTGTTTCTGCATGCCAGCATTTCCCGAATACAAATAACTGTTACAGATTACAAGTTCAGACACTCAGGGTCAAAAGCCACGTGATTTTTAAAAATAAAGAGGTAGTGAGAGCATTGAGCTACTGTTCTTGTTTTGAGAGGATCTGTCCTGTTAGTAGACTGTAATTTGTAAAAATTACCTTCACAGAGGCCCCACTGCTCCTACTGACAATGTATATCTTCTATTAACTTCACAACACACAATGTTTACCATGCGATTGATGTAGCTAAAGCACTTATCTCTATTAAAGATTGTTCATCTCTATAGACCTCATTCTTCATTATTTAACATTCAACAGTAATGTTTGCCTAGACATCAGACAAGTGATCAAATCAGACAATGTTTTCATTTCAATAACATATTATTACATTATATCGTGATATTAATACATACAAATACCAGTCTAGTATCTCCTTCCTCATTCTTTGAAAGGTCATCTCTCATAAAGTGCTGCAATATTTTGAAATGAAAGCGTTTCTGAGAAACGATCATTTGCAGGACTAGCGAAACTAAAACTGAAAAACACTTAGGAAGGTAAAATCTCTTATTCTGCCCAAATTGACTGACATGGTTGAAATCATACCACCAATTCCCTTTTGTGAAAACAAGAGTTTATGTAAACATAGGTTTTAACGTCACTATTTATGACAGAAGCTTGACCTGGAAAATTATACATGACTTTCAATTCAAAACAGTTTCATAATGCAGTATCAATGTGTCATAATGTATTTTTTTCTTTCCTGATAATATAAAATTGATCAGTCAGTGAGTTTGTACAATTCAAGTATTATATCTGTAGTATTATCATGTACAGTCTACTAAAATAAACCGTTTCTGCTGTTCTATGTACATTTTTGTTATTATGGTGCATAATTCCATAGGATGGAACGTTTACCATTTAAATATGTGACGTTTTAAAATACTCTTCTTAATTGATTGTAAGTATAACAATTAAATCTGAATGTAATATGGCTGTATTAATTTTGAACATGAGTGCAAGTTTGAACATTAAACGTTAAGTGTATAAACAATGGCAAACAAAGCTAAACAAAGACTCAGTGCAACACTGACTTTTAATCACTGACATGACAACTGCACTAGTGCCTTCTATGGGTCAGTATGACTACATATTTCCTTCCCTTCAAAATGAAGTTGAATGTGTGTTAGGTGACAGTGATGTATTTGTCAGGTATAGTAACTCATATCTGGAATACCAGTGAGGAGTAAACACACACAAAGTCATACACACACACACACTGCAAGTCATGAACACACACACACCAGAGCAGTGGGCAGCACTTCAGCACCTGCGGAGCAATTAGAAAACACAACTCAGTCGTTTCCTGCCAAACTTGCGACCTTGGGGTTACAGTATAAGTTACAACTGCCCCAGTTGTGTTTATTTTCTTTATCAAGTTTGTATCAAATTAATGTTGTAAAACAATAGCTTAAATAGTTAAATATAACAGAAGTATTTCTGTGAATGTTTAAATAGAGGTAATTTTGGGCATTTTTAAAACAAGACCTTTGTAATCTTCTATTTTTAAATACTCATAACAGTGCTGCATGGGGAACTCTTGCATACCTTTTTGAAACAACTGTGAGGTATAATTTACAGCAGGGGATTTTAGCCTTTTTGACTTTAAGCCACATTAATATTTTAAGAACCCACCAACACCCCTCATAAATTTTACCCAATAAAATATTGTGGAGACTATTTTAACTTTCCTTACTACCTTTATGAACTAGAAAGATGTATATCTGTTATAAAAAATGAGAAAATTATAATTTGTCTTATTAAGTCACCGAGGCCCCCCTTGTAAGTTTGCTGAGGCCCCCTAGTGGGCCTGGTCCCCTGGAAGAGAAACACTTATTTAAAGCATTATGGCGCCCTCTACTGGAAAGATGGGGAATACTTCAGATCTAATGTGCAGCGGGCTAAAGCTACTCGGAAAGGCGGTGACTATTTGTGCCCGCAAGTAGCTAGCAGCCAGTGGCGAATATGGTGTATGCTATAGTCTGACTGTTTTCATAAACCTGTTCCGTCGTCCTCATAAAAACGAATCTTATATTTTGAACAACATTTCTAAAAAGATTAAAGGCGTCGGTCAAGACAAATATGGGAAATTGCCACACGGTGGGACCAAACGAAGCCTTGGTGGTATCAGGTTAAACCATTAACTGCCTCCTTTTCTCCTCAAAGCAATCTGGTACACATTACTGTAATTGTATGCATTGTATGAATTTGAACGGCATTGGTAAGCGTGAATGTTATTCGACAGTGTAAGGTTATATTAAAAACCCATCCCGATTTGATGTTACAGTGGAGTTGCAGACATTCTTGCTTGCCTGTTGCGCTCGTTGTGTACATTGTCTTGCGTGGCAGAAACTTGGCATTAGCCCGACGTGCCTTTTCTGTTTTTCCAAATGCTGCATTTCGAGTTTAATGTAAATCAGGACGGGTTTTAGTACCACTATTGGTTCAGTAGTTAATATTGGCTTGAGAAAACCTGCAAACTGTTGTTTGGTTTAAACAACTACTAGCATTAGTTATGAGACAGAATTTTCTGACTGTAACTCCTCCTAGAGCTTTCAAGCTTCATCTCCCAAACTTTCCATGGTGTTCAGAAGAATGTGCTATATCTTTTCCAACAGATTAGACTTACAAAAATTCCCATTTTGGACCAAAATCGGCAAAATTCCCATAGACTTACGTTGAGGAAATGTTTATATAATCCAACACTAGTAACAGGAATTAAACATTGTAGCATCGTGCTAGATAGGGACATAGACAAGATCTCCATTTGTTGTGAATTTTGAGTGTTGTAATTCACAGTTCTTTTTAATGCTCACATGTTAACAGCAACATTACACACTGAAATTGAAAAAGTGAGACTGCATAATAAGACCCCTTTAACATGTGTTTATTGTTTTTTAGGTGGTTGCTGTGGCTCGGATGAAAAGAGCTATACAGTGGGAGGTTGGGCCTGGGCATGGTGGCTTATTACCGACATACAGAAGTAAGCATGTCTATTCATGACATTCACTCACTGTATTGTGTTTATCAGTTTAAAAATGTGAAGGAATCTTTATTTTTACTGACTGAATAACTGCTCTCCTCTTGCTTGTTTCAGTTGAGTGAAAGTCAAGAGCATTACAGTGACATGCCATAGCATGCTAACGTTGCTCTCGCTAGACTATTATAACTTACTGTGATTGGTTCACACAGGGACCAATAGGGCTTCAGACAAATATATGTTTGGGCCCCAGGCCCCATTGGGCCAGCAGTGTAAAATGGCATTTAGTGGGCCACCCTCATCAGAATATCTAAGACAACATATCTTCTGGTCTCTCGACAATAGCCCTGTGTCCTCATTTAAAAAAACCTCAAGTGCACACTAATGTGTTTCTTGTTTTTCTACCTAACATGTTAAAGAAACATGTGTCAGTGCACATATATCAAAAGAGTTCTGCTAAACCTTGAAAAGAACTATGGTCCTTGGAACTATTCTCCATTTCCTTTATGGTTACGGTATTTTGCTGCTGTCTACACCCTGTATAAAAATATTTGAAGACATGAGGCCATCATGTGATGTCCTGTTTATGAACTCTTGTGAATGTGAATTAAATAAATATAATGTCTAATATATCACGACCCAAGCCTCTATTCTAACACACATACAGTAAACGCTTTGCAGTCCACTTTAATAAGGCCTCGGCATCCAGGGCCAGCATTTGGAAAAATAAACAATACAGGGTTAACAATACAGGGTTGACAGAAGTTCAGCTTCATTGCCTATGAAAATAAGCTAATTAATGCAGCATCTGTTGATAAATATATAGGATTGTTTTTGGTTAAGGAATTTTGGTTAAAATTGTATGTGTGGTAGCTGTCAGTACATTAGCTGGATGTTACAGAGACCTACATATCCCATAGAGCTATATATCATAGAGTCATACAGTTTTGGAAAAATATGGTTAAGTTCTTTGTTGTTTCTGTTCTTTTTTATTTGTTATTAATGATTGACTGCCATAATAAAATAATGAGCCTTTTCTCTGATGTCCCTTTCCTGTTCATTTTTATAAATGTTTTCTAAGCTAATCTGCCTTTATGTGCTCTGGACTAACACTTGTGTGTCTACTGTCTGAAATGCTTCTGGAATCTTTCCTGAGGATCATAGCATTATTATGGCTGAACTAACTCTTCAGAACTCAAGATAAGTCGCAGAAATACGGCTATGAGATTTAATGTAGCAGTTTTAAGTACCCTTTTTTAAACTTAATATGGAGAACAAAGTATTAACATTTGAATATATATTCATATATATCATATAAGGGGTTATATTTGCCACTGTAAACTGGTTCCAGCGGTTGCTTGGTTGAATAAATTGTTTAAGCAAGACTGGGTAGGGCTGGATATCTCTCACCCTCCCCCATTTTCCTGATAAAGAATGTAGCAATCTGGTTTACTGGCAGCACTAACAGCTGCATTGATCTAATTATAAAAGATTCAGACTCACTGCAGCAGCTAAAGAGTTTTTTTCAAGGAGAATTTTGAGCTGAAGGATCCCAGTTGCACACTCTTAAGGATATTCAGCTCATTCAGATGTGTTGTATTTTATTTAAGTCTGATACAAGAGAAACCATTTTTAGAACGGCAAAAAAGCATATCCAGGAGAAGTCAGTCTAAAAGTACAGTTGAAATATTTTTTTATTTTACAGTTTGTTTTGAATGGGCTGCTATTATAGTGGAACTGACTGAGTGCTCAATACCAGGGATGGGCAACTTTAATAATGACGAGGGCCGGTAATTTTTGTCCTTTAAATCAAGGGGCCAGATTACAAATTCACACTCACATATTTTGCATCATCTTCCTCAATATTTTATTAAGGGAAATTTTATTGAAGGAACTCAGTGTACAGTTTAATGTGTGTGTGTGTTTTAAAACTTTTAACTATATAACTGCAATTATGCTAATTTAAAAGGTCAACTTCATCCACAAGCAAATTCAATGTAAATTTCAATCGCACTGAATGTACACAAAACAAAGGTCCTATCTTACAGAACATTTTCAACATAACCTGAAATAAAGTGCTTAACAAAAACATGTTATTACCAAAATGATAATGCTGATGATTCTTGCACCGTCATGCATTTTGCAAAAAAGTTTTGCTGACGATGTAGTTTACAGGGCTGATAGCGGAAAAAATCCTGAGCTGAACTTTTTTTTCATGTGCTATGTATGCGACGCACTTTTTACACATATACGATTATTTGAAAAAGAAGCCTTCTAACCCATGGGCAGATTATGATCTTGTGCCCCCCTGAGCCCAGATATATCAACATCATTTTGCGTATGCCTACTAGACTGTAATTCCGGTGATGGTAACAGTGATCGGCGGGAACGATAGCGACCTCTCCTGGTTTGGGTTAGAATTAACATCCTTCCTAATCTTGTTTCTCAAATTTATCAAAATTGACGAGAGCATAATATGATGCAGCGGGCCGTATTTGAAGATGCTGCGGGCCGTATACATCCCTGCTCTATACTGATGGATGTTAGCATTTGCACTACTGTTAGCATTTATAATGTACATTCAGACCAAAGAACATAAGATATCCTTGCTTCCATAGGATTATTTTCAAATTATTCGGAGAAATAAATCATCAATTTTTGTACGAACTTGTTGGGCCCATTTCTCTGTAGTCCCAATTGTTTCAGATGTTTGCATGTCACTGTAAGTTTAACTTGGAGAGAATTCAATCCACTGCAGTGTGACCTTAAAGGAATTTGTGTTGTCATAGATGTTGGTCTGTACACACATTAGGTTAAGAGTTGAATAACAGGTAGTGCAAGCCAAAGCATAATAGACGTTTTATGAAAGATACCAATTCAGATTCAAGGACATGAGATTTTATGTAATGCAGAAGATCTGCAGCGGCCGACGACTTCCAGGTGCTCCAGACGCAACTGTAATCAACAACAGCACCCGTCCACCCTGACCTTTGACCTCCCCTCTCACACGTTAACACACTGATAATATTGTGCTGTCCTGCCTCCCCCATCACCTCCCTCCCTTTCTCCCCCATTTCCTTGCATAGACTATCTCTGGAGATAATGACCATCCTGTGTCGATGTGAGAATATCGAATCTTCGGAGTGTGTCCCCTTGGATGTGACAGGGGTCGCTCAGGTAATCACATTTAATGAAAGGAGAAAAGCCAACCAGATGTGAGGAAAAAAAATGTGTGCCCACACAAACACGCTCTCACGCTCTTCTCCACAATCTTGTGTTATGTTTTTTTCTGCAGTGAAGAAGTAAGATTCATCTCTCACTACATGTCTGGTGTTTGTCTACGCAGTGCGCTCATGACTCATACAACTAATGCCTCACATCAGTGTGGTCTAACTGCTGGCTCTCTGTAATGGATGATGAATCAGATAATTGGCTTCTGGGAATATTGACAAAATCGTTTATGTTCATATGAATTCGGATGTGGTTGAGGGAAAATGTCGGAGTTGACTATGCAAAAGAAAGTCCTGGAATCTGAATTCAGAGCATTCCGGTACAGGCCACAGTGAAACTCCTGATCTGTGTGGACCACAAGTAGTTTTTATTTTCACCCTACAAAGTCATTTTGTATTGTTTATCTCCATTTCCCACTTTTTTCCTTGTTTGGCTCTGCATTCTTCTCATAGTTCATAGCCAACGTTTTTGGTTTGTTTTCCTTTTTTGCATTTTCCACAGGATAACCCTTGAGATTATGACCCTGCAACCCAAGTGTGAGGATGTAGAGACAGCGGAGGGGGTAGCTATTACTGTCACAGGTGTGGCACAGGTAAACCATCTTACCTCACCTATCCTCAGCTCTGTATGCCTCTTTTTCAGGTTTGCCAGCCTGGTTACAGACTCAACAACTTCTGTACCTTTGTTTTTTTTCTTTGGATTTCCACCCATTGTGTTCACTTCTTTAACGGTCTCTAAATTTGACCCCCTCGGGGCTGAACTGTGCCAATCTTAGTATGTATCATCAGACTGAAGGTCACTGAACTATTGATTAGTTAAAAGTTCAGTTAAAGACTAAACAAAGTTGATAATCATTACGAAAATTGTATTTACTGGGGATAGTTTCTTTCTGAGGAAATCTATCTTATAATACTGTGAATTCATAATATCTATATGTTAAGGAAAATTATAAAACAATTCACAAATAAGAGTAAAAAAAAATTGTGTAACTAGTCTGTGATCTTTATGTCTATGTAGTGTAGAGATTATAGATATTTACTGTTGTTTTCTTAAAGTTTATTAAACCTTTTACCCAACAGATTAAAAAAATCTGTATGGAATTATATGCTGAATATTTTTATTTAAATTTACAGAATTGTTTCCATATATCTAGTTGTCATTATGCCAAAACCTACAATGTTTAACCAAAGTCACGTTTAATTCCATTTTAAACTCAATTCAGATTCAGATTTATTAGTCTTGTTTTACTAACAAGGATATCATTTTAACATGGAAAGGCAGTCCTGCTATTACAGACCATTTATCTGTGGTAGCCACATGTGATTGGATGGAGAGCTTAAACAAGACATTCCACAATTTAGTCTCCATAGAAACTAGAGCACTAAGTGTCTCCATACAGAGTCAAAAATTACATTTGTCCCTCGTATCGATCAATCTCCATGCCTTTTAACAAACACTTATCCAATCCAGAGTTAAATATAACTTTGTTTAACAAGACTAATTAACAAGAATAATGCATTTGGAAGGCTTGAAATGCACAAAAGAACACTTTAAATTCTGCAAAACATTCTTGCCCTACTTTCGTTTGTACTGTTTTGCATGAATTTTGTTTCTTTTAAGTTTGCTGGGGTTTCCAGTGAGCACATTACAGAAAACCTGTTTGTTTTAGTTTGAGTTGGGGGTATGATCTTGTGGTTATAAGTGCTTGCAGACTTCATTTGAATGTCAAGGCACTCCTCCCCCTGTTGACTATTAATGGTAGAACACTTCTTAATTCATTACCATTGTTAATATCTGATCATTCAGTTTGCTGATTCTGAAAAGACTCCACTGCAATACTACAGTCACTGCATGTTGACTCCATCTCTATAATGATGCTGTTTTCCCTTTTTAGCTGATTTGCTGTTTTTTGTTAGTCTGATTCATCTAATATAGTCAGGATCTGTGTATGGAAAGATGGCTTCCATTATATTTGAGTGGAATAGCATTTCAGGTGTAATTAGAGAATCTAGACCAGCCATTGTTAGATGCCGGGCACAGTGTATTTGTTTAATATGGAGTCTTTTGAGATTCAGACTGTCTTATGTGTTTCCCCATCCACCTCTATAGCTCCATTCATTGAATGCACCTTTGTTTTGCACTGCTTGTAATACACTCACATACACATGTATATTGACTCCACGACTATGGAGGTTGCACAGACACCCTGACAGTGTTAGTGTAAGTTTTGTTATTGCTTTGAAATCAGTTTTCTTCATAATAATGAAGAATTATAACGCCATACTGCTTTAAGAAGTTGTATTGAGTATAAAATAACCAGGCCACATGTACAAAACATCAGGTCAAATGTAAATGAGAAGCTGGTTTTGGGTTTCAGCGTCTATCTGAAATCTAGAACCACAATAACTACCAATTTTCTGAGGTTATTCTCTGTTCTGTTTCACTTTTGTGAAGAGGGTTTAGTTGGTTTATTGTTTAGTTGACGGTTTAGTGTTAAAGGGTCTGACTTCTGGATTTCTTTTTGTATGTTTTTTTTTTAACCAACCTTTATACTGACTGTAATGTACACTAGGGCTAGTATTTATAAAAACGTAGGATAAAAAAATGGTAAAAAGTGAAAATTTTCAGCTTTGTGTTGATATTCATTGTCACTATGTATATTTCTCCAAAATTAGAAGTTGTTCACCGCACACAGTTTTTAACTAAAAAAAGAAGGAAGGACATTTAGTCATTTTCATTTGTAAGCACAAATGTAATATGACGTAAAAATAATCAACAATATTTACCTACATATATTTTTACTAAGGCTTAATGAAACTGATAGTTTTCTCTAATTCACAGAAATAAATCAAACTTTTCAACTCTTACAGCCAAAGCAGCAGCAAAAACAACAACTCTATTGATACAGACTTCAGAATTTCATGGCCAAATACAAAGTGGAGTAGAAGTGCAATAATTACAATATTGATTCATTTTATTTTGCTGACAAATTAATTGTAAAGATTTTACATGCTGCCCAGGGCTACTGCTTAAATGTCATAAAACCTTTTGACTCCTTAAACTCTATTTCATATTTTTGTTTTTTCACTAAAATTCATTTAACAATTATTTTACATACATACTAGCACTTAAGCTTTTGAATGTAAATTCAGACTGAATTTAGCAAAGCACCTTTTCCCCAAAATGTGAATGTTTGCCCATTTCTCCGAGGGTGTGTTCATAGTGTTCACACTTGAACTGACTTCTTTAATGTTTGTGCATCTGGATGGGTAAAATAGAGAGGACAACACTTACCAAGCATGTCACTTTCAATGTATTGTGCTTGAGTAACAGCTAAAGTAGATGACAGTGTCATTTTGTGTTGTGTTAGAACATGACTGTATGTGTGTTCTGCTGTCAGGTGAAGGTCATGACTGACAAAGAGATGCTGGGTTATGCTTGTGAACAGTTCCTGGGCAAGACAGTGGTGGAGATTAAAAGTGTAGTTCTGCAGACGCTAGAAGGTCACTTGCGCTCTATTCTGGGTGAGTGATGCTGTGACATTGAACATTTCAACCACTTCATACAAATTCCTACATTTCTTTGGTTCTTTTGAAGACCTTTGGTGCCATTATATTACCGGTTATCTGTGCACTATTAAAACTTTACTATGGCTTTGTTCATCCTTATGACTGAAGCATTACTCATTTTGGAGAATTATGTAACACTTTGGTCATCATGGGATCTTTCTAACAACTGTAGCTTTTTCACAATTATTTTTATTATCACATGAAATACTTTGCTAAAAATTCTTATTGCTAACATGCATGTCAAGTTGAGAGAATCATTTGAACTGAGATAGAATGTGCAAAAATCGCTGTGTTGCAACAACTCAAACGTTTTTTGGTTTTCCAAACTTAAGGTTTTCCTTACCCAAAGCCACTTGTTTAATTATAGACCAGACAGCATTATACACTGAGCCATTAGTTTTCATGTCATGTCTGTCACTTCCTGTGTTTACAGGGACTCTAACGGTGGAGCAGGTCTACCAGGACAGAGATCAGTTTGCCAAGCTGGTGAGGGAGGTGGCGGCTCCTGATGTGGGCAGGATGGGTATTGAGATCCTAAGCTTTACTATTAAGGTACAGTGCCTTATCAATATGTTAAGAGTTGGAATTAGCAGGACCTAGCATTACAATATTAATATCGATATCTGGGTCATAAATGATGGGTTATTTTTGGTTTAGTATACAGTTAAAATAATTATATTTTGCTTTCTTCATTCGCTAAAATATAAATTATTGGCATAAAACTATTGATAAATATTATATAAAACTAAGAATTTAATTTTTATCGTTTTAGTTTTTGTTCTTATTTTTTTGCAGTTTTTTTCATGTCTTTGAAGCCCAATTGGGTTTTTGAGGTCATAAAATATGTTGGTTAAGAGTAATCTTATCTTTTCTCAATTATATGTGTGTGCTGTCCCAACAGGATGTCTATGATAAGGTGGATTATTTGAGCTCTTTAGGGAAATGTCGGACTGCTGCTGTTCAGAGAGATGCTGACATTGGAGTGGCTGAGGCAGAGAGAGACGCTGGAATCAGGGTGAGCAGCAGAACCAGACAGAATATGTGTGAATGCTGTGACAGAATGAGTGTATTTTCTGGTTCACACACTCATTGTTCTAATTCTACAGGAAGCAGAATGTAAGAAGGAGATGATGGATGTGAAATTCCAGGCTGTTACAAAAATGGCCGACTCCAAACGAGAGCTGGAGATGCAAAAAGCTGCTTTCAATCAAGAAGTAAATACGAAGGTAAAGCAGAGTTATTCTACAGGTTAATACGTCATATGACTTTATTGGTGATGTAACACCCTTACTTTCCCTCTTTTATCTTTGTTTCTGTCTCTCCACATCCTTCATTTCATTCTTCACTCATCTCAGAAAGCTGAGGCGCAGTTGGCCTATGAGCTTCAGGCGGCCAAGGAGCAGCAGAAGATCCGACTGGAGGAGATTGAGATTGAGGTGGTCCAGAGGAAGAAACAGATCTCCATTGAGGAAAAGGAGATCATAAGGACAGATAAGGAGCTGATCGCCACCGTGAGGAGACCGGCTGAGGCTGAGGCCTACAAGATGCAGCAGCTCGCAGAAGCACAGAAGTGAGTGATGGGACAGAGAGAGAGTTTAATCTGGCTAATCTGTGATATTAAATAAATCATGCACATCTGCCTGACTTGAAACTTGCATCTGCTTCCTAAAATTACAATCTTACAGTATATTACTTGTCCTATTCCTGACCCATTTGCACAATAGGATACCAATTATTTTGCCTGATCTAAAATTATTCCACCATTTTTAATTCTAGCATGTCTATAATTGCAAAGGATTTTATTTACAAATGTTGTTGATCCTCTGCTTCCCTCTGCCAGAATAAAGAAGGTGTTGACAGCGCAGGCTGAAGCGGAGAAGATAAAGCGTATTGGTGAGGCAGAGGCTGGTTCCATTGAAGCTGTAGGAAAAGCTGAAGCAGAAAGGATGAGGCTCAAAGCCGATGCATATCTACAGTATGGGGAAGCTGCCAAAACCGCCCTCGTCCTGGAGGCTCTTCCGAAGGTGTGTGGAATTCTGGGAAATACACAGCAGAGCAATATCCATTTCCTGGTTTTTAAATAATTTTCTTACTTTTGTTTCCCATTCACAAACTCGTTTGAGTGTGACCAGAACCATCAGAACCTACCATTAGTTATAATTATAACTAAGTTATTAGTTATTATACTGAGAATGAGAATTTTAAGTAGTTATTTGAGGAATAAATGTAAACATTAGTTAACTAATCAGTGTCTGAATTTGTATCTTCACAGATTGCTGAGAAGGTTGCTGCTCCTTTGGCTCGTACCAATGAGATTGTGATCCTGAGTGGAGATGGTGGCCGTGTCACTGGGGAAGTGAATCGCTTGTTGGCTGAACTTCCTGTTTCTGTGAATGCCCTCACAGGGGTGGATCTGTCCAAGGTAGGTGAAGAGCAAAAGGCAGAATTTGGCAGACAAAATATCACGTTGGACATGTATAATATACAGTGCATACAGAAAGTATTCAGACCCCCTTCACTTTCTTTAATTTTGTTGTAGCAGCAATGATATTAGAGTCCACATTCATTTTTTTCTCTCTACAATTTTTCTATCTACTCTCAGTACCTCATAATGACAAAGTGAAAACAATTTTAGAAATGTCTGTAAATTTATAAAAAAGAAAAACTGAAATATCACATTAGCGTAGGTATTCAGAACCTTTAGTCAGTACTTAGTTGAAGCACCTTTGGCAGTAATTACAGCCTCAAGTCTTTTGAGGTATGACACAACAACCTTTACACACCTGGACTGGGGGATTTTTGCCATTCTTAGGGAGTTTTAAAAGTGAGTTTTAAAAAAGGTAAAAGTCAAGCATACTTTGAAGTGCATTTTTAAAAACTACTTAACTATAATTACCCCATTTTGTATATTCAAAAGCTTTATACCAAATCTTAAATTTTTGGTTTTGCAAATGTATAGGTAGGCTGTTAGCTTCATTGCAGTCAGTCTTGAAGTGTTAAGTTTGTTTGCATTTTTTTAATCTGAAAATGTAAACGCTCAACCTTGCTCCATTTGTAAACTACACATTTGTATTTTTGGATAATAGAACAGGCTGAATGAAAAAACATTAGCATGACTGGATTATAAAATATATTGCGTTTTGTCCTGTACATGTGAATAAACCTGTTTCTCCGCTACAGATCCCTCTGCTGAGGAAAATGACCAACCCTCAAGCTTGAACACTCTTCTTCCTGTCAGCTTCCTTTCCAGCCCTTCAGCTACATGCACTTCCCTGTGAATAGCCTGGAATAGAAACACTTGAAAGCCAATGAGGAATTTAATCTACAGAAATGAGGAATTTAATTTTATAGGCCCTTGGTAACACTTTGCTTTTGTTAAATCACCGTTTGCCTTAATAGTTTACATTTATTTACATTTATTCATTTGGCAGACGCTTTTATCCAAAGTGACTTACAGTGAATTCAAGGTACACATTTTTATCAGTACTTGTGTTCCCTGGGATCGAACCCACAACCTTTGCGCTGCTAACGCAATGCTCTACCAGTTGAGCTACAGGAACACTGTCTAATTTGTCTGTCTGTTTAAACAACACACCTCATCACTATCATTCAGATAATCACAGAGCAGTTCAAAAGTGATCAGCTATATCTCTTTATATTCTGAAATATTCCCATTAGTTGTCACATGGTTACTGACATTTTTATTCTAGTCTCTACCTATGACTAGACATTTAGACTTAATGAGACAATGATATATGATAAAGCTTTATACACTTTACTGGTTGTCACACTTTACCTGTATTCAAAGTTTTTCTGAATATTTTGTCTATCCTTGGATTAAATTTTGTTAGCATAGGCCAAAGCTTGCTAAATCAGCAGGAAATGTTACCTCAGTCTGTTTTTGCAAAATATTGAAAGCTTTAGATCTTAGTTCTTTTGTTCACCATTAGCTGTGTTTATGCTCTCTGTACACAACCCTGTTCACCCTTCTGTGTACTGTTACTGTACCAGCAACATCTAAACATTTTCTCGACTGCAACGCATCAACTGCAAAATGTTGTAAAAGACATTTTTTTTCTCTGTTAGGGTTTCTGTTTTTCTAGGTCTAATCCTTTAAGGTTTAAAACAACATCTCTGAGGTTATAGCAAGATCTTCCTCACGAGGCATCTGAGGTTGCTCCACCAGAATTTCACTATACATGTACAGTGACAATAGAGGGCTTATTTCTTATTTTAGTTCATTTCATTTTTCATTTTGTTATCACAGTTCTGTGGTAGTACATTGTTCCTGAAGTGTGTAGAAAGCTAAATATGAAATGTCCAGTTAATGTGAGTTCTCTGTCAGGTATTTTGCCATGTATATGTGAATCTTATAATTTAGAACTATTTTATCATTTAGAATTATTTTAACATTTTTTACTCTGCCACATTTGCCATTGATGGTGTCTGTGCTTTAGGTCAAACAATATGTTAACGGTATCATGTGCCAAATATAGTACTTTTTTTTTTAACCAGTATAATTTGTCAGATGTATTTGAAGTTACATGTCAGGAATGGATGCTTTTTCAAAACATTTAATTTTTTTTTTGATGTTATCTCTCTCGAATGCAGAAAATAGAACTGGTGACTGTTGACTAAAATGTTTTGTAAGATGCTGCATACATTAAAATCAACTCTAGTACTTAAAAAAAAACTTGTATATGTTTAATCAAAATTAATTGGCGCTGTTTTTTCTGAACTGAATGTGTTTGTTCTAGAATTTGTATTTTTGTGTCCACCATTAATAACCATACTGAGAATGTTATACAGCAGTGCATATATTTAATGCCTCTTTCTTAATGCATCCCTCTTTGCTATAGAATGAAAATACAATATATCTGTATAAAAGTATGTTTCAATAAACATTTCTTGATTTAATGTGTATTTTTAATGTGTGACTGTTTGAAAATATTTTAAACATTACCAGCCTATTCTTTTAAAATTGTACCAACTTCAATAATGCAAACTGTCAACAAAGAAGAGAATTTATGTAGGTTTGAATTTAGATTTTTGTGTGGACCCATAAAAAAGTCCATTTTGGAATGGAGTTTGAAAATGTTTAGTGACACTGCTCAGAACACAGTATTTAGCCTAACCATAAATATTGATGTTAGTCAAAGAAAACAACTCTGTATGCCACAGAAAATAATATTTACATTCTTTGGCTGAAAAATCACAAGCTTGCTCTGTTTCATAAGACATCTGTGTAAAAAGATGCTTCATGCTGTTTGAAGTAGTATTCATTGTTACAGTCAATCTATGATCTGTGGCCATTCTGACTAACCAGCATGCTGTTTAATGCAAATTGTTGACCAATGTATTCCTGAACTTCAGGATAAATCAGTGGGTGACGTTCCCTTACTGACTCGTGTTGGTTCTGCTCACGATGAGGCTGATATTGTAGGACCTTCTCTGAGGTTCCTGAAGCTAATGCTCGACCCTGGATCCTGTTGAGGATGTCGGAGAGAGGCCTCAAATTATTATAGTTGGAGGTCGGATTCATCTCCAGGTTCTTGAGAGCATTTTCAGGTAGCTCCATCCGGTTTAGTTTGGGAGGCAGAGAAAGGGGCAGATCCATGTCAGGACATTGTCTGGAATGATGGGGAGGGGTCCGAAAATAAGGCTGGATCTGAGGATTTTTGTCTTGGATGGGATGAATCATGGATCTGTATGGGGTTTGAGAGACTGAACTGTGGTGGTGGTGGTGATGCTGTGGGATTAGAGGGCTACTGATTTGAGATGGCAGTCTGTTGAGGTTGGTTCCTACTGTGGGGGACTGGACACAGGAACTCTGAGCCATAGGCAGAGATGTACAAGGATTTTGAAGGCTGCAGGGTCTGACTTCATTGGGGCTGGGGGAAAAAAGTTTTTAAAGATTTTAAATCTAGCAAATGTTAAACTGAGAATTTAAGTTCGCAAAACATTAGTTCAATATTCTTCAAACATTGTCATATGGGTTTGATCATACACAAGGGTTAATAATTGAAGACAGAATTTTCATTCTGTGGTGAACTAATCCTATTAAGAATTAGATTTTTTTCCATAACAAAATGGAAAATATGTGTGATATTTACTTCCTATGCAGAATCAGATCCAAACTCACCTGTTCAGGTTTCTGTTATTGAGGTTGAGAATATTGTGTGTTTGGTGGGGTGATGGTATTCCAGCAGGGCCCGGGTTTATAAATGCTGATATAAAAGGATTAGCAATGTTGGAGGAAGCCGTGATGTCTGAGGAAATGACTGAGTCACTGTGGTCTATAGAGCTGGATACAATCTGCTTGTCTTCCTGTGGCTGTCTCACTCCTAATGCTGAACAAAAGACATGAAAATATAAAACTACTATTTACACATGAACTGGTTATGAAAAGTATATTGTTCCCCTATTAAACAGCATTAATTAATCTTTGTGGATTATAATAAACGTGTGGTTGTAATGACCTATTGTAATGAAATATTTGTATTTTGTAAATGTTAAACATTTATTTTGTCACACCACAGAACCATTTACGGGTCATTCCTACAATTTATAGTATTATTAAAATGAAATGTCATCTGATTTCAATTCTAATACTTCATTTATAAAGTTTAAGGAGCACTTTATTGTGTTACCTACTGCTTCAATTTTAAGGCAAATTTTACTAATTTTAAGAATTTTTTATTTAATGGACTATATTTTCTCATGTCCCTAGACCCACGTTTTTAAACATGCAAATTTAAGTGCCAAATGTGATGAACATTTTGATTTTGATTTCTTTTTAGTCAAGTAAATGTTAATGGTTAAATTATTGTAATAACTAATGAGTTGTAGCAATGACCCTCTGGCAAAAAATTGTTTTTAGCTTGTGCTAATTAATGCCAGTGCAAACTAAGTAATGAACAAATTTAGCTAAAATAAAAATACTTTTGCTTCCATCTGTCGGGCAGCAGTCACACCAACAAAAATGGCTAGAAATATTTTTGCATATGATGTTCAGCTTACACAATTCCCCACTATACACGTCACAGAAAATTCTCAGGAAATCATACCTCCCTCCTTCTGTGTCAAACTCAGATTCAGTTTGACCTGTCGCTCTGAATCATGGGGATCTTTGTCTCTAAACCTAAAGGAAAAAGAAATAAAAATTAGAACTTTAGAATTACTGATTATTTATTATTATTATTATTATTATTATTTATTTTATTTTTTCCAGTGACCTGAACTAATCACCTTTTCCTGTTCAGTCCATTGTCACGAAAGCCTTTGGCAAAGGGATTGTTGTCAATCTTGAGTTTTGTGATCTGTATTGAGAAAGATTAAAAGTGACCCTTCAGAGAAATAACCCCAGACATGCCAGTCATGCCATAAAGTATTACTATCCACTGAAATAGACTAATAATAAAAACAGGGAACAACATCTGACTCTTTGTATGCTCAAAATTGCATTGCAGTGATTCAGCCACTGGGGACCTAGAAATTTCTAGATCTAATTGAGAAAAAATTTGTCATTGACTGCATTCTTCAAAACACATTAACTGCTCTTTACAAAAGGATTTCCTGGCTTTATTTGAGGCACATGATCTTTGGAACATTGTAAACATTACAAAGGCATTCTATTATAAAATGGATTATCAAGTTTTGCACAAGTTACGGAGTCCATACCAGATCAAGTTCTTACTTTCCTTGAAGCAAAAGCGGAAAAACAAGTCAAATTTAAATTCAATTAGTTTTGGAAGATCTCACATGAGCCACTAGATGGCAGTGAAGTCCTGAGGAAAAGCATTTTTCAACAAACGGACCATATCACTCATCTCTGAAATGTAGATTGTATATATTGTGTGTTGAATGACTGGTCTGACCTCCTGGTTCTGATAGGCTGTGACAGCTATAAAAGCAGCCTCAGGGAAGGTAAAGCGCAGGTAGCCTCCAGGCACGTGAGGGGTACTGGGGTCTGGAGACTGGACTATGTGTAGACGGGGCTGGTATTTGTGCATAGAATGAAGAACCACCTGATAAACATGAAAAGCAACTGTCATAATGGAGGCAGTGCATGTAATACTTGAAAAATGACCCTAAGTCATGTGATATATGGCATCTGCCTACATTATAAAATTTTTAAATGACTACATTTCCCCATGTCTCAAAACAACTATGTATATATTTACCAGGCCATTGGAGTTGAGATTGTTGTTGGTCAGTTTGAGCTTGTGGAAGGAGATTGGATACTGCATCCATTTCTCTCCAGAAGCCGGAGAGTCTGGGTGGATGAAGAACCGGTTGGGCAGGTGTGGATCAGCTGAGCCATTCACTTCCCACTGATCTTTATTCCACTGCAATAACACAAGGGTATATAGATTGCCATTGAAAATACAATTATCCAGAAACAATTAGTAACTCATCCATCTATCCATGTTTTGGTCATTGATTTTTGGCCATTGCTTAATCCTTTCTATAAATATTCATACATATAATGATAAATATTCACATGTTATACACACACACACACACACACACACACACACCTATATATACATATATGTATGTTTACAGGATCTATAACATTCACATATTCATCTGCAACTAAACGTTGATGCAGATCTTGTTATAATGTTGATATTAAATACAGAGATCAAAGCTTATGTTAATTAACGAAACAAAGTTGGCCTATTAATGTTAAACTGTGAATTAAACTGGTGTTGTTAGGTGTGTATATCAGAGAGATTGTATGGGGATGTATGTATGTTACTGAAGGGAGGGGCAGAGGGGAGGTACCTTGTACTTGTTGTTATCAAACGGCACCATGTCCATTATCACCGTATACTTGACTTTAGGATTCAGTCCCGCCACTGTTACTTTGCAGGTGGGAAACATCCGCCTGAAATAATGTTTCACCGAAAACACACAGAAATAATCAGACATCACAATTGGCCATCCCTTCCATACACAGCTTGATTTGTAGTTCATAATTAAGATCGAAAAGCATGTTCTTGTAAGCTTAACACACAAGAATCTTAACACACTAAATTAATGCTTCAATGTGTTCAGTAACACCAGGTGTTCAATCTGTCTGGGTGCATACCTGCCAGATTTAGTGATCAGCATCTCTGTGCCGATACTGCTGAATTTGTCCCAAAGCTCATGACCTTGCAGTGATACATGAACCGGCAGCGAGGTTACTTCTGCTTCAAAAGCGTTTATTCTGTTGTTGGCCCCGTGCTGACTTCGCCAAATAGGTTCCTTACAGTCTAATCAATAATAGAACAAGTTTAGTTTTTTGCTTTTAAATATTACAAAGGATATACAAAGAAAAAACTTGCTTTTATAGCAACCCGTTTTAGTGATGTTTGGAAGTTTCTCCCTTCACAAAGGCCTTTAAGTTTTGTATATGACATAGGGCTTTAATCCAAAGAGTGAACAGTGAATTTTTACAGTGTATTTAAGGTATACATTTTATCATGTTATATGTTTAGGTATCAAACCTATGAGTTTTCTCATGCTAATACAACACGCTAACACTTGAGCTATGAGAACACTTTTCTCAGTAATAAAATTAGAACACACCTAAATCTAACAAATGGGTAAAAACTGTATGTAAACATAAGAAGACATTCCTACCTTGTGAATAATATCCATAGTTAGTAGCCAAATGATTCATCTGGTAAGATAAGTCCAGCACAGGCCTTTCCTCTGGGAGATACATGATGACCATGAGACTGGAGCAACAAACAGGCTTGTCCAGAGCTTTGTAGCTTCCAGAACCAATGATCTAGTAGGACTTTGCATTTCCATTACATCAAAGAGAACATAGGTGTGTAAGTGTGTTTCTGTCAAAACATCAGCCTTTTCTTTGATCTGTCTCTTTGTCTGTCTCATTTCCCAGTTTGTCATCCAGCCTACCTACAGAGGTGTCTAGAACAACATTCTCTGGTTCTGGGGGGAGCATTTTAAGGGTTCCCTAACACTTCCTCCAAACCCTCAGACGCACACATATAGGTGTTAATCGCCCCAGCAGTTTGACACTTAATTACTTCAGGAAGCTCAAGTCTTCCCCTTTATTTATTGGTTCTTGGTAAAACTCTGATCCAGGTTCAGCATTCATTGGATAAATTCAATGGACCTTAAGCATTGAACTGAACTTTGGACTGAAAAATTGGACTGAAAGCTCAATAGAAAAGAAATGATGCAAACACAACACTGCATTTTATTATAGAAGTGGTTTTTATACAGTTAGTCTGTCAAATGCTCCATTTTCATTTTGGGGGGAACAAAAAAGGCTATTTTAGGCTTTGCCCAAAATAGCACTTAAAATCAGTCATGTCTAAATGAGGTTTTACAAAAGCATTTTTTTCTTACACAGAAGTCTTAATCGAAACTAACAGATCTGATTATAAGGCTAAACTTAACTAGATTAAGGCCTGTTTCATGCTGCAAGGTGAGCAATGAGTGGAACTGCCGTGCAATTTATGAGTTGTGCTTGCTGCCACATCATACAGAAAATAACATGATTTCTGTTTTAACACATTGAGTTTTCCTGTAATAACAGCCATAAATTATGATATGGTTATTAGTTGTAGGCAGTCAGTTGTGTATTAGAAACTTGATCATCTTGTAAAACTTGATTTCATTCAAATAAATCTAATTTACATGAAGAAAGACGTTACATTCACCTCAAAATGGTAATTCATCTACACAGAATGAAGGCCAAGCCTAGAACTGTAGCTGTAAACTATTTAAATTATCTGAATTCAGTCAAATTTACTAAACAGAAAGTTCTGTTTTAGTTCCTGTCACTGTGTGCGAAACTTTCATCAAGCCAAGCAAACGTTTATTCCAAACAATTGGTGAGTAGTTTGCTCCAGTTCTTTATGTTGCTTTACTTGCTTTCATATTGCATAAACGTTTACATTACTGTAAGAGTTTACATTGCATTTTAGCTTGTTTTCAGTGTGTAAGGTATGTGTGCTATATGCGACAGAACTAGCATATTTTTCTAATACACAGAGGTGCACTACCTACCCAGGCAAAGTAAATGCTATAACCTGTTACAAAGAATGCCAATGGCAGATGTATTGAGTATAAAACAGGCCAATGACCATGTTTAAAAAGGCAAAGAAATTAGCCAATATCACATTCATTAGTTATGCTCCTTTTCTCACCTTTCTTGACAACAACATTTTAATTCCGGTAATTTACTGTAATCTTATGCTAAGGAATGTTAAGTGCAGTTTAAGTCCTCAGTCTAACTATATAATGCTTTCTTGTTAAGGGTAAATATTCTGGATAGCAGGATTCTTACTCTCTGAGAACTAAATCTGTATACTTTATTTTAGTATTCAATAATTTAGTAATTATTAAATTTAAATGACCATAAATCACCTAGATCAGGTGAAGACCCCTCTTTCTTAAGAGCTGTAACGGGCAATTTTTTAGCATCATGTCTATCTGGCCAAACACTTTTCTGAGCAATAATTACAAATTCTCAGAAATGTCCATTTATTTGAGGGGTAGATAAGACATCAGGGCATGCTGCATGCTGGTATAACTCAGATAGGCCACAACCTTGTTATTATCTGTTAACATGGCCCAAGCAGTCAAAAACACCCCCAAGCCCAACCCTAACTGGGGATCTGTCTCCACAGTAACCACAGGGGGCCACTCCCATAGTAGCCAATAGATCTTTAACATCTAGATGCTAAGGACAACTGCAGATGTAGAATCAGGTGAATTTGTTACAGTTCACACACGGGTATTGAAATAGAAACACAGAGGCGATTTCAGAACATTGGTAGAAAACCGATTTAATCAGGTATGCTTAAATATGTGACCGCTTTAATGCAACAAAATAAAATCTATCTCAGAAATTCAGATCTAATGTGTATTGGGTAAAAATAGAATTAAACATTCACAGTCTAAATAAGCATGTTTGTAAGTATTTTGGAAAGACATATATTCTTACTATTAAAAAATAAATAAATACTCTTACATTATAAATAAATACAATTTTAATTATAATATTTATTTTTGGTCAAATAAAAGTAAAAAAGAAAACTAATATGATAACAAAAAACATTTTGTGTGTGTGGGGGGGGGTGGCTGAATGTTTTTCACCAACTTTCTTGGTAACATTTCAAGTTTATTCTAAGGACGAGATAGTTTGGGTGTGTGCACAAATACTTGCGTGAGAGAGAGTCCTGGTGCTAAGTAACTGTTCAGGGTCTGATATAGTAAATCAATCCAATTGGTCGAAAGACCAAAGGGCAGAAACATGATAAGGACGTAACAGTCTTTGTGTCATCATCATATGCAAATTAGCAGTGAGCATTAAAACTCAGGACTGAAGGGGCAACATTTATGACCTTCTCAACAGCATGAAGACAACAGACATGTGAAAACAAAAGTGAAAGGACAGCGGTAAAGGTAACAAATGAGAGCAATTAAAGCGTTTTTCAACACCTCCGTCAGGAGTACTGAGGATGCAGATCTAAAGGTGAGTGTTTTTCACTGTGACTACAAAATGCTGGATGGCAACTGCTCTTTATTTCAGATGAATAGTGCGCTGTGATGCATCTTCCACAGTCTGAGCATTTGAAAAAGACTTCTGGGGAATATTTTAAAAACACACAAGTATTTCTGACAACTTAGACTACACTGAATTGATGACACTGTTTAAACCATCTTAAGTTTCTTAAAATTGCTTTAGTGTCTAATGTTATTTTAGTTCTCTAACACAGGCACACAATGTTTTTAATAAAAAAAAAAGAGAAAAATGTTTATAGACTCAATAGACCGTAGCAGGCACACTGTAGATTGTGGATGTTTAATCTAAAACTGACACAACGATTCTTGCCCTCTAGACAGGATATCATCGTATACTGTAAGTTCATTATTAAGACACTACAGTATAGATGATGTACTATCCAGGGGGTCAATACGCCTCCAACAGCTCCAGCAGCTCACCCACAGACACAGAGAGTGGCGATTAAACCGTTACCATTACTGAGTTTAGTAATGGTAAGGGTTCTGTTGCCTCTTTCAAAAACCATCTGGATAAAAGAGGAGACGACGAGTGAACAGATGAAAGAGCTAAAAAAGTGGATTTATTTTTTATTTATTGGACAAGATTTTATTAATGTAATTTTCTGTTATAATAGATGAAAATCATATTTTGTACATAATAATAAATTGTATCTAAAATCAAACATTCTACCTGTCATGTTTCGTTATTTACATTAATGTTGTTTGAAAAACCCTCCAGAAACCATTTCTGACGACATTATAGTGAGTTAAAGAGACACAGGCTCAAATTGAAGATGAGGTCAATTAGAATTCTGACTTTAATTTCAAATATCCTCACAACTAACTTATGCAGTGAGAGCCAGTAAACAAGAGAAAAGAAAGAAGGCTCTACCTTAGACAGATACGCATGAGAACATGTTCAGAGGCAATACAGCAAATAAATGCTTTTTTTTGCTATTTTGAAACCTATTTAAAAAGCAGGGCACCACCATTCTGAAATTATAAAAAGCCAGAGGAACTTTAAACCACTTTTCCACTGTTGGCATGAGAAGGAGACATGACATGACTGATCATTTACCTTTTTATTAAGGAAAAATAGCTTTAACTGCCATAAAACTCAAATGATAAAACAAGCCAAAAAATTTACCCAATGTATAACTGTTCACTGAATGAGTAAGATTCTGCCAGCTCCATTTGCAAATTAGCATGTTTGTGCCAAGCTCTGACTTCTGGTGTCTGCAGATAAAGTGACCACACTTTTTTCCACCTAAGAAAGTCCAACCTTCAAAAAAATGTGAACTTTATCTGCTTGGACTTTTTCCATGTACTTTTTTATGAACAGTAACTGACAAAATTACAGTTATTGCAACAACTATAAAAGGGTTCCACTGAGTAACTGAGTACAGATACAGCTGAAAGTGATTTCAGGTCAGTGTATTGATAACAAAGACATTCTGTATAACAGCAACAGATAACAGCCTGACCCACTCAAGACAATAACTCAAGGTCTGTTTGTCCTTCCTTCCAATAACAAAGAAAAGTAATCCATGTATTTATGATTGCAGAGGAAGATAACTTATTAATAAATATTAATACAAAAAAATGATTGTTATCACATTATCAACATAATCTAACCGACAAGGTTGTGATAATAAAACCTTGTAAATGAAATTAAATTGACCATTAGTCTTGTTACCCAGTATAAATGAAAAAAACTATTTATTGTGTCTATGATAAAACTGAATTTTACCTATAACTTTTTGAAAGCACTGACAGTATAATCAAATGAGCTAAATTGCACTGTTTCCCTTCACTCTTAAAAATTCTGAACTTCACCTCCTCAATTTCATATATTTTTAAGCGTATATGCTGAGTGCCCCCTTTTAGGGTCTTTCCAGATTGCAATTTGCTGCAAAAAGAGCAAAATAATAATGAAAAAACAAACAACATTCCAAAAAAACATAAAGGTCACATTCCAAACTGAGAAATTGTAAATAATGGTGCTGGTAGATGAATCAATGACCTTTTGTATAATATGAATGTTTTACACAGACACATGCAACTATAGAAAACAAGTATATCACTGGGTAATAAATATACTATTTCAAATTCTATGGCTTGAATTGACCGCTGGGCATTTGTCTTCCCAGATTCAACAATAGTACAAAAACATATCTAAATGACATTTTCTGATAACCAGCATTTTTCAAAGCAGAGACATAATAATAATAAATCTGAAATAAATAAATAAATATTACATGGTATTATTGCAAATATTCTACATTATCAATATTATCTGTATGAATATTTGTGGGCAGATATTTTAATCTGACACTAATGTTCATAGCTCTATTACTTATGTGTCAATTTATGAAAGATCTACATACAATAAGTATGAGTAAGCAGTTATATGAGTTTTAAATTATTATATCATACTATAACATCGTGATTATCTATACGTGCCAGTGTCAACGATTTATGTACGGACAAGATAGCCTACTTGCAAGGTACAGTAAAGAAAAGTGACATGTATTTGTCAGTTACGGTTACCCATAACCGAAATGTGACCTCTGTATTTAATCCATCCTTTGTGAGGAGTGAACACACACTGCAAGTCGGAACAGTGAACACACCCGGAACAGTGGGCAGCTATCACTGCAGTGCCCGGGGCACTTCAGTTGCTACCTGCCGGCGCTGGAATCGAACCAGCAACCTACTGATTACAAGCCCGACTCCTTAACCAGTTGACCACAACTATATAACATGACATGGGCAGGAACGGTATATTTACAGGCATATATATTTTCTTGTATATTTACAAAGGGGACACTGACTTCACGTGACTGTATCCAGCCCCAATTCGCCAAATGTGTTTAAACGCCTCCTGTACAAAGTTATTGACTGTGTAGTTCAAGGAACGACTGCGCTCAAAATTTGACAGTGTAATCAGCCATCGGTTTAAACAGAAATCATTCACATTCCTGTAAATTATTCATTTCTTTTAAACTACTTGTTTATTTCAACAGGCTAAGAGCCTTTACAGCTTACTGTATTTTAATGTACACTTCAAGAGAAGCCACTAAGACATTTGGGGTTTTCCGGTTAATCAGGGTCAGGGCTATAAGGAAAATTGGTGACCTGCGTGAGGAAAAGCACGCAAAATGTGTTTAACGACAAGCCCATAATATCGTAAATGTATGTGAAGATAAGATGAAACAGCAGACTAAACACTTGGACAGAGGCACGGTTGATCATGACCGCTGTCTGATGGGATGGGGTGATGATAGTGACCCTCGCTGGACACAACAGCACTTCTTTTATCTGACCAATAATGTATCTGAAAACAGCAAATGGACCAGAGCGATGTGAAAGAAACATTTGCACGCACAACTGCGCACCTTGTAAACGATGATCGACATGCGAATGTGTAGAGAAAGCATTTTCCCCCTATGATTTAACTTTATTTCCGCAACCAGTCTACTAGTAAACATACTAAACTGTTATTATTTCTGACCTACGAGTGTTTTTGATGTCTGGCTAATGGACCTCCGACCTCGTTGTTGTCAGTGGGTGGATGTCGGTTTAAACGTCTCGCAGTCGTAAGGTCATTGTTGCAGTCTGTTTATCTACATAAAACACGAAAAACCCTTTTGTTTAGGTTATTTCTGTTTACACGTGTGTTAAGGGCGCAGACATGTTGCTTTAGTCGAGGAGTTGGAGTGAACTGATCTAGCTATAATTTACACATTACTGCCATCTACTGCTTAGGTGCCACTAGGCCCAAAAGTATGGGGTCTACTTTAATTGCATTATTTTCTCTAATCATGTTGTTTATTCTAGTTCAGTCTGGAAAGATTATGAATTTAGACAAGGAATGATTTTTTACACACACCTGTTTGCTATAATATGCTTTAATGAAAAAAATGGAATATGCTCAGATTCCCTTAAAGCAAATCCTTCATCAGTAGTACCTTCCCATGTTAATTTACGTTTTTCTAAGTGTGTTAACTTAAATTAACTGTCTTAATCAAAAGTCATTTTCACTGGCTAGTATAAAACAGATGTACTGAATTAAAGTTACATAAATGTGACCCAGGATGACAAAAGAAGTGACAATGAGCAAATTTTCAAAAATGAGTTCATGTAATTTTCACATTCTTCATTGACAAAAACTTTAAAATAATGTATTATTTGTTGAAAAGTTAACTAATCAGTTAAAAAGCTACTGAAGCACCAGTCATTAAGAACAGAACATAAAACAACATAAATTGTTCATGGATTATTAAAACAAAGAATAAATATTTAGGGAAGGTATACTTCTTAGATTATGGGCTAAAAAGATTATTTTAGATTTTTAACTGCTATTTGAAGCATTGGAATCAGTAGACAAGGGTTTAATAAACTAAATTTTGTGAAAACTAATTAGACCAAAACTGACATCTTTAACTTGTTTTGCCTGTAAAAAAATTTGGACAGTTTTTTTTTCATGTTTACAGCAAAATGATTGATTCGTTAACCTTGTGCAGTAGCCTCCAGTCACCAATTTTGTGGTTTAGCTTAACTTGCACCATTAAGCAGATCTGTGCTCTGTAGCTGTAGGTTTTAATTAAGGTCAGGGTTATAAGTCAGAATGAGGAAACTGGTCCCAGATCAGCATAAAATGACAACCTCATCCCAGGGTTGTTTTGCTGCTGTGCCGTTATTGTTTAGGAGCTGTGGTGCTGAACAACTGCTGTCATGTCAAATATTTCACTGAAGCTCTGCTTGACTTTTGCAGTGAGATGCAGATACACACATTCAGAAATGTCCCGCAGTTACAGCACAGCATATCGACCTTTCTGCAGGCAAGGAGGAATAACAAAGCTGAGGAGATGTTAAGTGTAAGACAGGCGACTGACAGGAGCTGGCTGAGCCACGCTGGGTAGATGTTACACAGGCAGAAAAGCAGCTCCAACTTGCTCAGCCATTACACATGATTGCAGCACAGCACACAAAGCCGCGCAGCTGGGCCATCCTATGTCACATCCTCATCAAAATGCTTTCGGGAGATTCATTTTAAAAAGCACCCTAAGGTCATATTTCCAGCCCCAATTTTGAGTTCGTTCACTGATTGGACGAGATTGAGGGGGTGGGGTTCACACGCTGTCAAGATTTTGCAATCAATACAACTTGTCTGTGAAGTAGATCAATAATGCATCTCTTTTGAAATTGTCAATCGCATCAATCATGTCGGAATCAAGTATAAAAAAGTGTAATTAGGACCACCGTTCCTAAACATCCAGCCTCGATGTCTTTCAGGGCCAAAGAAAGACACCATTCTGCGTCATTAACGGTGTATTATTGTGTGATGAAGCCCACTGCTGAGCACTTCTCCCCAGCTGCCTGAGTCTCCATGCAAGATGAGTTTTGGTACTGATCTAGGATCAGCCATCTTAACCTTAGAAACAAATTCCAAGTCACACAGTGAAACTTGGTCTGTGACAAGCTCAAGACTTCTATTTTTTTATTCCTTTCCACATAATGACATAAAGGCTTGTGACCCTATGATTTCGGGGCATGTTAAATTGCCTGGTTTGAACCAGTGTTTTCTTAATTTACAATGGAAGCAACTAAGAATAAGCACATTTAACATTTTGGAATTTACCTCATGGAATTAGTCAAATAGATCTACTTTAATGCATGATCAACATTTTGGCCAGTTTAAAGAGCCCAAATGACCATGATACAGATTACTTGCACTGTCCACCCCATCCAACCAGCCGCTGTTGAGCTCACTTTGACTCGTCCATCCTACTCTCACACAAAAGAATTGAAATAATTTGTTATTGTGCATCTTTTAAAATTGTGCATTCATAAAATTCTATTCAGTAGCAATCACAAAGGCTTCCTTTCATATTAATTCCTTTGAACTGCCATTAATTTTATTCATTTTTTTATTTAAACCAACTCTCAAAAATGCAGGAATGTTTCTTCTTGTTTTATTGTACACTGTAAGTGAAGTAAAAATCATAAAATAGTTTAACCTGTAATAAATGAATGCATTAAATTTATATGCAGAATTATATCATAATTGGTGGAGAAGAAGACCTGAACTCAGAATTTTTGTTTGCTGGCCATTTTGGATTTAGCGTTAGACTTAACTATGATATTTAAAGTCTCAGTGGTTTTCCTGGTCAAAGCTCTGTAAAAATGTAAGATGTTTGTTCAAATCCCATTGATAAGAAGCAATACGGTTTAGCATCAGTTCAGCTATGAGGAAGGAAATAAAAATCTGAATGTTTTAATTCAGTTTGAAGAACAACTTCAACTTAAGAATGTACTCAGGAACTATTTGTCACATATATGAATTTGTTACTCCATCTAATGTGTTGTAGGTGTCATCACACAGGACACAGCAGTAGCGTGCAGATGGAAAATGAGATGTGCAAAATGTGGTGTGAACTGGAGCATTATAAATGTCAACTGACTGATGGGTGAAAGTTTCCACAGTGCAGCGTGTGAAAGATGTCAAATACAATTGAAAGATAGGACGTACAAAAATATACAGGCTGCGAAAAGTTTTGTGTTTAGAGGCATGTGGGAATAGAAATGACGGGGGAAATATTTTGACAGGGTTTGTGTGGGATGGAGTCATTGCACTAATGTCACTGTGGTGCAACCATCAGTCTTCTGCAACAGAAAAATTGTTGGTGAAAACAGAACATTTCTTGGCCTTCTGTTATTGATATGATAAATATAGTTGCAATGCTACTGAGTAGATTCACTGAGACTCAAACTATTTTGGAGTTTTTCAGAATTACAGGTGTTTCATTCAAATTATTCATGATATGCACACTCTAGGTCTCATGAAGATTCACACTAGCATTAGCTATTTGTGCTGCTGAATTTTTTTTATAGATTCACAAACACACCCTTAAGTGTCTCACTAGCATATAAAATGGAATATTTAATGGAATGAAGATCTAGAAAAAAATACTATTTGTGAAGTTTATATACAAAATGAACATTGCCAGCTCTTAGGATGTTGGGATTTTAAGGACTTATGCAAGAACATCAAACATCATCAACTCACCCATATGTGCTTCTTGATCATTTAATTTTAAATACATTTAATTTTCAGCCTACTATTAGATGTTCCCTTTTTGTTGCTATAACACCCAATTACTTTTTTTGAAATCACCCAATGACTAACATAGAAACAAAGATTTTCTGTAAAGCTGCTATGAAATCATATGCTTTGTGAAATGCAATATAGAAATAAATTGAACTGGTTGAATTGAATTGAACTGATTAGGCACGTCACTAGAAGTTAGAACTGTGGGGATCAGTAAGGTCAGGTGCTGATGTTGGTTAGTGAAGCCAGCTGGTTTGCAGTTTAAATTTTGTGTTGACGTTTAAATATCCTAGGTGTTTAATAAGGGTTAGGTCTGGGCTTTGTGCAGGCCAGTCAAATTCTTTGAAGCCAGACTCTTTTCAAACTGTTTCTTTACAGACTTTGTCATGTCCACAGGGGTAGTGTTAGCATTCTGAAACTCCAAAAGTATGCCCCATACTACATAATGTGTCCTTAATGTATACTTTATGTGTCTAATGACATTGCATGGCTAAATGCTTGATTTTGTGCACCTGTAGAAAGAATTAGAAAGGGGTGTCCAATACTCTGACATATAGCTTTTATAGCAATTATAGCAAGGTTACATTGTAAGAAAGTAAAACCTGATGGAGTGGTGGTTTCATGCAATACAAAGGCCTTTCTCTGCTCCATTGGGTTGTATATGAAAATGGACAGTATCCAATTTGCAGAATTTCATTTCAGTGGATCGTAAACAAGATCATGAGGAAAGAAGATAGACAGCATTTTAGAGGAGAAAGATCAGGAATGTAAAGGGGTGTATTTTGTGTTTAACTTAGCTAATTTTAGTTTAACTTTAGCGGACAAACTTAACCATATCTTTTTTACAATGTGTAATGAATGGTGCTGAACAGGAGGCACCACAACCTCAACCTAAATGAATCCTGTACAACATTGCTAATCCCAGGAACACATTAATGCACTGGCTAAACACAGCAGTCACTGTCATCAACCAGCCGCTTCAGCATGGGTGAGCCCCAAGCCGGCGATGCAATACTCATGCAAATCTAGCAGGTCTATGGGACCCACGCACAGCAAACAGAAAGTAGCCATGCTGGAATGCAGCAAAGAATGAATAATAATAATAATTACTGATTAATAATAATCAGCAATCTGAATATTCAGTGATCCAAGTGTAAAGGAGGAAGATTCTGAGGTGATGCCATTATGTAGAGCATAACATACTGCCAGCGTATGTCCTCATTATTTGCATGCCATCTGCATAATTAGATGGCATTGGCCAATTTATTTTCAGGCGTTATATAATAAGACTTCAGAAGATTTCGAAGAATAAGATTCCCCAGTTCCCCATAGCGTCGGCTACTGTTGTAATGTTGAGTGAAGGGAAAGCGAACTACTACTACTTATTTTCTTATTTTAGTAATTTCAGTAACCATCATAATTTCAGTATTTTTGGCTGTACAATGTTTAGACATATTGCTGCCTGAACTATACCCTTCAACCCTGCAACAAAAGCAGCTTCATTGTCCTTTTACTTTGACAGTTTTGACAACTTATTTAATTATGTTGAACAAAATAAAACAAATATTTTTTGTTTTAAAATATATATATGATTTTGCTGAAATACTGATGGAGTATGTATTTGCACAAATTACTCCATACTGAGGCTCCATACTGTACCATAATTTCATCAGTCCGGTAGGTGACAGTATTCACTCTGCTTGTCTCGCCAGAAACCAATAAACGAAGAAGACGATTTCCGGCAAAATGGCGATTAGGGTAGGTTTATATTCAGAGCTGTCATAAATTTCACGCTTTATTTAGTTTCCTCCGTTCTTTTCCCATCATATTTCTAAAGTAAAGCCATTTAAACAGACATTTATGTCTGTCAAATACAACGTTAGGCTTTAAGACGTATTATACAGATTAAAAAATAAGAAAATTATCGTGGGCTTTCCACGGGAATGATGATCTGAAAAGGGCCATCGGGGGCCGATCATGACTATACCTCATAGGACATGAAGCAAATGATAAAAAAATCTCTCATTCGGATAATTTCCAACACAACTGTTAAAACGCCTAACTAAAAGATAAGATTAAAAGGATTATAAAACAATCAGATAGTTACGATGTCTCAACCACATATTCTAATTTTAAAATACAGAGCTCAAATAATGCAGTCTCACTACACGCAGGTTTACATGTTTAACGGTAATTTAGTGCCCCACCTCAGTGTATATCATTTTATTTTTCATATGGATAAAAAATCTGCCATTATTTTAACAATTTATCGTAATAATACCCTGAATATTAATGCGTGTTCTTAGAAATTAGGCTTCCCTATCTCGAAAATCTTACAATCTAAAGAGAACAATCTTACAGAATGAATACGTTGCACCAACTTATACTTATCAGAGAACGATATCAGTACAGAAGTATCTGTATCAGTGCCTTTTTTAAATTTTACATTACATTGAATTTTGTACATTAAAATAACACTGGACTGCAGCCATCGTCTGTGACGCGAACGCTGTAGCGCATGCGCCGGAAGTTGCTGCCGCAGACAGCAACACTGATTCGACAACGCAGAGCAACAACACTAGAAAAAAATCAAAACACTGCATCCAAATAATACTTATCCATTACGATGTTTTGAGCAATGTATATTGCTATGATCCACAAAGAGTAAGTATAGCGCTTGGATGATACTACTATACTAATTGTATGCACGATTGTTAACTATTCATCTGTTCCATCAAGCTTTAGGAAGCAACAAAGGAGTCTGTTCTGTATAATTTAGTGTTGAAAAGAGTCTACTTAAACATTTAGCTTTATTCTTTAGGCCAAACACAAGATTATCATAAGTTCTTATAAAACTGTGTAAATATACCGATAACCGTTTGGTTAAAAACTGCGCATTTGAAATATTCTTGCGAACTGAATTTATTTCTGCAAATGTATGCCGTTATTTATACAAATGGATATATATATACTTGTGGACTACTGTTCGCTGGATTACCATGAAGGAATGGGCACCTAACCATGTCTGTGATTGTATATTATTACATTTTAAGATGTTAATATTCCCTGTAAATTCGTTAGTAGACTAGGAAATACATTTTAGGGGTTGATGGTATTATTACAAGGCCTGTGGTGATTTTAGGAGACAGACTGCTGAGCACAGGCAATGTAGAATTTGCATTTGATGCTCTAGGAAAAAAAATATAAATTCATGGCCGTGACCTTTGCTGAATATCAAAGGCGTTGTCTCGAAATGTCACCGGGAATTTCTCCGCCGAGAAGCAGTGCGGTGTTTGAAGCTGGGGGTTTTGACATCCGACAGCAGATTGGTTGGTGGGTGGAAAGTTTTAAAATTGCATATCATTAGAGGGTTTATTGGTTTGTGGAGAATTGACTGCATTCGCATGCACGACTTTTGTGGCACTGTTGGCCATTTGGCTAGCAGTGTGCAGTTTGTCTGTCATAAATCTAGCGATAGTCTAGCCAGATTGAGTCATTATAAATCTTTTGAGTGTAAAGCAAAAAAAAAAAAGATTAATTTATAGCTACCTGTGTTCGCTTCGCACATTCTGCAAAGTGCTTTTTTAAAGAAAGTTAAACTTCCTAAAAGCAAGCTTTTTGCAATGTGCTGAATGCACCAACGCATGCGTTTATAAATTAATTATCTCTACGTTTCACAGTTCGCAGATGAATGCAGTTTCAGATGAAAGGGGTCGGCAAGGTAACAAAAGGTTGACGTCATGCATCGCACCCGTCCTCATGACTTCCAACTCTAAAGCCCGCCCCCTTTTCTTTAAGAAGTCTGTATAATTGGCTGAACGCTCAACTCGAGACCGCCTAGTCTGACAGACAACCAATCGAAGAGATTTGTGAGTGTGGCTTCCGTGTTGATGTAAAAGAGTGGGCGGGGATAGTTGGTAGAGAAACCAGTGCGATAGACGCTACAGCTTGAACCACGACGACAACGAGTGTAGTGCAGGTAGCTCCGCGGCTGTCATTGTTGAATTGGCCACTTTTTATCGCGGTCCAGGGGATTTTTAACCATGCATTTCGGTCCTGTGGATTGGCGCTAAATGTGTACGATTTCAGCGAATGTCTTCCGTAAATAACTGGATCCCGGGGTAAGATTAAAGGTTATGTGACAGGGAGACCTACCATATTTTTTTCTTGACCATATGTTGTGATATCCGACAGTGTTGCATGGTTTTATCCGAGGATTTAATGCAGTTAGCCGACACTTGGCAGCGCTGAGCTTTTCCCATCTGCTTTAAACTGGCAACAAAATTCACTGGTATTTCTGTTTCTTGAATGTTTTGTACCTTACAGTCTTTAAAAGTTTAGCTTTTAACAAACGTTTTGAGGTTGTACGAATTAAAGCGATGCCATGTAAAAATGACTTTTAAACGAAAACCTGAAGCATCATTAATGTTGACATGGTCGATCTTTAAATTTTGTCTTCTGGTCTGTTTCAGGATCATTTGTTTCTGGTTTTTAGAGGTTTATGTGGTTTAAACAGCGCAGTTAAGCTTTTTGGTCATGTACACCATTTTTAAAATTGCAATTATCTAACATTGTGTGAGTGTTTATTTGATTTACGTCTCCAGAACATTGTGCTCACAGTTAAAACCGGAGCTTGACATTAGTTACCCACAGAGTGCAGTTTTTATATTACTTGCGCTGTCTTCTGTCTGCCCTACATTTTCCAAAGGCAGGATAATTAAGTTTCAGAGTCCTATTTACAGAGAAACACGGTCTCCTATTCTCAGTACAATTATCGAGCATGGTGAAGGATCATTTTGACATATGGGTGTAATGTTTCTCCTCTATGAGAAACTATTATGTGATTTGCCTTTTTGAATGGATCACGGCAGTGGTTTCTAACATGCATGCCTACTTATTGAAAAAAGCATATTTGTGCTCATCTGTGTTTTCTCCAGCCACAGAATCACCAGTGCTTGTATAATGACATTTTTATCCCTGAGTAACCTGTTTACATTTGCTGTGATCCTGTTTGCTTTAATCTGAAGCAGGGGTGGTTCTAGGCAGTGGATTTCTGGGGATTAGCCCAGAGACATCCACGTATACACTTAAAAAAATGATTAAAAGTTACATTGAGTAAGTAGCATTATTTTTGAAAGTGTTAAGTCTTTCAGTAGTTCTATATAATTAAAACTCAGTTTCATACTGAGTTAAACTGAACAATCATTCTTAATGCAAATGTCTGCTATTATAACATGTAATCAAACTCACTAAACAGGTTTAAAATCTACAATAGAGAAACCACAATACCAATTTGTTATTGTTATTACCATAAATGCATGATAATAAAAAGCAAGCATTAAGAATTGCAGTGACATAATTGTTACACAAAGACATACTAGTTACTGGACCCTATCTCTCTGTTTCTCACTGAAGTCTGTGCTCATTTCATATTGTCTCATAATGTCTCATGTCCTAGCTTTGCTGTTGTCACATCTGTTTTTTCTTCTTAACATGTCTTCCTTCTTTTGATTTGTGCTGACTGCTTTTATTTTTGCTCTACACTAATTCCTTCTCTCTTTTTTCTATCCACACCTGTCATCATCTTAATCTAACATCTTTATTCTTCTTGTTGCATTTTCTTTTAATATCCTTCTTTTTTCTTACCTTCTAACACTCTTCTCTTAATGTGGGCCCACTTCTCTATCTGACTGTTTGCCTTTATCATCTGCATTGAAATTTCTTTTTGTGGTTGAATCAGTGACTCATTCAAACTAATATGCAATCAGTAACAAAACCTTTATGTGTGTTGTTGCATAGGCACACAACAATGGCTTTGTATGGAAGTTGGAACCATTTTCATTGGCAAAATAAAGCAAAACAGACCCCATCGACTCTATGACATCAGTCACTTAATATTTATGAAAACATTCAGGGCTTAAGCCTCGGTAACCCACCTCTAGTGCCACTCCTGATTTGAAGGCTGACTTATGAAGGCTGTCTCATACATGTTAATTTTTTTATTTGCTCTTACTAACTGCAATGCTGTCAGTAACAACTGTGTTGTTAGGAAGAAGTAGTTTCTGCTAATGGAATAACTGTGGTCACGGTGTTAAAATATCTCCAGGTGCTTAGTTTTGCGATGCATGGCAACCTGCTAATGCATTTGATAATTAACACATTTGTCTATGTGTGCATGGAGAGCTTGTGGCAGCATTCTCCTCTTTAAGTGGTTTATTATGTTTAATTGACATGCTTGGGCTAAGCATGGGCTAAAAACAAGGGAGCAGGCTTAATTTTTGGTGTTTGTTTTTGGTGTTTCTCAGCAAATCTCTCCAAGCACGTAGTAAATATTCATTGTGTGTGTGCCATGAATTTATCTCATTCCAACAAGGGAAGGTTTCATGTCTAGCCTCTTTAACTAAGTTGACAAAGATTGTGAACTTTCTTTGAACATTTAATTGTCACTGATATTATTTAAAGTTTTTGTGTATGTCTAAAAATAAAATCATGAGGAAAATGTCAACCATGTATCTTGTAGTTTTATATTCTGGCTGTTGGAATATAATTTTTTGCCTGTCAAGCTCAGAGACATGTTGTAAATAGTGATAGTAATTGCTGAGAAAGACAAGCACAGACAGTCTTGTGATTTTGGAGATCAGCTGAGTGAGGGCCAAGTGGACAGATTTCTCAGCTGAGGGACAAGCAATCACAGCTTGTCAGTCAACAGATGACAAATTACAGTGTAACAAATTACAAATTACAGAATACAGCATGATTGAGAGGAACCCAAGTGGCAGAAGTAAAGGATGAGATGAGGAAAATGTATGGGCTGTGTGTTTATCAGTATTGCAATGTGTTAACTTGTTTTCATTTTAACACATTGTGGTAATGCAGTTATTATGTGCAGTTTGTTGTTCAAGGTGATTTCAAACACACTGCTGAAATAACTGCTGAAGTAGTTTGCTGTTAAAAGCCAAATAAAAAGTTACCCTCTCAAGTCCTAATGTTGCTCTCCTTGTTTGGGTTAGACTCCATAACATTTTATTTGGCTTGCAAGAGACTGATAGAGCTTTCCACTCATAGCTCGCATTTCCAGCCTGCGTGTGTTTGTGGTGTGCATGCACATTTGCACAGCTGTTTCCCACTGCATGCCAGTTGGAGAAAAAAGCATGTACACAGGTTCTGGCTCACTTTTATTTCTCCACCTAATGAGAGAGTGAGAGTTAAACGCTCAGCTGTTAAGTCAGGCCACACACACTCTCTTTTTTTCTAATTCTCAAAATCTTTAGTTACACAAGAGCCATCAAGCCTCACTGCTATCTCTCTCTTTTCCATGCTTGCCCTTTCTGTTGCTTTAAACAGTCCAAATCTTTCTTTTCCTTTCGCTCAAAGCAGCCTAAAGCAAGTAACTGTGGCCTGACTCATATAATCTCTGTGTAGGGATGCACTCATAGAGTTATGTAGAGAACAGCTGAGAAAAACACTCACTGTTTCTCACTGAGAAACATGTCAGTGAGGAACCTTATGCCCAGTGGAGGTATATGTGTTTACTAGACCCCCCCCTGCCCCCCGGGTTGGGCCGCAGTGATAGGTATGCTAGGTGGTTTTCTGTTTAGCTTGAATACAGGTTCTGTCTGTGCTTTAGCTAGTTATATCTGCCAGGATTTGCTTTCTGATATGGGTGGTATTTGTGTGAAAGAGATTTGTACAGCATTTTTGGAAATGCTCCAAGTGTTGGTCACTGTGTGTGCATGTGGCTGAGTTGTGTGTTTTGACAGGGATGTTCTTGTTAGCTTATAGGCTTAACTCAGGTTAGAAACCTGAAAAAAGAGGATTTGCCAAAAAAAGATTTGCATGAAGTGCAGTGACTATCCTGTGTCATCAAAATCAGCACTACAGTAATTATTACACTAAATACAATTATAAAAGACTTTATTTCACAAGACCAATATTTTGTAATAAGTATATGATGTTGTCCTAGTTTTTAACAGTTTTATTAAGTATACGATGATGATGACAAAAATGAACTTTAAAATGCCAAAACAATGTAATCATTGATTCTTCTTGTCAGGATTGTTTTAAACAATCTCCCACTGAAATTTACTTGCATTTCAACCACTCAGGTGTCTGGACATGTTTTGTACATTGACAGCAGATGTAAATGGGCAACATCGTGTGTGTGGCCTTTTAGTGTGTTTCTGTGGTACCTGTAAAATGGAAGTGTGTGAGTACATGTAACTAAGCCATATGGCCAGATTAATGTCACCTACTTTACAGCAGGGATTAGACCTGTATTTTAGGAACTTGTGTGTGTGCGCGTTTCATGCTGTAGAACAGGAACGTGTTTATCCCGCCTGTCTGTAGGACAGTGAAGTTGAGGGCAGCATTCATCTGTTCTTATCTGTTTACGGCTGTAGATAAGACCTCTGGAACTGGATATCTGACCCTCCCTTCTGTCTCTGCCCTGTTGCATAATGAGAGTTTGCTTGGCAAATTGCATATCTGTCTAGTGTAATCTGAAAAGATGCCATTAGTATGGCAGCACTCTCATCCTGTTCGGGTGACAGGAGAGCTCTGAGGTCAGGCGACACAGAACTGTAATCGTAAATAGAGGAAAGTAATTGTTTTATTTCTTCCCTGCAGCTGATGGGGTCATAGGCCAAAATCCTGTGATAGAGAAGTCAGTTTTAGAACCCAGCAAGATGTTAGAGTAAGTTTTTTGTTTGTTTTGATTCCAGGTGTAAGGCTGTACGTTTAGTGTCACAATTTAACAAAACACATCAATGATGTTATACTTCTGTGATAGCCATTTATACATCCCCCTTTTCCAGTCCATATAGTGGATTTCATCTGTTGTCTGTTCACATGCTTAACTGTTGTTTTATGTTTGCATGTTTTTTTACGGTATAGACGCTTAATAGCATAATGAATAGAAATTGGTTTTTAAATGCATTATTTTTTTATATTTAAAAGGTCAAATGTTCTGCATTATCTAACAATAGAGAACGTGAATGTATGGTTAATGGTACATATTTATGGGATTGTTTGCAGGAAGAGAGGGTGTTGCATTGATAATTTTATTTCACATTTATTTATTTCAACAAATGACAACCAAAATGAACCTTGTTAAAAGCACAAAGGTAGCATGATCTTTTTTACCCAAAACATTTACCCAAAATTCAATGTGGCGTGACATCAGCTTCACATTTTCTATAAACTGTCCTTTACAATTCCAGATTTTCATGTTTGCAGACTACCCCACTCTGTAGTGACTCTCACATTGACAAAAAATATTTATTAATAAATAGTCACATTTTATTTATACCAGTTTTGGCTTATGATCTCAAGATCATAAACAAGAATCATGTCTGTTCACTTTCTGTCTTAAAGCACAAATCTGTCCACATTTCCACATGGAAATTACAGGACCTTGTTTTGTTTCTAAGAGATCAAAAAGATCACAACAAGAAGTTTTTGTAAGCTTGGGAATCTGATAAAACAGGCACATATTTGATGTTTCTGTAAAGGACATTTCTATGAAGGCCTCCTTTGGGCATGTTCTTCTTAGCAAACATGATGCATTAGACCCAGACATCAGCCACATGACCTGATTCTGTGCATGCATGTTGGTGTCGGTTTATTCTTTCATCTTGGTTCTGTGTGTTTCTATGACAGGTTATAATATGCATAAATATTAACTAGCATTATTAAGACTCAATCGCAGTGGTATAAAGGGAGATGAAGCCTTGGCCAGTGTAATTCCATCTGGATCAGAGACTATTATGATAAAACACAGAAGGTTGATGTCAGGTTACATAATGCAGGTTGAGTCAGTTGACTGAGGGATATAAAGAGAGAGAAAGACAGAGAGAAGGTGGGAAGGGGGCGCGTTATGTTTGACACGTTATGTGAAAGTTTGGCATGTTAAATTTGATCATGCCTGCCTCTGCTCCCTCACTCATAAAAGCTCTTTGATGAATGTTCTTTGCCAGAGGTGAGCACTTATCATCAGCCCTTACCATGATTGGTTGGCTTTTTATCACAGGCTGTTCCCTATTGGCTGCTATGGTTCTTTAGCCTCTCCAGGTCAAACCTGGGGCTGTCACCTCAGTCATTCCAACATCTGCTCTGAGAAGATATTTAAAGAAATTCAAATAAAAGACCATTTCAAACTTTATATAAAATAAAATATATAGGTTTAGAAGCATTTTAGTTTGCTTTGTCTTTATCTGTTTCTTTTTGCAGCCTGGTGTGCACTTCAAATACATTTTCAAATTTCATGAAACATTTTTACAAATTTAATGGAAAATTGGAGACAACAAGACTCACTTTCTATTGTTCTCACCTATCTGTTGTTTGCTATGCCTCTGATAGCATCTGCACGAATGCAGTGGTGAATCAGAAACATTTAAATGAATCTGTAAAATTATTTTGAATTAACTATGTGTTGAATGTTACTATATGAGTATTACAGTATGTTGAACAGTGTCAGCTTTGTTACTTATATATAAAACAGCAATATATGTATACAGTATAGAGTATATAGATAGTGTGTTTATTGATAGATAGCAATAGATACTAAATACTTTTCTATGCAGCTGTGTAGCTACAGTAGCAGTGTTCTGTGTGTGTGTTTCTCTCTGTTCTAAAGAAAAGGTGAAGGTAAAAGTCAAAGAGTGTTGACCTGGACATCCTGTAAAAGCCCTTTCATTGTGCAGCGACACAATTATACGAGTGTGTATGTGTGTGAGTGTTTGTTTAGTGTGTGTGTACATTTCAGAGCATGTGTGTTATTTCAGCGTGAGGTATCCAGAGAGGAGAATAGAGGCCCTTTATGTGGCACTAAATCAGTTCTGCTGTGAAAACCCATTGTTGAGAGCGCTGAATACTCAATGGTGAATGCTATCTCTGCACAGAGTGCAATGGCCAGATGCCATTATTCCCGTGCTAGAGAGGAAGTGGAAGGAATAAGTTTGATCAGAATGTTTATTTTTATTTCATGAAAAGGGCTCATGTTTTAAAGAAAGAGTGCAGGTGAAAGGTAAGCGTTGACCTTCACTGAGTCCGAATGAAAGTAGTTATTCTAAATGGACATTTGTGTTCAGAGTCAACGTGTGCGGCATGTTCATTCTGAGAGTGGCTTCTGCCACGGTAGATTAACCTCAACACCTCTGGACATTTGAGATGGTTTCATATCTCTCACGTGTGCTTGTGAGATTGAAAGTGTGGTGCGGGCTCAGTGAAAGGAATTATTGCCTGCATTTCTTGGTCTTTTCTGTTATGAGTGGCTTTGAATAGCTTTGTGTATCACTATCAAGCATTGTTATTTTTTGTCTTGCTGGCAAGATAACAATTGAAAGTTATTATTTGACCACAGGCTAGGGTTTATAAATCTCAACTAAAATTCCTGATTTTTTTTGTTTACAATTCTTGTGAATTTTTTTACCCAATTTTTTTATTCCGGTGATCTTATCGGCATCTTAACAATTCACACTGGTCTGCGCTTTCAAAGTTCTTTTTTAATTAAATCTTTTTTGGAAATTAGGCTTGCCTGCATTTCTTTAAAAGCTAATTGTTTTTTTTCAATTTTCAATTTAAATACTTCTATTTCAATTTAATAAGCAGAGACAACTATATAGTTGATTTGTAGGTTGATTATGCAAAGAAGGTTTAAACACTGTGGTGCTATCAAAACATCTGTTTGTTTGAGTGTCCCAACCTGTCTTACACAAATATTCCAGCCAACAGAGGAATGTTCTGTTGCAACCCATTTAAAAATGATCTTCCTTTTTGCAATTCCATGGTAGAGGTGCAGAAATGAAACACTTTATTTGTAATATTTTGCTCAGTGCTTCCTTTCAAAAAGCACAGCCGTTATGACAACTGCCAGGCCAAATGGAGACTGTTAGCCAGAATGATGGTTTATAAATGGTGGAGGCTAACTAGTGTCTCTGTTTATTTCCCTGTCCACTACACAAGGTCTCACTTTCTCGGGCTACCTAATCCAGGAATGTATCCCCACGCTGGGTGAGCTCTGCGGGAGCGATCACATTGCCCTGTAATGACATGTCAGAGTTGAAGAGTTTTGAAGTGGACAGCTGCGGGAAGAGCTAGGGTTGTGTTAAGCAGGACTTGCTGCCTTTGGCTGAGTCAAACGTTGGTGACAGTAAGTTCGAGATCAGTGGTGATGTTTTGCTGAGTGTAACAGAGATGTGCTCTGAAACAAAACTTGGAGCCAGAGGGAAGGGCAAAATAAGAAGGACTAATCACGGTTTGTAAATTGGTTTCCCCGTTAATAATCCATCACAGCTGGTTAGAAAATGAACATTAACAGAAGTAGCCGTGACTGGTTCTGCATTTCAAAACCTTGACAAAGCTTTCAGAAATTCTGTGATTAACATATTCCTAAAGGATAAAAAAATAGGGTTTTATTTAAGGTTGCACGATATTGATGAAAAATGTGAGTTATATGTGATAACTTGCTAAATAATGTGGTATATAATATGATAATGTTTTAAATTTAGAAAATCAGGTAAAATTCTATTAAAATACATTAAAAAACTAAAATTATATGACTCTATAACCGATATATCGTGCAGTTGTTAACTCATTTGCAATTGTTCATGTTTATTGTTAATCTCTTGTAAAGCAGTGTCTGTGAATCTAACAGTATGCAAAAAGCAAGATTACCTTCACAAACATTTTCTAAAATCGTCAACATAAGCCAATAAACCCACCTGAATTTCTGAAGGTGGCATGACGTGAGACCTGCTGTTACCTTGTGTCCTGTTGATGTATCTAAGCAGCTCGATGCCATTATCAATATCACACAAGAACCGACACAGGCTTGGTGCTGTGGACAGTTTGCATCTGTGAGTGAGAGAAAAAGAGAGTTGCTTTCAGAAACAGATGCACAGAGGTGTGCTGACACGCATTAGGGGGATTTCATATCCTGTCAAAAGAAGAAGCTGTCTGTAATGCTACATCTGTCCTGCTCCAATTCTTTCAAAGAAACAAGTTGAGCTTTAGAACTCTAGTGTGATATTAATGGTTGTAATAGGCACAATAAAAGCTCCACAAGAGTGCATGCACGCAGACAAAGATCTTGCCTGAGAAGTGTAGACGTTAGTAAGTGAGTGTATGAGTAGCTGCGGGGTGCAAGCAGAGAGCTCAGTGAGGGATCAATGACAGATATACCTTTAGCCCTTTCCTTCTTTTGTACTGGAGACCAGAGTGCTGAGGTACTTGAAGAAACTGTCCATTAGCAAAGGCTCTTTTATATGCGTGCTGTGTGCTTGTGGTGTTTGTGTTTATGCTAGCATGTTTGTTTTGTGCCTGCGTGCCTATGAAAGTATATTTAAAGTAGGCTTTAGTATTTTAAGTCAGCTCGGAGCACAGAATGTGGAGTTGTTTGAAGAAAAGGGCCTCTGTGTGACCTAGATTCAGAAGTGCAGCAGTGGCTGGTTGGCTGTGAGTAGGACCTACACAGGCACGTTACAGAGCTTGATTGAAGAGGATAAGAGGGAACTGAGTGTGTGTGTGAGAGAGAAAATGCGTGTGTATGCATTCACTCACGGTTGGGCCATTTGTCTTCCTGTAGTTGAAGTCCCAGGGTCTTGTTGCATGCTGACTGTCCCTCTGTGGTGGGTTCCTGTAATTAATAGGGGCCCCAGCTTCAAGTCATCGGAGAGCATGCGTTTCTGTGAAGTGGAGAAGCGTTATCTTTTTGACTCAACAAAAATTCATCCACCCATATCAATGAACACACCCAGCCTCCATCCACAAATCAACACTAGGTTGGTGACAACAGAGAAAGAGAGCCCTTATTAGTAGTGCTTGCTATGTGGTTTCATATCCAGGGACCAGAATGTCATAGAGACCTGGTGGTGGGTTCTTTTGAGCTGAGCCAGTTAGAAACCACCCCAGCAACTGCATAGCAACACACTACCAACAATCTGGAAAAGCTGCAACCACATAGCAACTCCTTGGTAACACACCACAACACCAAACTCCTTGTGTTGGCTTTTCAGAAGATTGTCTTCCCCTGCAAAAGTGTGTTTTTGTTTCTTTTTTAAAAGTAAAGTGTTTGTTTTGCTTCCATGTATTGTTTAATAGTATAAGATTGTAATTTAGTTGACTCAGCACTTTTGGTTACAAAACAAAAACCATAACTGTGGTTAATAATACTTTTTTATTTTAGTTTGTATTTTATTCCAGTTTTATAGACGTGTTTACGGTTCCTTTGCTAATTTGGGGGCTGGATCCAGCAATAATATTTAGAAAGTCTATCTCATTTGGTCTAACATTTTCCGCTGTTTTTGTTTGTCAGAGAATGTTAGGTAATGGTGCAGAGGTCTTTATTGCACATTCAGTGTTGTTGACCTCTGTGTCTCAATAAGCTTTCACTGAAACTTCTGTGTATGTGGTTGACGTGTCGTGAGAAAGCTGAGCACTTAGCCACTTCACCCAGGACTGATCAGCAAAGGCCAGCCTGAGCCAGCCGCTCTAATATTCATAATCTAATTAGGGAAGAGGTTAGTGTGCGGAACTGTAACATAATTTAACCTCTTTGTCAAAGGCTATAAAAGGAAGGCGGGTTAATCTTTCTGGCAACCGTCTATGCACCCTCTGGAATATGCCTGAATTTCCCTGGAGGCTGATGAGAGAGAGAGAGAGAGAAAGAGAGAGCATAGCAATGTGACACACATGCATGTATATAAGGGCATATGCACGCACTCAAAGTGTTGCTGACACTCTGTTTGTTGCTTTTTTCTGAAGAAATAAAATGAAGTGACATGTGATTACTGAAGATAGCAGCTGCCAATCTCTCAGATCCATTCAGACAGGACATTTTTAGACCACTTACCACAGGCCACTTGTCTTATTTTTGCAGATTCAGCATGAATTGTAGTTATCAGTCCTACTTTTTAGTTCAGAACACTGTTTTATGTTTGTAAATATTTCCTAAAAACGACAATGTCCCTGTGTTCTAAGGGATAACAGTTCACACAGATTCAGATCATTTACTCTGTCAGACATATTTGCCTTTATTCACTTCTACTTGTGAATCATTAAATAACCACAATTCCTGGATGATAAGCAGTTAAACAAACAGCATTCGGTCTTTGAATCTGAAAGACATCTGTGGAAATGAAGAATAAAGAGCATTTTAGAGAAACTGGAGACAAAGTAAAACAAACAAATAAATTAGTACAAAGTTCAACAATATCCAAGTGTTTGGATGTCGCAGTGTGCACTGTTGATTCAGTCACTGGGAAAGTGTAAGTTGTACCAAACCCGCCAAGCAATGTCTAGGAAAGCTAAACCTTCATAACACAAACAAGAAGACCTGTGAGATAAACCACAGAGAGCCATTGAAGGAACTGCAGCTACAGGTGGCTGTAAAATCAATGTCCTGTATTGGGTGTCACAAAAGAAGCTATTGCCATGCAAAAGCATTTGGAATTTGCTGGTGTACATTGTAATCACCCAGTTCTGATGTGGGAGAAGTTGTTTTGGACCAAGAAAGAGCTTTTCAGCCATAATTTAAAGCGATATGTAATACAATGCCGATTTTATACTGCCCACACCTCAAAATACCTACAGTGAAAAACAGTGGAAGCATCCTGCTGCGATACTTTTCTGTCAGCAAGATGGAACATCTTGTTAAAACAGAAAGAAGTATCGCTGCTGCAAAATACAGAAAAATAGTGAATATTTTCAGTTTGCAAAAAACTGAAGCTTAGAAGGTTCTTTTTCAGCAGAATAAGGATGTCCAACTGAAAGACAAAATGTAACTTTATAATAGATGTTTAATGTCATGCAGTGGCCCAGTCAAAGGTCTGAGTTTAGACCAGTTCAGATTCTGTGTCACTGTTTAAGTGATTCTGGAATAACACATCATGTAGGTGTCCTAAGAAACATGTCAGTGATGGTCTTTTTCTATGCAAAATTGGCCTGATTTTGAGCCAATCAGAATCACTTTTCCTGTGTGTCATTTTACAGGTTTGCTGTCAACAGAGAGGGGCATGTGATTGAAGTGAAAAAATGACTGAAAAGTTGTTTTTAGTTAAGGCAAAACCAACACTGTTTCTCAAACAGCAATTCTTTTAATGATATGTTTATGATTCTGCATTGCACCGTCAAGGTTGTATTGATGTCATCAAGCTCATCCACTTATTCATCCACTCATGTAATCAGAGAAAGAGTTCAGTGATTCATTTATTTGTGAAGGTTAAGGTTAATCAGGCAAGAGCTCTTACTTAAACCAGGGTAGATATTTAGAGATTGTGCCAGAATCTAATTCACACTAAACTCCAGCTGCCGGATCCATTTCCTCTAGTGTGATGCACCGCACTGCTAGATCTGTAAAGAGACAGCGAAACAATGACAACACTTTCATTTGATTCATAGAAGATGGAAGTACCACTTCTAATACTGGTTTTTGATATTGTGTGACAAGCAAAGGTAAATCTACTGTTTAATTATACCCGACCTCCACAGAAAATGATGCAGCTGCATTTTTGCAGAAACTCACACATATATGAGCATCTCCGAATCCCTTTTTTTGGATGATTCACCAACCCACATGCCTCCATAACCATTACTCTCCACAATAACATATCCACACAAGGCGGTGGCCTCTGCCTCCGCAAAAAACCCTCTTGATCCGATTTTGGATCTGTAGTCTGTTGCTCTCAGAGAACTGTGGTCATCTAGGATACACTTCTACTTAGTACATTCAACCCAGTTACTGTTTGATCAGAGGAAACAGCAACCCCAGATTTCCATCTGTCTATCTCTCATGAAATCAATCTGACTGGGAGAAAACCTGCCCACTACTGCTGGTGGTTCTAAATCAGATATGCTGCTGTTTTCTGCATGCCTGGTTCACCACTGTATCACCTCGCATCACATACCAAGAGTTATGATTAGTTGCTGGGTGGCCTTATGGTTACTAAGCTTCAGGAATGTTACACCTCCAAGTCACAGTATCCCATTGACATGGGTCATAACCCTCAGGGAAGAGGGAACTCATGAGACAGTTGGTGAGTTGTAAGATGGAGTGTCTAATTTCCGAGCCACTAGCGCTAGCAGAATTTCAAACACTAGTGTTTCTCAAAGACTCCCTCTGTCTCTTGTTGGCTGGGAAAACGGATATCTCTGCCCCACAACTTTTGGTGGCGTGTTGGGTTGTGTTGGGCTGGGATGCATATACAAATAATGTTGAAAGCACCACTGTTTACAATTTTTGAGTAATCAGTCATGAGGCAACCCTGTCCATGTACAATAAAACTGCTTTTATTAGGCCACCAAAATTTGTGATTTTAAATATATTTTTGAAAAGTATTTGCTTTATGCGTGTAACATTACATTTTATAATGTAATGTAATTTAAAATGTTTATAGTAACACTTTATAACATACATTAATAAGAGCATCTTCAAGATAAAAAGTTCAGTTTATGTCTCTCACAGAAGGTGCCAGACTTTGTGGCAGTGTCTACAAAATTATGAAGTTGCATCTGTAGCCTTTGCAATGTATATGGTGTGTATATAGAAAGAATCAAGTGAGTGTGGAGAGAGTCATGTGAGTGTTCATCTGTGTATTTTTCGTGCATGGGTACAGTTCTGTGCGCTTGTATCATGCACACATGCTTGATTTTTATGCATGTGAGTTTTGGGTCTTATTTAATGCCATAAACGTACCTTCTAATTTTATAAATAGCCAGGTTTGCTCTTAAAGTATCCACAGAAGCGTATGATACAGTTACTCATGTGACACAGAGCTATGTACACTGTGAACACAGTGTTTTAAATAAGGAAATAGATAGCACAAGATAGCACACATGTGATCAGTGCATCAGGGCAGAAACAGGTCATAAAGTTGAGTAGAGATGATTACAAATCACTATCTCTGATTACTGTGAACCACTACAGAACAGAACACTTCACAATCACTAAGGCAATCACATATTTATCAGACCTACCCATGTGAAGCATAAGATTCAGAGCTCACATGATTCATGAGCCCTTGAGTACATGTCTTCTGCATAATCATGTTAAACTTGTAAAAAAACTTTTAGCAAGTAGCAGCGCTTGTATCAGTGACTGGCAAACCAGAACCTGAATTTTCACAATTCAAAACCACATTTAAACTTATGCTGTTGAACACATTCCTTTTATTTAGAAAGCTACATGTCTTAATAAAAATATTCACATGTTGATTTAATTTAAATATTGTATAGTGTATTTAATTTAAATAGTATATAGTGTATTTTTGAATTTGGTTAATATATCTTCAAGTTCAAAGAAGAGAAATGAGTAGTTATCTTTCCTTTTTTGGGGAAGTATTAGTTGATTGTTCACCTAATAGATGGCAGTAGATCTGCACAAACCCCTTTTTTTGCCTTATTCTTCTTTCCTGTCTGTTTACATTCTCACAGTCACAAAATGTATTTTACCACAGTGCGTTTGAACATTTAAATGTGCAACTGCATTACAAGCACTTTTAACCACCCATACATGCAAATATGCATGGGAATATAAATTCACAGTATTTTGACACACCTATACAATGAAGTAAAGGGCACATTTGTAACTCTGCAGCAAGCTGTCGATGAGCACCAGGGTGCTTGTTAAGTCAATTGAAGTGGCCGAAAGGCTCCATTCACACTCGCTCACACATTGTTAGCACCATTACTGCTTATGCATCAGTGCCCAGTTTCATGTGAGTCAGCGTTAAAGCTCGCACAAGCTGTTCTCTCGTAAAGATTAAAAAACGCTCACCTCCTCAACACCACTCAAATGACTCGGTCACTCCTGGAGCTTTACAGCAACTTTTCACCGGCCTGTAAAAAGTTTTTTAATGCTGTCAGATGCTCTTCATACTCTTTGTTGCGTCAGGAATTTGCTGTGGCCTGTGTCTTTCCATGACCTTCATGTCAGCAGCATCGTATTTGCCATGATTGATGTTAGAGAGGTTATTGAAAGAGTAAAAGAGACAGAGAATGAGCCAAACTCTGCTGCAGGCTCTGTCAGCTCTCTGCTCGCACAATGTTGAATGCACAGTTTCTGTGTAGGTTATCGAGACAGCAATAAAATGCATGTTTGTTTGTGATAAGGAGGTGATGTGAGGAGGTGATGTACTAATGAAGGGTGTGTCTGAGTGCCTCTCTTATAAATGCCAAACACAATGCCTAAATCCTATAGAGAAGATTGTAGTATTTATGCTGGATTCTAGATGCATCAGGGAATTTAAAACTGTGATTTCCAGGCCCAGAAAACTCTAGAAATTAATAAAATCTAAAAACTGAATCTTTTTTATAGTAAATCTCATTCCTAAAATATTTAATTGGCTTGAAATTGCATTCTCAGAGTGTAATCTTTATAAAGATTGTTGAATCAAAAAAATCCTTATCTGGCCTCATTCATGTCATGGAAATTTATTGTTGAAAAATGTGGGAGCCCTGAATTTAATTTATCCAATTTGTCACCGTCTCCAGACAGCAGTGGTGTGTATGTGTACACGTAAGTTGTAAGACCACATCTGACGTTTTAATCAGAAACCAGAGCTTAAGCAGGTTTTCAGTGAACTGTTCCATAACAAGACTTTATTTCCAGGAATCTCATTTGCTTGTGTCTGTTCCCATGGTCACATGTCCCAGTGAAATGTTTGCAGAAAGCTAACCACCTGCTTACAGCAAAGTCCACTAGACTACAGCAGTTGGTTGTGGTCTGTCGGAGGAATGTGTATATGGGCAATAAATTGAAGAGTGGCAGTGGATAAGATAAAGTTGACTTTTATTCTTTTCTTTATGTAACTTCCAGGGGAAGTATCTCTGTCTGTCTCTCCTAAATCATGTGAGTGATGTATTAACTCCAACAGATGTTGAGTCTGTTTCAAAGTTATTCCCTAATAGGGAACTGACCATGTGTGACAAACACACACACTTGATGGAGGATTGCCACTCTGATAGATATTTACTGCTAACTCGAGGAAAAACACTATATACCAAGTTGCTTAAATTAATTCCGTATTCGCTTTGAGACCATCTACATGGTAGTTTATCTGCATTTAGTTTCCAAAGGCAGATAAAATTAACGTTTAGCACCTTATATGGATTTACCATTTACAGTTTTTTTTAAAGTTCTGTTCTGGTAAATAAAGGAAAAATATAAACCACTTTTTATATTAAACAACTAGATGCTTTTTAGAATAAGGATATCACCAGGGAAATGAGAACGTTCGAAAGGAAACCACACAGGAAAGTCAAGCGATTTAATGGTGGTAAAATCTTTTGCTTGTAAGAGAGAGAAAAAAAATCTATTTGTTTAAATTTGAATTTTATATTAGCCTCAGGATCCAAGACCTCCAGGTCTTTGTGCTGCTTGCATCCCTGACTGATGCTTGTGTGTTAAATATCTTCAGAGTCAGTTCACGAACCTTTGGCTCTGAGCTATTTCCAAGATCATTCTGCTCCCACAATCACATGGCTATAAGAGACTCAGTAACAGGCTCAGAGTAGATAGCTGCAGAGTGTGTTTTGTGAAGATGGTGCAGTTTAGAGGCACTGGAGAAATTGGGCTGCCCACATGATCTGAGATCAGCTTTCTGCCGTGTGTAATGATGGATGAGGGATTGGGTGGAGGATGCAGGCCATAGATCGCTTAAGGAGTTTTAACCATGATCAAGCATGGTGAGGAGTCAGCCTACTCTAGGCTATTTTTCTATTTTACAGGCATAGTAAAGCAAAAAAACTCCTTCTGGTTCTTAGATGAGAATCACTGTACTAATGCACTCTGGGGTGAGACAGCAGCTGTTTGAATCCCAGAGAGCGAGACCACCTCCCCCTCCCACCCCAGGCAAGCAGACAGACAGGATTTCTTTGTATCTGTTCAAAAAAACATCCTTTTTCTTGCTTTATTCTTTTTGCTGCAAAATATCACAAGGGCGTCCAATTTCAGATAGGCAAACGGATGAGCAGTAAATAGATGAATCTGTTCACGTCCTCATTTCTTCGCTTGTGAGCTTTTCATGCTTGTAATATTATGAACTACACACAGCACACTTGTGTTTACTACAGAATGTGAGTGCAGGAAACACAGCTGTACACACATTAATAAACACACACCTGCTGTATGAAGAATGTCTATGTAGAATGTGTATGACCACCGGTGGTCTTACATCATCTGGGCTTTTCCATTATACAGTCATGCCGGGTTTTGTGTTAGTGGTGGATGGTTGTGAGTTAAATCTGATGGTTGTTGAAACATATCCAGTGAGAAGCTCAGCCACACACTTGACAATGTTCTAATGTTTCACAGTAAGTCCTGCATACTTCATATATTTGTGTGTTTGTGCAAAGGTTCATGTACTCTCAGGTACCTACAGGGTAAATCCTGTAATTTATAGCACACAGAAAACTCCCAATACACACACTCGAGCTTCCTTGTAACAAATTCAGCCATTTTCACAGATTTGAAAGAAATTCATAAAATACACCTTTTTCAAAAAAGATTTGTGTCATTTTCTATAATTAAGATCCAGTTACCAAAGGCGCTGTTGGTAGATTTGTGTGTCTCTATGGCATTGCATGAACCCTGATGCAGATATCAAACTGACTTTACAGATATCACATTACAGTTTCTAATTTCCAATGCATATCTGGTGTAGACATCAAAATAACATAAAAATAAATGTTTTTATTGTCAAGATTTTAGATGAATCCATTTGTCAAAAATGTATCACTCTGTTACCTATATAACTGATTGTGACAGCATATCAGCATGACATCATTAATAGTAATTTGACAACACAAGAAAATAAAATAAATGATTAATACATCATCAACTAAACAGCAATGAGTTGTTACACACTATACAGTTGTCAGTACCTGAATCTGGAGTGATTTCAGGGATAGAATACAGTTATCAGAAATGTCTGTGTATAGAATCAGATTAAGCATTCGGATAGAGCTGCATATTACGTTACCAGTTAGATGCATCAATTCACTTAAGAATGATAGATTTGAATATTAAGAGTTTGTGTAACTGCAATTGTATCTCTATCCTGTTCTGCTATTCTTTTATTCTCTGCTTTATTCTTGCTTTTGTCACATCCTTTGAGCTTCAAATTACACACAGGCAGGTCCAGTTAAAAATAAAAATTACAGAGAGCTTCAACACCTTTTCATTGTGGACACAGTGTGCTGTTGTTCATTGTTTACACATTACCTCACAGTAAGCGGTAAACGCACACAGGCACATCCATTTATATATAAGTCTTGCATGTTTGTGCTCCTAGCTGCTTGTTTCATAAGTTACAAAATTATTATTCAGGATTTATATAGATGTTTTGGATACACGTACAGTGTAATTGTATTGTATAACTTTCCCCGGGGCTTATTTAATAGCTTCCTTAATCGTGTTTTCTCTTTCATGCATATAAACACTCTCACGCTTACTCATTCGCTGGGCTGATCTTTCCACACGTTTGTTTTGCACTCTCGCACACCCACAGATCACTCGCTTTCCTTTTTCACACCTTATGTTCTGCAGCTGAACCATCGTCGGTAGAAATGTCAGAGGCTCTCACACAGTCTGTTATTTAAAAGGTCGTTCACACATACAAAGGTTTACAGTGACCGGATGTAGTTTTTTTGCCCCCTTAGGTGAGATGCCATTGTGGTGTGTGGGCAACACATTGTGACACTAAATCTGGTGGCTGTAGGTCCCACCTTGGAGATAAAAGAGTCAGTCAATTTTCTGATAGAGGCATCACAGCTCTCAGCTAAAAGAGCCCATCACCTTTACTTTTGTGTTTGTGCATTAGCAAGAATGTCTTGATATATAGGTTTTGGGGTGATCTGAGAAGTATTTTAGAAGTATAATTTAGGATACCACTGTCATAACTTGTTTTTGGTGGGTGTACAAACAGCAGTACAGCCTCTGCAACATCCAGTGATAGAATCTCAGTGAATATGTCTTAATGGTTCAGTTGAGGCCAGGTCTGCTTTGATCTGCTTGCACACATTATGTGGGTTTCCACTTTAAACTATTTCTGCTTTAATTCATTTCACCTTTAATTAAAGAAATGTCAATGTTTCATTAGTTCTCCCTCTTTGTGTGGCTTCACACATTCTACTTAGGTCCACATCTCCTCACCTCCTTTGTTCAAACTTGTTTTCTTTAATTTAGTGTTTGTTTGCTCTTTGATTCTCTCTTTTAACTTGCTATCTTTGTTTGTTCTTGCTTTTGTTTGTTCACTTTTTGGTTTGTTCTTTTAAACATAATTCCCACCGTATTCATTTAGTTTTTGATACTTTTGTCTAGTCTATTTTCTTTCACTGCACACAGAGCTTATTAGTGTTTCTGTCACTTCATTCTCTCACACCGATAACATAATATAAGCTAATGTTTCATACTGCGTGTCACACGGACACTCTCACAGATGACAGTGTGTCTGTTAGAATAACAAAGCTCTGACAGGATGACTAGGTCTCTGTGGCTGAAGCGAAAAATAAAAGTCTGTGAGAGCTTAACGCTCCAGGATGTGCTAAAGTCATCACTAGCACACTAAGAGCAACATGCCTGCGTGTCCTCAACGCGCAACTACAGCAAAAACCATTCGGGCTCGCAGTTATAAATTGATGCTCTCTATGGACAAATGCACCAATGTTATTTACCACTGACATCTCTCTTTCCACTCTTGTATTCAATAGTGAAGCTCATCTCGTTCACCCTCCTCCATAGTCCTCATAGATGATAACCACAATCTCTCCACTTATCTCCTGAAAAGTCATTTCACTCAATAGCTTTTTGTGCATAGATCCAAACAGATAGAAGGTTCATGTCCAGTTTACCAGGTCTTGCTTTAGATATTACTAGACTCTCCTTTTCAAGATAAATGATTTTGTTTGTTGATCAAAGATAGTCAGCTTTTGGGAGTTAAGACTTAAGCTCAACCATAAAGCAGATTCAGAGATGGAGGGGAAGAACAGAGCAAGAGATGATGATTAAATTGAGCAGTTTATTAAATAATCTTAGTTGTGTTTCAATACTGACTTCATCTGACCAGCTCAAGTTCAATCAGTGTTATCCTACCAAAGACCACAAAAAAAAATTACTGCTTCACAACATTGTCATGCTTTTAAAATTCTTCAGATGATCATTCCCTTATTTGTAAAGACTTTATAGACCCACACAGGATTAAACAACATTATTAAAAGCATTGTTGAATAGAATAAAAGATGCAGTTAAATGAATTTATAAAAGAGTAATGAATATTTAATAATTAGTAAATAATAATAAGAAATAAAATACAAAGATGTGTGTCTGTACTCCTGAGTCAGAATCCTTTAAAGTCTGCACTGGATTTGTTTTCCCCTCTATTGTATGTGTATATTTTAGTGTAATTGGTCTGTGTTTTTCCTGAGTGTAAAGGCAGATTGTCTGAGCTACAGAGAACAGACCCACCAGCCCCTGATTACAGCTTGCCGTAGTCATTTTCTAAATAGCTCACTTCCACTCCACTTTCCTTCCTCTATCCTTTTTTCTCTTACATACTCAGTCCCTCACTCCTCCCATGCACACAAAGATATAAAACACAGAGAAGTTTTTTATGTGATATGATTTGACCCAAACATCGCCAGCAGTTTAGAATCCAAAACTCTCTCTTTCTTTCCTTCACAGTATCTGCTTTAGAAGCTTTTGTTTTTTCCACCAGCCATTATTTGACAGCGATGATTTTGTGTGTGTAATAGCTGAAAATTGCACAGCTATATTGTAACTGCATGTCGGCTATAAAGTTCGCAGACACTTTTGCTGGATAATGATGGCAAGCTGTGGAAAACATTTATGATTTGTTCATCATTTCAACCACTTTTATCTGATGCTTCCCAGAATAGTTTTAATAAAAAGTCATTGTCACAGTTTCGATAAACTCTCTTCTGTGTCAGCCAGATTGATTATTTTACAATTTGTCAGAATTTGCAAAATGAAACACGCAAGAAGTTGTAACAGATCTATGAAATGTAAAATCATAAGTTCCATCAACTGCTCTGAAATCTGCACCACTCTTTAGAAATGACATAAGAAATTAAGCCTGAGATTAAGCCTGAGAGAAAAGCCAGACAGTTTTACATCTGGAAACTGAAAGGTATGATATTGGCTTAAATACATCTTTATTAGCATGACAGAAGTTTTCAAAATAGTGCACTCTCCTAAACTGCCTTGTGTCTCATATATACCCCTGACACGTGAACGGTTTATTCTGGAGGTTTATGTAAATTTAACAGAATAAAACTAGAATTATATTATCAGATAGTACATTTTAAAAATTGTCCCCATTAGTGTAGTAGTATCAGAGTACTGAGACACTTTTTTGTAAGCAACAGTAGTTGCATAATTAAAATAATGAGTAGATGCAACACAACCCAAGACTTAATAAGACATAAAAAACAACCATTGCTTTAGAACAGAAGTCTGACTGTCATTAGTGGAGGTTAAGGGAGAGAATTTGGAGAGTTTGGGGTTGAAAATGCTAAAACTAGATCTCCACCTTCTTTCTCAGGTACATCTGATAGAGAGGAGATTGTTTGTATCAGGCCCTGCTGCTTTGTTACTGCTCTGGCAGGTTTTTAATGAGCTCCTGTCACGACCTTTCACTGCACTCTAACTCTTTATTTCTCTCTCTCTCCCTCTCTCGCTTTGGCTGGGTGGTCATGTACTGCCCTGCCAAGGTTGTTTGGTGGATAATTGCCTCTTGTCTGAACTGTTTTTAAAATGCCTGAGGCAAGGTCAGAACACTCTGACTAGTATGTTTGCTGTCAAATTAAAGTTTGATATTAAGTGTGTTCTGTCTGATGTTGTAAGTGCAGTTTGGAATGAAAAGGTACATGAGGGGTTTATTCTGATCCGAACACTTTCGGTTAATAAAAACAGTATAATAAAGGAGGATAGTAGGATATTCTGTTTTCCAGCTCTCGTTTGATTGGTTGGCTTGCAGCTGGTTTATTTTATTGCTGGTTCTTATTTTTTTATTGCAGAGAAAACTGTGTCTGCTATAGAATTTGTTTTTTTTTCACTTGTGTGTGAAATGACACTTAGTCAAACACACATTGGAGATCACATTTTGACACATTCTTTATGGCATTTTTGATTAAAAGACTCAGTAAAAAAATGTGTGTTGAAGTGACAGATGGTAATTGCTCCTGTTATGTTAGGAAAGAATCCAAAATGTGATTGAGTCATTTAGCTTTACAGCTTTTCTTACAGAAAGCTTTTAATATACAGCATCCCTTTTAAAAATGTCCCTTTTTTTGAGGGAAGTTTTAATTGATTTTTCTCAAAGGTATGCAGGATTACTGAAACTGACTGTTTAGCTGTCAAGGTTAGCAGGAGTTTTGTCGCAGGTAGTGTTTTTGGAAAGTATAATGGTGACCAAACACAATGAGGCAGGAAATTCAGAGGCAATCCATTTCACTAACCTATTAGTTCCTCTCTACAACACACAACTCAACTGTGTTACTTAAACTGGATGATAGTAGGAGAATTCAAAGGAATAAGTGGTTTTAAAAGCAAAATGAAAGACTACTTTTATTGCTTGTTTTTGAATCATTTAGACAAATGTATGTTCCACTGGTTGGTTTGAAAATGTATCATTCTGAATTAAATATATTTTAGAATAAATTATTCTGTATATAATCCAAATTTTATTCACACAACACTTAGATCTAAAAAAACTTCAAAATGTCCATTTAATGAGCAAGTGTTTCTCTTTGTGTGTACATTCCTTTGTTCAGTTAGGGTTTGCACATTTCTGTTTCTAACACTTTATTTTTGGATTGTAGTTTGTGATTACTGTGATAGATTTTAATAATCTAGCTCTAAAATGTGTTCTACGTACCGTGTCTTAATCAAACACAATGCAGCAAGCAGTTTGCCCAAACTGCAAACACAAATTCTGTGATATCACAAAATCACAACCAATCAGAACATTGCTTAACATAACAAATGTGTAACCTAAATTTAAAATTAATCCAATTAACAGTGAAGCAGAATCAATTGATGCACAATTTTAAGCCAATAGGATTTCACTGTGGTAACACCAAAAGAAACCAAGTGAAAGACAAAATGTTCTGTCATGTCGCTTAATGTTTAAAGTGTTAGGACTGAATTTAGTACTGAGGTACTATGGTAAGATCTAATTTCTCCCTCTTTTTCTTTTTTCCTCTGTAGTGTAAGGCGGAGTGTGTGGCCCATGTTGCTCTAGGAGTGTGAGTGAGTGTGTGTGTGAGTGTGTGTGTGTGCGCGTGTGAGTGTGTGTGTGCGTGTGTGAGATGCTGGCCTGTCTGCCAGGGCCAGGTGATCTCTCCCTTCAGCTCCACCCCCACTCGCAGATGAACACTGGACTTCAGAAATGTAAGTACAAACACACAAATATACTTCAGGGATTAATTCATGCAGAAATGAAAATAGTGCCTTTATTTACTCACCCTTATGTCATTCCAAACCTGTATGATTTTCTATCCTTTCTTTGAACACAGAAGATGTTTCCATCCATATGACTTATGCACTATATTCTGACATCACCGGAGCCATACAATAATTTTCTATGAGAAAAACACAGAAATGAAGGTCATTATTCACTAATAATCGAGGGTGACGTAGCGCTCAAATGTCATGTTCGCAAATATTCAAATATGGCAAGTCAAGACGTGTCATAGGCTACATTTATAGCACTTTAATGGTGCTTTATTTTATCATTTCTGGAGTTTAACAGACCCTGGTCACTTTTCACTTTTTATTCTGTGAAAACAAAGAGAAGAATAAACATCATGCCTAACATCTTCTGAGGTCTACAGAGAGAAAATTATACAGGTTTAAAATGAGATGAGAGCAAGTAAATGAATTGAACAGAATTATCATTTTTGACTGAACCTTCCTAACACTCGTTTTTATCTCTCACAGCAGTCTAAAATGAGTACAAGCCGTATTGTTCTAGTCGTATCTAGTCGAACTAGTCGAATTGTGTGTGTGTGTGTATGGCGTCAAGGTGTGTCTGTTTCAATGCCACAAACACGCATTGTCAACCATGACATTTAAGTATATTTAGTAAATGACAAGATGAAAACAGAGATCTGTAGAAGGAGATAAATGGCTAACGATTAACTAAACAGGACTGACAGATACAGAGAAAAAGAAAGAAAGACATTTGGAAAGAAAAAAGTCAGAGCAGTCATTTGTGAGCAAAAACATATTTCCAGTGACAGATTGTCAAATTCCAGGATTTTTATTAGAGTGGTTTACAAGGGCAGACACCTGCTGAACCTCAACGCTCACGCACAGATAGATTGAGGCAGATAAGTGGCATACAGAGGCAACGAGAAAATGAGAGTCGGACAAACAGAGAAACTGAGTCTGTGCAGAAAAAAAGGATTCGTACAGACACAAAATCTCGCCTTTTTCGTCTGTGGGCAGACATCCTGTCAGATTAGCTCTCCATCAGGCTGACAAATTATGCCATGGAGACGTGCAGCCGGGGGAGTGCCGATGGCCTGGAGAGTGATGAGTCTCATATCGCCTCAGGAAGACCCTCATCAGGCAGCAATTACTGAGAGACTGGAGACACATCTTTAACTGCAGCAGAGAACAGAAATCACAGATAGACGAGGGTTGTATTTCTAACTGTTGGAAATAGAAAGAGATGTAGTCATATTACTACCTACAGAAGCCACAGGGCGAGAACAGGTAGGAGTGAGGAACCGCTGGCATACCTCTGAGGTAGAGACTGCTCATTCCTCTTTCGCTGAGAGCACGGGGAGATTTTTTTTCCTCAGTGCAAACAAATTAGGCAACACTGGAGTCATGCTTCTAACTGCAGGCTCGGAGTGTCTGTAATGTAGGATGATGTAGGGAAGTTGTTTTGCTTTAGGACAGATATTAAGCAGTCTAGTGACCGAACACGGTTCCAGAATTGCTTATCAAACAAATGTAAACGCATCAAACAAAACAAATCAACCTTAAAATCAAATATATAATGTTTTAATATTACCTTGAACTGCACAGATCCAAGAATATGCAAAATTATTAACAAGACATCAACATTTACTATCTAAACAAATGAAAAAGACACTGGCACATTTAGAGTAATATTAACAATATTACCCAGTGATAATTGTGACGATGTAATTTGGGAATGTTTATGCAATATTTCCCCCATTACCTTCACCAACCCCTCAGTCTGAAAGCTTCTGAGATGAAGCACAGCCTTAGATTGCACACTGTATCAACTATGTGTGATACAATGTGATGATACAAGTGCTGGTTTAAATCTCGTGTGGCATGTAATTAACTGCCCCTTCAAATTCATGTGTTCCCTGCTGTGGTCTACATGTTACTGGGGCACATCTGACAAGAGCACAGATTCCCTCAGGAGACGCAGGAAGCAGACAGAAGATCGGAAAGAGCCAGAATATACCTTGGAATGCAGGAACGGCAGCCATGAAAATAGATTAGGGCTTGTTGCAGGCTTTTATCTACATACAGCATGCTTTCTTTTGCCTTTGGTCTCTGAACTCTTTCAAATGAAACTAAAAAGAAAAAGAGATGAGTAGGTAGAAAGCGATGGGTTTGGATAAGAGGAGAAAGATGTTTCCATCTGACCTTTATTCGATAGATGCTTTGTGCAAACTTACAGTGCATTCAAGGTACAGTTTGACCATTTTTTTGTGTTAATGACCTTGGCATGGTTAGTGCCATGCTCAACCAGTTGAGCTATAGGAACCCAAAGAGATGCATTAAACAAGGTGGCTTTGGTCCTCATTAGGGACGACTCTGTATAAGACAATGTATTGGACACCCACTCGGATCAGCAAACGGACTAGTCTCTCAGATTAGAAAGTGCCTGAAAGTGTGTGTGTGCGTGAGTGAGAGAGAGAGAGAGAAAGAAGAGAGAGAAAGAGAGAGAGTGTGTGAGTGTGTGGGTGTGTGGAAGGGATAAAAGACAGTTAGGAGATGTGTATGGGGTACTTGGACAGAAAAGGCTGACAATAGCTGTGTAACAGCCCTGTGTGTCTGTAATAGGTCTCCTGGGGTTTGGCTGATTACTGTGATCTTCAAATCACTGCTGATGAGAGAGAGAGATTTAATGATAAATCCAAGAGAGAAGCGAGTCAGAACTGGCATTGAGCTCCATGAAGAAATGCTCTGGAGATGCTGAAACAGAGGAAATGCTGCACATTTACATGGTCTGTGCATGTTTAAGTGTAGCTGTAGCTTAGGTACTTAGGTACAAACAGATGGTAATTAACTACATGGAGCTTACATGAGGGGCAATATCTTTTTAAATATATAAATATCTCTGATATTTAGAATTTAAGCTGAATTATATTTGTCTACTACAAAAAAGGTTTTGAATGATTATACAGTTATGGTGACCGCATCAAACTTGATTGGATAATTTTATGCTAAATGCAATAAAAATATGGAACTGAGTTGAAAACAATTATGAATAGAAAAAGATAAATAAATATTCCAGTGACTCTTAACCTGTTGAATCGTTGTTTTTAATCTATTTATTTACCTGAACCATCCAAACAAACTAATTAACTGGAACGAATCTGACATTCAAAGGCCGCATATAAAAAAGGAGAACCACTTGGCAGAGTGCATTTGATTATTTCATCAACAAAGCTGCATAAGCTAAAAAGACAGTAAAATTGTAGTTTAGTTGGCTGTGTCATTGTTTTAGAGAAAACTCTCCAGCACTGACCTGCTCACAATCCTCTGTGCTTCTCTTTAGTCCACATCTATTGCCCAAATGCCTTGACTGCCGACCTGTGTGTTGTTGTCTAATCCTAACAAGATAGACTTTTCATTATCTCACACCGGCCTTCCCCAGAATGTCACTCCACAGAGGAAAATGTCGCTGACAGACGACATAAAGATGGAGGTGATGCAGTGGAAACAGGGAAAGAGACTCTGTTGTGAGTTACTAGCAAAATGACTCTCCTTTTCCTCACTCCTTGATCTAGTCCTGTGGTGGGTCATTTATTGGGTCCAGCGTGGCCCTTCCTCTAGTTCCTCTCTCTGTTTAAGAGGTGAGCGAATGCGGGTGGCCGGTAAGGCAGCTGACTTGCCCTGAGATTGGCAGGAAAGCTATTTAGCTAGGAAATGTCAGGGGCCATTTTGTTTAGTCAACAACCCACGTAGGGGGCAGAGAAAGACAGTTGTGATGAGTGAACAGCATGGCAATTGAATGCTGTGTGAGGTGTTGGGAAGATGGAGTTGATGATTGTGCTTCCTGCTGTGGATCAAAATAAGCCCTAATATCACCAGAGACTGTACATTATTAACAAAATTGGTTTAATTAAGATGAACGTAGTAAACACTTCATGTTTAACTAGTTACACTGTGCAGAATCAGCGTCCAGAGAATTTAATTGAAAGCTCAACAGATTTCCTCAGAATTTTAATGACCCTCAGTTACACTGTCCTTTGCTTGTTCATTTATTCTATATTTTGGCTTATTGACTACCAATAAGAATTTGTAGTCCCAAGCATATTGCATTACTCTCAGCAACATTAAATACACTTTTAAAGGTCGCTGTTACTTATGAAACCTCAGATCGCCAACTCTAATTAAAAGCATCATATCAGCATGTGTTCCCTTGGGATTCAAACCCATGACCTTGGTGTTGCTAGCAATATGCTCTACCGTTTGAGAGAAAGAAAACATTCAACAAAGTGGCTTTGGTGCTGCAGATCGTGGTTGGCGTGAATGGCTCTTTTTGTTGTGCCATGTGTGGGAATCTGAAGTGTTGGGTGTCTGTTCAGTGTTTGTCAGGGCAGTGTGAGCTGTGAGCAGTGATGGAATCAGCTCAGTCTGGATGAAAGAGCTCAGTCACAGTGCACAGGCTGTCTGTCCTCTCACTGGGGAGGAAGGAGCCAGAAACGCATGCCTGTACTGTGTATGTGGGTGTCATATCAGTGAGAGGGAGGTGCAGGTGGGTACATGAGAAGTCTCCCCCCCCCGCTTTTCTCCCCTTGAGTGATGAAAGCATGTTTTTTTTTACAAAGACCCCCTTTCAGCAGGCAGACGGCAGCCTCACAGAGAGCACTTATCATCCTCAGTGTTTTTTCTCAGTTTTTCCCCTGCTTTGTTGTTCTGTATGTCTCTTACCTACTCACCTTTCTTCTCATCCCGTCTCATCAGCGGTGCCATGTCAGGTGGGGATGTTATTCTCAGGAAAAGCTATGGTGCGCTGGAGAAAAAGCTTATGTTGTGAGCAGCGACCTGCACACCTCTGAATATAAAAAGGCAGCACATTCATGAAGTGCTAGAGTTATTTGAGTTATTTGGCTAGGTTTATGTTCACCATTAAAAACATTATTGTGATTGAAATAATGGTGTGTGTGTGTGTAGATAGGTAAGATAGGTAAGGTTGTGTATTTGTGGCAACTGCAATTGTACCACTAGTGTGTTTGGTTGAGAGAAAGAGAGAGAGATAGATAGGTGGATGGATGGATGGATAGATAGATCACATGCACTCTTTTATTGTAGGTGCTGTTGCAGAGTCCCTTAAGGGCCTCTAAACTGCAAAGATGGAAACACAGCAAAACAAGTGTTTAATTCATACTCATATTTCAGTCGGACAGTGTATTAGAAGTGAAGATTCACCTGCATCTGTTTTGTGAAGACATACAGGCACTATTCATATTTGTCCACAAAATTTCAAGCATTATGATCATGCAAAACAAATTCTGTCAAGTGTGTCCAAACCTTGGGCTGTAATGTATGTAATTTGTGTAGTGATATATTAGACACAAAAAGCTAGATCAAAACATTGCTAAGTGTGCTATGGTCTCTTTTCATCCCTTCTTCTTCTGATTGTGTGATGGAGTTTAGGTTTGTAATGAGAATATTCTTCTCTGTGCCTCTCCTTTGTCTATGTTATGTTCTCTGTACTAAATGGGCAGGTCATACTCAGTCATAGGCACCCTTTTCCAGGCATAATGTATTTTTCTTTTGTGCCTTTGTAGGGGACACTACACAAAGGATGAAATCTGCTCAGTATCCAACCCCTGCAGAATTGGATGCTTATGCTAAAAAGGTTGCCAACAATCCACTCACCATCAAGATCTTCCCAAACAGCGTGAAGGTCCCTCAGCGAAACCACATTCGCCGCACTGTCAACGGACTGGATACTGCTGGTCCCCGATATAGTCCCTACCCCTCCTCTCAGGCCACTGCCAAGACTGGCCTCCTTGCCATCGTCAAAGTGCCCCTTGTCAAGGGTATCATAAAGGACTTTGACGGCACACGGGTGCGTCTTCACCCAGAGATGATTATGAATGCCACTGGTGCCCCTTATGCAGCGACACCGGCCAGCACTTTAAACCTGCACCACCCATCACAGGGTCCTCCCAGACCACCCCAGAATCCGCAGGGGCTTCCTCCTCACCCTCAGACTCTCCAGACTTTGCAACAGCAGCAGCAACAGTCTGGACCTCTTCACCAAGGACTGAGACATCCACCCTCCTCCTCCATGCCACAGCAACCCCAGGGTCTTCTTAGGTCCCAGACTCTTTCCCACACCACTGCTTTAGGCCATTCTGGCCCCCACCCTCCCTCAGCCATTTTGCTTCCTCAGCAGCACCTACAAAACCCACCTCCAAACCTGCAGGTAGGCACTAGGAAGCTACTAGTTGCAGATGCTCCTCCTAATGTGACTGTTTCTACCTCAACCATTCCATTGTCCATGGCCGGAGGCCTCCACCAGGGTCATCAGGCTGATTTAAACAGCATAGTACACCAGATAAACCAGTTCTGCCAGGCTAGAGCTCAGGGAACTGGTGCAACGTCAGTGTGTGCAGGGCAGATTGCGAACCCCAGTCCCATAAGCCGAAATGTACTTGTGAATGCTAGTTCACACGTCTCAGTGCACGGGGGTAACCCACCTCACACTGGCCTCATGCACCCATCTTGTGAGATCGGACCCCCAGATAAAGCAACTGCATCTGCACCAGTAAGTGCAATGCCACCACACAACATTTTTGCAATGAATCAGATGTATCACAGTGATATAAAACCACAGCATCAACAACATCTACAGCATCAACAACATCAGCCACAACGGAATACCCAGCAGCCACATATGAGGTCATGGAATCACCATCAGATAGCTCATCTTCAGCACATCTCTGAGGGGGGTAGACACCCCTGCAAACCCCCTATTTGTGACACTGGCCTCCCCTGTAAGGGCATTAACTATCCCCCAGAGATGACCATGGGGCAGCCTTATGCCATGAAGCCCTCCAGCCCCTCCCCCCCTCTTGCCAACAATAATAACAACAATGCAATGCCCCCAGGCACAGTGACGCACTACACCAATGGCCAGTACTACCATCAGCCAGCAGTGTGGGGTAGCATTCTCCCCACGCCCAACAGCGACAGTTCCAGCTCACAGGACCTCCCGGTGCCCTTCCATTGCCCAGCAGGCACTGGCACAGGTAATACCAACCCTGCCCCTGGGATGGACTGCGTCCCCACGGGAGGAGCGGCCCATTACCGATTAGTAGGGGGTGCCTTAATAGGGCAGACGAATCTGATGCAAACAGCAGATTGCATGGGAGGGGATTTCCAGACGCCCTGCTTCCGAGATCAAAATCTCATCCTGATGGGGAAGATGCACAGGCCACCCCCTATGGGTCGGGTAGGGGTCCCCCCCTCTGAGTCGCAGGGCCAGCACCCAGGGTACAGATAAGCTTCAGCCCACAAGCCTCAGACAGTTTCTCTCCTCAGTGAAGTCAGCCAACACACTTGTGTCCATCTTCTGTTAGTCTTAACAATGAAATTACAATAGAAGAGGAACAATTAATAAGGATAACATGAAAATCTCAAGGATGATTAATTAAAAAGAATACAAACGTGTCTAATGAAGAGCAGTGTTTATGAGATATTTTGTGTTATAAATCTTGCAAGTGATCAATTTTTTTGTAAATGCTTTTATTAAGACACTCTAAAGGATATTGTTTTTTTATTTTCCACTCCTGTCCCCACATATCCTAGTACCTGGATCTAAGGTCCACTTGAGTTATTTATAAACATATTTTTTGTGTTATTGCTTGCAATTTTATTAAAGGTTCCTTATAAGATGTAAAAATGTCCTACAAAGCATCTTGCCAGGGCACCAGGCTTTCTGCCCTGTTTGGATAACCACCCTGCTTTTGTTTAGCCATCTTTGTTTTAGACTTGTCCTATTAAATCAAGATGGCTGACAAGCTTAGAGCATCTCCCTCTTCATCTTGAAATATTCTTCATTCTTCAGTAAACTCAACTATGCGAGAATGTCAACCACTGGTCGCTTCTGTTTTTTCCTTAAGCCCTTGTTATGTGTATCAACCCATATTTCTTTTTACATTTTCTGAAATGGAAATGGATTTATTATGGGCTTTATAGATTTATGTGTGAAACACAACTATTAGTTAAAACTGTGAGCTGCTGTAGGCTGCATATCAATTGAAGGGTTAAAACAGTTGCTCTGGACAAAAGGCTGTGACTGACAGGACATACACACATTTTAATTTTAAAGCTGTGCCATTTGTTTAACATAATCATTATACTCCCTTTATTTCTTAACATATGAGAAACTACTTGAATTGTATAGATGATTGGTATCATTATAGGCAGGCCACGTGTGGTATAGCTGAATGTGGGTTTCCAGGACTAAACATACTACTGAAGAAAGTGTCTGAAGGATTGTTACTAATATTATGTAAAAACTAACTATGAACCAAATGAAGGGTTTATGATCCTACATTTTTAATTCATTCTTTATAATTACAAAGGAGTTCCTACTGATTCTTTTGTGAGATGTGCTTGAACTGACCAAATTGATCACTTGCAAGATCATTTGTGGGTAAATTGAGGACTTTTTTAAACAAAAGTCAAAAAGATGAAACAGCAGATGAATTGCATATTTTATTGTACACTGGCTTATCTACTGTACTGCTGTAACTTTAAAGAAGTAATAATTGTGTATGAATGCGGCTGCATATGGATATGGGTTCACAGACTTGGTGTGCATGTAAGAGCAGGTGTGGATGGGCATGTTTGTGTTGGATGCGATGTGTGTGCTGGTGAGTCAGTTTGTTTAGACTCACTGTCTGTTTGCCTCTCCTTAACAGCCCTCATGAAGCCTTAAGTATTTGGTCCTTGGACTTTCCTTTGAGAAAAAGCATGATTATAATAAAAAGGTATAATGATTCTGATTTTGAAAAATAGACTATAAAGGAACAGCATTTTTCCTTGTTTATTTTTATTAACTCAAGCTTTTGTTGAATAGAAAAGCAATTCTCAAGAATTGTTTAATAATGTAAACGAAGAAATAAAGAATATTTTATTGTCATTATGTTTTATAGCTGCGTGTAGTACTTGTTGTAACAAAATCTTTTCCCCCAAGTTTCAAAGCTTCAGTTTTGCAATTTGTGGTATTTATAATTATGAATTAGATTTTTTTCTCATTATTTATTTCATTTTGCAATTGCTGTGAAATGGAGGAAGCTTTTAGAAGTCTTTCTCATATCTGTCACTCTGTGGCTGTCGATTGAATGTGTGCAAAGAATCTGATGAGAGTGAGAGTTGTGCTACTCTTTTTTTGTAATATTGTAATAATAAAATAAAGTTCTAATTTATGCTTTCAAATCAGACTCTTTCACTTTAAATCAGCTTTAAAGCAGCTACTGTCTTTAAAT
>JAZGTK010000046.1:0-122656 GCA_036877625.1 Ambastaia sidthimunki
CTCTTTCTCTCTCTCTCTCTTTCTCTCTCTCTCTCTCTCAATCACACGCGGACACACTCACTTGAGTTCATTCTCCAGCACTGTCACTCTGGACTGCAGCGCCTCCTTCTGTTCCGTCTGCTCCTCCATGTCTCTGATAGCCTTTTTCCTCAAGCCCTCCAGCCGCTCCACCTCGGCCTCCCCCTCATCCACCTGTCTCTTCAGAGCTTTCACCCGCAGAGTCAGCTGCAGGAGGACACATGCATTTAAAGGCATGATAGACAATCTTTTCCAGAAATATTTTTGTTATTCTGCTTGAATGTCTCTTCACATCTTGATAGCTAAGTAAAGTGTCTAAATTTTTTTTAAATGTTTATTTATCTTTTGTGGAAGGTGCAGCACCATAAAATTCATCCAATCATCGTATTCGCCAAATGCAATGACAGGACTTCCAGCTTTCTTGTCAAACTATGTATTTGCATATCTCTGAACACCACTGGGGAAGGTTTGGCTTTGGGAACAGCTCTGAATGCAAGGCGGAATCTCATGCTTTTAAAACTAGGTTGCTACAGCTAGCCTCTCCAAAATGTAACACAGACACACTTCAACTACACAAACAGACTCTTGTGATGGGTGTAATGTGTGTATCAGTAACCTGGTCTCTCTGGTCTGTGTGCTGCTGTCTCTCCTCATCCAGGGTGATGTTCAGCTCCTTTAGTTTTCTCTCTATGCGTCTCTGAGATGACAGCACTGTGTTCTTTTCTCTGTAAAAACACAGATATGTGGATTCATCCTAGTTTTCCAACTTTTTTACAATTTGGATATTGATATATAACTTTTTCAGTTTGGGTATAAGGTTTGTATACCCAACTGTGGTTGACACTGGTTTTGTAAAGGTCAAAGATTAGGACAAATATTTACTGTTTCTTCTTCCATAAACAAGATAAAGCTTGGGTGTATTGTTGCTTTTTGTGTAAAACATTAATCACTCAAATGAATCAAATTTACCAAGCATTTATATAAATCTTAATATAAAAAAAATCTGAACCTAAGCAAAAAATAAGTAACATCTAAGTAGAACGTAATTGTTTTGTGTGGACATAATATCTAGTCTATGTGCATAGTGTTTTGATTTAAAGAAAAGCAAATCTTCAACAGCATCTCACTGCATTGTGGGTAATGAAATTGTGCCACTTCACAGAACATAGTAGTGGATTTAAAAAAACATCCTGCTGTTCATTAGCATCATGTCTTACCTCTCTTCTGAGCGCAGTCGCTCTTCCATTTCTTGAATTTTGCTCTCCAGCTGAGACACTCCATTAGAGGACCGCGACTGGCCTTCCATCTCAGCTACACGAGACTTGTACTCCTTTAACTGTGTCATGCAAAAGACAGAGGACAGCTTACATGAAACCACGTGAACCATCTGAGTAAATGCATTGTTGCAAAAAAACTATAACACTTTGGTTACCATAGAAACTGAAAGATAATGCACCATATCAAGGAAACAACTAAAGGTCGTATGGTGTACCTGTCTCTCCAGAGCATTTTTGTCCAGTTCCAGGTCTTGTTTGGAGGATCTCTCCTGCATTAGCTCTGCACGTAGCTGGTCAATCTACACACAGCACAAGTTTCACCACATTTACAATTAAATAATTTAGCAGACGCCATTATCAAAAGTGACTTGGAGAAACTGTTTGTGTCAATAAGCATTTTAGGATGTGTCGTTTTATCATGGCATCTTGGCACGTACACTTCACACTTCATAGACAGAGTTGCATCTTTAATTGAGTGTTTCCTGCTTTAAACATTTTGCTTGAAAAATGTGCTTGTGAATCTTTTTTTACAGACACATTCACTTGGTTTGATTTTTTTATTATCTAATGCAATGACACCGAAACCAGTGTGACAAGTGTTGTTATAGTTTTTGGGGTCATTGCACATGATAAGTGGTGCAGTGTGTGTGTGTGTCTTCAGCACCTGATCTCGACTCCTGGTGATTCTTTCTGTCAGCATCTCTCCATTGGTCTTCTCTTCATCCAACTCAAGCTCCAGATGTTTGACTTTGTCCTGCAGGTGGAGACACACAGAAGATACAGTGAGGTGTTACAGTATCCCTTCCCAACACAAACTCCATTATGTAATTTCACCATGAATGGATCTCACCAAAATTACTCTTCAACCCTAGGATCCTTTATCCATAAACTAAGCATTTCCTCAATACCTATAGAATGTGGAGCCATATGTGTTTGATGCTACAAAATGAAAGTAAAATTAGCACCTCCATGCTGCGGATCTCTCGCGAGCGGTCGTTATGTGTGCTGCGCTGTGTCTCCATCTCACTCTCCACATGTTTCAGACGGTTGGTGAGGAGCTCCCTATCCAATAAAGCATTGTCTTTCTCCTCATAACAGGAGAACAGCTCCTTCTTTTGACGAGCCAACTAAACACACACACAAAATTGTTAACCAAAACTGTATACAGTAATTGATTCATTTTGCCAAGTATAATTATTGCAAACTTGTAAATTATATACAAAAATATAATTATAGTAAGTATATGTCGTACCTCCTCCTGTAGGGAGCGAATGATGCTCTGAGATTTCTCCAACTCACTGAGCTTTTCTTTGGTGGTTTTTTGAGAGTCCTGCTGCTCCTTTTTCCATTTCTCCTTCTGCTCCTCCAGCTGAGACTGCAGGACACGCACCTCCTCACGGGAGGCTGCAGACAACTGCTCCATCTGAAAGAGAAAGAATAAATGAGATGACAGGAGAAGGTTTGGGAGACCCTGACACATCAGTTCTTACATACAAACGTACCTCTTTATTGAGTTTGTCTACTGCTCTCTCCTGCTGTCTGCTCTTTTCGTCCAGCTGCATGTTCTCTTTGCGCAGAGCATCTTTGTCCCTCTCTTTCTCCTCCAGGTTGCGGGTCAATTCGTCTCTCTGCAGGTTCAGCCTGGAGTTCTCGCGCCTGGCCTCCTCCAGCTGCTGCCTCAGTCTCCTGCTCTCCTCCTGCTGCTCCTGCTCAACCTCCAAACTCTGAGACACACGCACCTGCAGCTGAGACTAGAACAACAGAGACAAACAGAAGAGTAGAAGGTGTGTGAATATATGGCATTAACTGTTCTTGAGCCCATCCTTAAATCACAATTGTGACAATCGTGAAATGACTAGACCAAATTTGTGTGTAATACATTCATGAAAATGTGTCACTTTTTAAAAAAAACATGTGCTATTTTTAAAGTATGTATGAGAGATGAGTGATGCATCTATAACACATCTATGTCAAGACTGTTCTAACCTCCATGCGTGTCATTCGTTCCTTCATACGCGTGTTGGTTTCCTCTAGCTCACTGCATTCATGAGTCAGATTGTTGACTTGGGTTTGAAGAGAGCCGAGTTTGCTTCTCTCTGAGTGCAGGTCTTCTTCAGCTGAAAGCAGCTGACTGCGCAGTCGCTCCACCTCCCCTCGCGCATCACTCAACTCCCCACGCAGGGCCTCCACCAATGAGGGTTCAGCTAGCTGAGGGGGTTTATAAAAATACATTTGACTATAAATACAGTAAATAGGAAGTGATTATTATATTTCTTAATAAAGTTAATATTACCTGGTTTATAGATTTAAACACAAACCTGTTTGGTCCTTTCAAGTGCTTTTGTCAGCTCCTCCTTATCTTTGCGTGATTGGTCCTTCAACCTGTCCATCTCATATTTCAGCTCTGCCTCAAGCTCCTGTTTGCTCTTCTTTAATAATACAATTTCCATTGTCTTCTTATCGAGCTCTCCTTTAAATTTATCAACCTGTGTCTGGGACTTCTGCATATCGGCACGACTACGCTCTATCTCCTATAAACAACCATTGGTGATAGTTATTGGTGCATTGTATTCTAGAACGTCATAGAAAAATGTGTGTGTGTGTGTGTGTGTGTATCATGAACTGGTCTTTAAGATGTTCTCAATAACACAGAACATAGATGTGTGTGTGTACCTGGCTGAGAGTGTGTGTCTGTCTGGGATCTGGTATCTGCTGTTTCATGGTGATCATTTTCTCCTGCACTTCTTTAAGCTCCTCCTCAAACTCCTCCTTCTCCAGACGAGCCTGAAGTAACCTAACACAAACACACAAAACCAAACACAAAATGCAAGCGATTATTTACAAATCTGTACAGTGTTTGCTGTGCAAAACAGCTGTGAAATTGCCCCAGGCAAGGTAGATTTCTTAGATGTGTAAATATCTATGTGTAAATGTGTGGACCAACTGCTGATTCACTGTCAATATTCACAATAATCTAACAAAAGTAATATTCAGTATAGGCACACTACGGAATAAATCTTAATTGATGACATCATTTGATACCATTACAGGAGAGCCAGTCAGAAATGAATGCGTTAACACCACAAACCTTAAGCCAAGAATTAAAGGGTTTATTTTAATGGGTTATTAAAGGGTAAATTAAGAAAAAGGCTTTTAATTTTTTAATGATGTTAAAGTATGAAGTATGGTAAAACTAGTAATAAAGTAATGAAGTATGTCATACGCTATTGATGACCATGTAATAGCAGAACAATTTTTATTAGAATATTCTTCAATATTTTAATATGAATCATGTTGAATCAATGTTAAAAACGCAGTTCTGACATTAGTAAGGAACTACTGTTTTGAAATTGAATGTAATAAAACTATATATTTAAAAAAAAAAATCATCAAAAACATTTGTTGAAAGGATGACCTTTTGATCTTATGAGACTAATATTCAGATCAATAAACACTAGTGATGTAATCACATCTCTACAAAAACACTATGACAGTTATCTCTCAGTTAGTCTGAGAGTCTCTCACTCTGCTTTGGGCTGTACCAGCTGTCCGCTGCAGGGTCAAATGCACAGAACAGAAAAGGAGAGACGCACAAGTTAACAAAAAAATGCATGATTTAAACAAGATATTAAATGAAATGGGTTTGAAACTGAGGAGTAAGTGTGACTCACTCTTGTTTGGTGTTGCGGAGCTCCTCTCGGCCGGACTGGAACTGCTCTCTCCAGTGGTTCCCCTCCTCTCTGCTCTCCTCCAGCTGCTGTTGAAGAGATCTCACCGAGGAGTTCACACGATGACGCTCAGCTTCTATAAATGCCTGAGACTGAAGCACAGAGAGAGAAACATTTCCCAACACAGTTTAAAACTGCTCTCAGTTTATAACACTCTTGTGTCCTCTCCTCTCACTCAGTCTTGAGTGTTTACCTGGGACACCTGCTCCATGTTGGTTCGCAGTCTCTCCATGTCTTGGCTGTATTGCTCTCTGAGGGTCTCTATTTCCTTGTCGTGTGTGGAGACCTCATCTTTGAGCGCCCCCTTCAGAGCGGTCAGCTCTCTCTCTCTCTGTCTCAGAATGTCCTCCTGTCTCTGATGCAGAGCTGCGGCCTCAGCCAAATCAGCTCTCAATGTCATCATGTCCTGTACACAAACATGAACACTATTAGAAAGGCCACAGGGATTTCCACAGTCTTATATTAGTCTCAGATTGTATTAATTTGCATGATTTTTCCAGACCTAAACTGGAATAACAAATCCAGGGTCCAGGAGTGTGGAAGCCATGATCATTACAACCAAGTTTAATTCAAGTTTATTTATATAGCACTTTTTACAATTTTGTATTGTTGCAAATGATCGATCCTATTGTTCCCACATCTGACACAGTGTCATGAGCTGGCCGTGTGTGATCACCGTGTGCATGGTGTCCGCTGAAGCTCTGTTTTCCATCTCTCTCCTGAACTCATCCTGCAGTCCTGCCATCTGATCCTCCAGGTCTCTGACGTGAGACTCTGCTTTCTCTCTGTCCATTCTGACCTGAGTCAGCCTGAGACAGAGACAAGCATACAAATACAACACAACCTTAAGCATGCGGAACTAGCATAAAAGTGAGATTAAATGTTTTTATTTAGCCTTTTTATAGAAATAGAGGTCATTTGCATCTGCATGCCAAACAACCTTTAACATTTAAAAGGTTACTATTTTATTCATTAATGAGCTGTATGTGAAGCCAAAGCACTGTAAAATGGCAATGTAATGCTAATGTAAAATAGATTAATGTCAGAAGTGTTGCTGACCTGCGGTATAGTGCACTATATATAGCATATCATTCTCAGTGCAGTTACAGACTATAGTTTTGTGAACGTGCTTCTCTTACTCTGAATGTATCTGGTAGAGCTCTGCGTTCTTTCTGCCCAGCTCTTCCTGCAGCTGGACGTTCTCATCCAGATGTTTCTCAAGCTCCTCCTTCAGAGAGTCATCAGATCTGCTCACCTGAGCTCCCTAGAGAAAAACATCTCAATGAAATCCAACCAATAACTTCTGCATGTCTGAACACACTCTAAATCTACTCAACTGTCTGACAGTGAACTCTCACAAACTGTTTCTGTTGTTATTTCCAGTCCATGTGTACACTGTCAATGACTGAAAGAATATTCACTAACACCATGTGTGCAAATGTGTACTATGTAAACGGGATGTTGGCAGATTATGCTCTAATTAGCCCAAACCGTTATAATCCAGGTCCTCTATGATAGTATCAAGGCAACAGAGTAGTCATTAGTGGTTTACAACCCCTGTTGACACATACCAGGCTTGAAGATTTAATCCTACATAAAGGTCAAAATTCAAAAGCAATTGCCCATGAAAAGACAAAGATCACTACCTCTGCTGTCAGAGTAAACAAGGAAAACTGAAGGGATACAAATATAGTTAAATTAAGTCCACATAAGTCTAACACAAGCTCAAGTTCATTTTAACTGTTTTTATATTTTTTTATTTCTAGATGGTTGTGATGGCAGGAACAGATTACTAAATGAATGTGCATCTATGCCCTGGATAATGTGATAAATATCACATCACTGAAAGTGTGTCTGTGTGGGTGACTGATGGTGCAGGCAGACATATTGCTTTCTTCATTAGCTGAAACTGGGCTCGGCTGTTGTGAGTGAAGAGAGGACCGCTGCCAGTTCATTACAGTTTACCAAGTGATGCCAACACCTAAAAACCATGAATGTAATGCCAATCATAAAATATCCAACATAGTGCCAACTGAGCTAACATTAGCTAACAACTAGCGCATGTCCCCTAGCTTCTATCTACTTGAATGAGTACAGACAGAAATCTCCAAAAACCTTTCAATAAACAATAACTGTTAACAATCTGACAGCTGTGGTATCAAAGTTTGTGTCTAATAAACAAAATAGGTTGGTTCAACTCATGTGCATTATAAAATGAACAAACAGGTTATCTTTATACACAGATGGCCAATATCAACAATGTGTGTCAAACCATAGCCATAATAAGCATTACAATTCTCTTGTTCATTCTCTGGTGAACTGCTTGATAATAGTAGTTTTTTCTCAACAATGACGTCTGCACAGAACACTGAGTCTACTATGTTTGTTGTTGTCCTCCACATACTGCAGTCATTCAGTTTCACAGACTATGCTTCAGTTCACCTGAAAAGGTTTTGAGAGCTGAGGTTCAACCTCAAGCTGATGAGATGTTGCGATACACAGCTGGGGGAGAGTCATACTTCTGACAGAAACATGTTACCAATAATAGAAGCCATTCATTGGGTTTAAATGGAGGGTTTGTTACATGATGTGGACTGAAATTACAAGCTAAGTTTGTCATTTGGTTTATGCCACTTTAGTGCTGTGTGTTCTGATAAGGAATAAATATAAAATATCTTGACTCAAAGAGTTTCCGTTAACTAACATGCATTTACCTTCAGCCCTTGAATCTTACTGCAGATGATTCGAACTCTGTGCTTAATGGCAGCATCTGCCTCTGTGCTCCTGAAAAATAAAGTTCATATTGACATATACAGTGTTTTCTTTTCTATGATACAAACAAATCTCTTTCATATGGAAAAGTATCATCTGATTTTTACCCCTGTCGTAGAACATCATAGATTATCTGCTGTATTTGGTCTTCGGTCGTGAACTCTGACCCTGAACTTTGACCCTGGTCCAACAAAAGGTCAGGGGTAACCTAAAACCAGACGCACATAACAGACTAAGTTCATTAAATGTTAACACAGTGCACACACGTGTATGATAAACTAACAAGCAACATTTCTTATAATCTGAGAGGTGGCAATGGATCCTTCTTAGTACAGTAGAACTGTAGTAATATGAGTATGCGCACTGTAAACTGACACTAACCAATTAAATCAAGCCAAATGACATTCAATGCAGGACAGAAGAGAACTGAATATCAGGTTGATGATTAACCTTACTGTAACCTACTCCGATTGCACCTACTGTACATATTAGCTTGTTCCAAAACCTAGTGAGCCGACTAATTAGACAGCATGTCTAATCTGGCTCAGGGACAAGACATTCATACAACATGATGGATCAGAGAAACTTATTTGCTTTTCATATGTATACTAATTTCATAAATAATACATACATACAATAGTATGTTTATCACTCACATGTGCATCAACTGATGTGGGCCATTGATTGGCTGAGGCAGATGAAGTGACAGCTGTCACCTTGGCAACAGACCCTGAGCCTCGCCCCAGGCTGCTGTAGGCAGAGGCAGGCGAGGAAGACAGAGGTGAGGAATGTGTGTTCGGAACATATGAATGTGATGGTGAGGCTGAGGTCAGTCTGTCTCCTGCGTTCTGACCCGGATAGCGCCCCCTAACGGTGACTCCAGGGTTCTCTGCAGAATTTCCATCAAACCTTTCAATGACTCTGTGGACAGTAGTCTGACGGTTGGAGCCGGAAGCTGATTGGCTGTAAGTGTGCTGATTGTGTTGGGATATTTCAAAAGATTCTGATGAAGTGTAGTGACTGCCTCCACTTCTTCCTTTTCCCGAAAAGCCATTCAGGCCTGTCTGGTAGGAACCGCCCCACTGATTCCTCTCCATTCTTTCTCTATGATGTTCCCTCTCTGCTCCCACACCAACACCCCCATCCAGGTTTCCGTAGCTGCCAGAGCGTCCATCTCCAAGCGGACGCCGGAGTTGATCTGTGAAGTCATCAGCGCTGCTTTCTCTGTCCAATAGAGATCCGTGAGAATGAGCCCTACGCAAGTTGCTGTTATCTCCAGATGAGAAATACGGCCCCTGGATCACTCCATCTTCTTTCCTCCTAACAAACAAACAGATCCATTAGACGTACAGACATATTAAAAAAAGCCTCAGTGTTTATCTGAATCAAATTTCACGAGTTCACACTAACAAGTATTCAGTAATGATAACAAATACATATTTGGCAGGCTCTCCGAAGGAAGGGTCCAAACTCGGAATGTGGCCTGAACCCACAGTACTCCCTCTGGTGCTTGACTGGGATAGGTACTAGCTGACAGTGAGGTAATGACTGTGCTCCTCCCGAACTTTGTTAAATAAACTTAATTTAGTGTTAGCACACGTTACTAAGCAAATGTCACAATACTTTAACTGATAAGCACAAAAATACTAAAATAGTGAAGTTTTACTTACAAACTATTCTTTTTAGTATTGAATAAAAACTTTCACCAGACTTGTTGCAATGCATTCTGGCATCTAAAAACCAAATTTTTCCAGTGTACTGTCTAAAACAGCAGTCATGTTGAGAGTGTGCCAAAAGTTGCTGTATAAATAGGCAGTCTAAGGGTCTTTATTGTATATTTAGAAGATCAACAGTAGTGTCAACCACATGAAAAAATATTACCTGGGGAGGCTGTTGTAAGCAGGTGGTTGTGTTCTCAACTGCACTCCATATGAATCTCCTTTCTCTCCGTCCTTCAGTACCACATAGGGCTGCCCACCAATGCCCTGTACCCTCACTGCCACTCCATAGCGGGAGGGAGGCTTTTTTGAACTCTCTTTACGAGACTGCCCACTCACTCCCCCTCCAGTGTCATGCAGGTCATTTATGAAGCGTATTTGAACACCATAGTCCACCGGGGTCTTCCTACCCGAGACAGGAGCAGACATACTGGAGAGAACATGAGAAAAAGAGACAGGCATAAAATTAAACATTAGTAGTACACACTAAACACCAGTTTTATTTCAAGAGAGGACTAAGTTTTTTTTTTTAAGTTTCAAAAGGTAAAATACAGAAAAAAACATGAATTACGAAAGTACATAAGATAAAAGATAAAGTCCTACAGGTTTGGAACACTATCAGTAGGAGTCAGATGACAGAAGTCTGGGATTTTAGGTGAACTATTCTTTAATTCATAACCACGGAGACAGTCCTGTGATAACAGATACTACTCCATGCTGCCTGTTTTGGCACAGAAGATACAATGTCCTTCATTATTCATTAACCTTTAAACACACACATGCACCCAACAACAGAAAACCACATTTCTCATGTCAATTGGTCAACCAGTTTAATTTTCAAAATGTGCATCATTTCCCCCTGCTCACTAAACTTCTGCTAGTCATTTTTCACAACCCACAGACTAGATGCTTTTGAAAACACAAACCTAAGATGTAATTTTATACACATTTCTACAGTATAACTCATTTCTCATCAAAACCATAAGAAGCTCCACTATCTCTTATGATGTAATAGAGAGGAAAAATAAAGGAGTGTCTGGTGTGATGGAATGAGAGTGTCTCAACACAGAACAGATTACAGTGTGAAGGGTGTGACAAAGGAACAAAGATCATTTTAGACATCTGCACTACATTGAAACACCTTTTGACTGACAGCTATAGCAGAGGACAAGTTTAGTGACATAAATAAAAAGCAATCATCTTTCCTGCTCATTCTTTTACAACATAGAGAGACACACCTTCACTGCTTTCTCTTTCTGTCTGCTATTAGTTTTCATACTCAACGTTAAAATCACAACATAGCAACATGTAACACAAACACTCTGTAAGCCCCCCCCATGAGCGAGCCAATGAGATATCAAACAACAGTGTAATAAAACATAATAAACCAGCTTACGATGACCTCTTATATGACTTGTTTTATAAGACTTACTTGTATGAAGTAAATGCACATGAAATTCAAGATAATCCTAAAGTTATTTAATCACATGATTAAAGTAACCAAATGCTTAATTAAAACAAACTCTCACTGTATTAACACTGAAAGAATGTGGTTTGTGATCAGAAGGATTTTTTAAGATGTGTCTTCTGAGAGCAGATGTGTGGCAAGAGTCTTGTGATCACAGACAGACTGTTGGTTCAAACAGTCATTCATTATTTGTGTTCATTGTGGTTTTGATGGGACTTGAATCACTTTTGCACACTCACACTCAGACAGGCAGAGATTAAATTCCAGACAACAGACTTTGAACTCTATAAAAATATTGTGAAGCACTGAATTCTTTATTGATGTCCCTAAAATACAGTCATCTAAACAAATGCTGCAAACAATCTGCATGTAAAAAACACTTTGTACTATAGCAAAGATCTAAGCGAGTAACTTTCATAAAACATTTTAATCTACCTGTATACACAAAGATCCATCAGCTTTATTATAAAGATATGACAAAGGCAAAGAATGGACTATGAGTTTCACTGAATAATTCAAGCTATTTTCTTTTTATCCAACTTGTCAATCACCCCTGAATATCCATGTGATTTTTCTGGTGCCATTACATCAATGGTCAATAATAGTCTGGTCAAACAAACAGGCAAAATTCTGTGTCAGTGTGTCAGTGGCCTGGCAAACAGAGGCACCATTTAGCCTCTCTGCACAGCTTTATCTGATAGGCTGAATGGAGGGAGCCTGTGAGTAGGATGGGAGGGGTAAGAAGACCCTCTTCCCATTATTACAGTGAAGTGGAGCAGAAAACAAGGGCAGCTATGCTGAGAACACTGGTCTCTCTATCACTCTCTCTTCTCTTTCTGCTCATCGAAATCAGAGAACAAACACAATTGATTCATGCAGTTCAGGTCCAAGTTTACATGCTATAAAGGGCAAAACATTTTTTTCAGTTCAACTGTGTATAATGACGTTTACAGGAAATACCAGCAGATGCAGAAAGCACTGTCAATGTTATTTATTTGTGCAATGTCTGTTTAAATGATTATATTCTGTCTCTCTATTTTTTGTTTTGATGTCCAACCTCGAAACTAATCTTTCATCTTTTACTGAAAACAACTGATACATTAGAACAGACACATACTGTAGCCTACCTTTCACCAACTCATTTGCCCTGGGAGACGCAAGTAGTTGCTAACAACAAGGAAACAGTCCAATTTTGTGTCCTAATAAAACATACTTAAAATATCCCAGCATTAGACCCTCTAGGGTCACAGTCACACACCGCTCTGAGTCTGCAACCTCTTGCTCTCTAATTAAATTGAATTTTCTGATCTTAAATTAAATCAGGACTCCCTAGCTCTCAAATGTGGAATGTTTAATAGAATTAAGGAGAAAATTTAGCAGCAAATCTCTGGAGACTCCTGTACAGTCACTATACCTTTTAATATGTCTGTTGACTATTTCATCAAACTGAGTGAATGCTTTTACAGTCAATCCATCCTAGTATATAATTTTAACCATAGGTACATCACGTCCTACTTCATTCTTATCTCTGTATAGTGACTTCATTTTAGGTCAGAATTTCTTTCATACAGAATTAGAGAGCTCAAGCATGCTTGGAATTTTCAGAGTCAACATGTTAAAAACAACTGATCTCTCAGCATAGTTCCACAGCTCCTTAGGTGAACTGTTGGTGTGTAATACAAGTTAAGTATTAATTCTTAATACTTGGTTTAGGGTGATTCATCTGATAGAAGGGAGATTCAAATTGAATATTGAGTCCTCTACCAAGACAAGTTAAGTAGTAATTGCTGTGAGAAGGTATTTGGGAATGTGTAGCTTATCATAAGCTTAGCATCACATTTTAAAAAGTCTGTTACAGCTCCACTGTATTTCATTAGTGCTTGACCCCCTTTGGCATTCTTTGATTCCTGCCAAAATCTCTCTCAGTCCCTCTCTTCCTTTTCATCACTCTGTTTTGCCCCCTCCCTTCCTAAGATTTAGCCTCTTTTTTTAAAGCTTGGACAAACAAGAATTTCTTCTCTCTTTTTAATGAACCTCACTAGCATGACTAAAACAGGTTCCAGTGTTGCTAAACACAAGATCATAGAGCAGTGCAATTCAAAAGCCCACATATTCATTGTGCATACAACACATGCTGAAATCTTATCTACTAGCAGCATGTCCTGATAATATCCTCTCTAACTCTGCTGGAAAAGCATATAAATTATGCCTCTGAGCTGTAAATCACACTAATGGATTAAAGATTTATCAGCAGTGATACAGTTAACACAAATACTCTGTGTGTGTTATAATGTTGTGTTTGTCTATGGCTCAGCACACAGTTGCCAGAGGTCAAAAACCACAACGCTAGTGTGATATTAGGATGGTGAAACAATGATTTTACAGACTTAACAAATGTATTATTTTATTCATTTTTCCTAGTACTTGTAATTAGTCGTTTTGTTCTTGAGTATTATTGAGAATTGCAGATTATTTCTCTTTTTTCCAATTTGGGAACCATTTCTAGAAAAAAATAAACGTATTGTGATCAATATTGTTATGGTGAAATAAAATGACACACAAAAAATTATTTCACCACAACATGACACAACATAAGGTTTTGTTCATATCACCCGCACAATAATAAAAATACTTTGTAGTCCTGGAAAACAAGCACTTAATTTAGCACCAATTCAAATGAGAAAGTAGTATTTAAAAAGTCTGGGTTGAGGGAACAGCACGTCATGGCTCTATGAAATTCTTCGGCACTGAGTCACGGGTTCAAATCTCTAAAGATCCTGTCGTCTGGATATTTACCACACAGCTACAACATCAACCTTATTAAATACAAATCACAAAAACTCTTAAACAAACTGTAAGGTAATGCATTAATGTATTTTGACGGGCTACTGTACCTGGCACTGTAACCTGACAGCTCAAGACATGCTTTATTATGCCTCGTCATTCATTTGAATGAAACCTGGGCGATTTAAACAAATGGCTTTAAACTGCTTAGCGGACTTTGGTGGGGTTAATAATCACAACACTGTAAAAAAGGATTGTTTGCCACGTCGAAACTTCTCTCAGGAGTTTGACCCAGAGGGAGAGGAGCAGGTGCTCACCTGCCGATGCACCTGCGCTCCGCAACAGACTCAAGAGTTACAAAGTCTCGAGGCGAGGCGCTCGTTTTCAGCGAAAAACATTCACAGCACAAAGTCTAGACAATAATCCGCCGAAGAGACGTTAATCCATCTTTTGAGAAACCCACTTAAGAAGTACATAAAACGGGAAAAACTGTCAAAAGTTTTACTCCCAGTGGAAACAAGTTCAGTTTGAGAATGAGATGGAGCGCGCGGATGAAATAAATTAATCGCGACAAACATTTAACAACAATTTCTACTCAAGCTAACAGGCTTAGCGACTGTAGCGAAAAAAACATTTACATACCTGATATTAAGGCAAATTTTATATTTCACACTGCTGTATATTCCTCTGTTACCTCTTCTCGCTCTCCTTCATGGAAACTAATGGCGTACAAAGTAATACACGTTTCTTAAAATGACAGATGCATGAAATGAGCCTCAGGGGAAACACTTGCTAAACAACCTGTTACCTTTCAGACCGAAACCAGATGCTCCGCCCACTCTGTCTGCGAGGAATAATCTCATTGGTTGATCCTGGCTTCGTGGGCGGAAAGCGTGAAGGCTTTTCTGTTTCGATTATTGGTCAGGTTACATGTCAATCTCAATTAAATCTGCCTCTTGTTTGTTTCTGGAAACAGTGGAAACTTTAAACAGGGCGTAAAATGTTAGGTAAGTGTTGGCATTGTATGCCTTAGTGAAATGGCTTAATTAAGTGGGGTAATTTTCAAATTAAAGTTCAAAGTAACATCGTGCGTGTTGATAAATGCAAAATGTGTGTAAATAGTTTTAAAATGCACAATAAATTGGGTCGTTTAGGTGTAACGTGATAGACATAAAATCATATTTGGTTAATTTCAAAGGTAAATTCAGATGCAAAACAGAAACACTTAAAGACATAAAGTACAAACACTCCACAAACATGGTGCAGTACCAAAGACAAATCAGTAGCTGTAACTACTCAGGGTCATCTGGATTTTCCCTTTATTGTTTTTAAATAACTGCCAGTTTCCAGATTCGTGGTCATGAATAACGAAATCCCACGAATGACGGTCAGTTCATAAACATATTGCCCTTGATAATACAATGCTGTTACTCGTCACTGAGTCACGTGGGCACAGCTATTACATTGTACTGTGAACTTCCAGTATTTACATTCACATAAACTTTTCTTTTACTACATTTACATAAACTTTTCTTAAACGAAGAAAATGAACAGCATATATAGTTACAGTGTTGATAAATGTAATCAGCAGGTAGATGAGACAAGCACAAGGATGTTATGCATGTGACAACATTTTAAAGCTATACAGGTCAGTTTTAAAGGACAAATAATTTACTTTATAAATTATTTAAATATATAATTTCTACGTATAGAGCAAATAAAAGTACATTTTCCAGAGTTCCAGAGAGTGCCCAAATAATTAATGTTATGTAAATATGTTGCGAAAACACCTGTAACACTGTGGAACACTGACTCTGTAACTGCTGTGTTTGCTTTGTCCTCTGTGTACAGGTCTGTGTGTACTCAACTGCCGTAAAAAGCTGTGTGTGTTTATGAGTTATGAATGAATTATGAATGTTTTATCAATCAGCCACTAGATGGAAGCAGTATAAATGGCTTCAAAAAGGGCATGTGTGAGTTTGCAGTTAGATTAAGAGATGCTGCCTCTCTGTGGTGCTATCTTGCATATCATTTAGATGTCAGTAGTTTGGTAGCTCTAATTAAACACGATTTCAAAATAATACACTATATTAGCTGTCCAAACTTGAAAATAGAATTAGGAGTATATATAAATTAAATCCTATTTCCACAATTCTATTTTCACGTTTTAATGCTCTAAACCACAAAAAAGAGGCAAGAGAAACGCATGTCTTATAAGCATGTGCATTAATCTAAATAAGTAGGTTTAGTTGCAGTCATAAATAGGTTATTTAATATGTCTGAATAAGCCTGCATTAAGCAGTAAGCCTACTCTCTATGAAAGCAAACGCACAAAATCTTCCTCCACAGAAACCACCCCCACCCAAAAGCTGCTACACAAACGCACGTACATGCACATCTACTTCACTTCACCTAGACTGCCGCTTGGAGTGGATATACCGGGAATGGGATCTTCAGCGAGAGTTAAGAAAAACTTTAAATTTTTTCGCGTTTATGCCCTTCAGAGACTACTCTTTATCCTGCGGGAATAATTCCTAACGAAACAACAAGAAATATTATATGCCAATGTGAAGAACTGTAGTGTAGTTGGGAGTGTAAGAAGTTGGCTAAAAAGAAACGCGAATGGGATAAATTTTGTAAACGAGATTTCATAAAATAAGTTTTATATTCGGAACCTTTCCCTAAATTAAACTGGCAGATTTTTGTCAAATCCTTTAAAGGTATTCTTTAGAAAATTATAATCTTGCGTCATTGGTCCAATTAAACCGCACGTTAAAGTGTTTGGTTAATTAGGATAAAAAAAGCTAAAAAAAACAGCTAAAACAATCAACTATTGTAATACATTATTTATTGAAGCCACGGTTAGCAATATTTTAGGAGGTAACTAGTTTTCTAAAGCAGTTGCGCGTGTGTATGGAGAGTGGCACGGGCACCTCTGCGTATTCGTTGCATTGTATCAGAGGCGATCATGGCAAAGTGGTTTAAAGATTTCCCAACTTTAAAGACTGGATCCGATCGGATCCGTTCTGCCTCTGAATCGGGAACCCAGTCCCGTCCAAAACCGGTTCTGACAGTCAATACTGGTTCAAAGGGGAGCCTGCGTAAAAATTCTGGAGCGGAAAACAGTGGTGGAGGCGGCGTTGGCTCGCTGCTCCACGGCAGGAATCGCAAAAATTCGGCCATCGAACTTGGACGGAACCACTCAAGCACCGGTTCTATGAAAGACGGAAAGATATGGGAAATTCTGATCCCTGGTAAAAGTAAGAAGAATACCAAAATGGAGGGGTTTGAGGATCATCGCACACTGCGCACAACCACCCTGGCTGACGCATATATGAGCCGAATGATCAAGGTTAATGATCCCAAATCCAGTATTGGAGGATCATCTCCAGACAGCGAGAGAGCGAAGTCACCCATCAAAACAGAAACGGTGAGCCTGAGAATGGAACACAATGTAAAATGGCAATAACAGTTAGTAAATATGAAAACACGTATGTGTTTTTTGAAAGTGCAGTAAAGATAAACGTGAAAAATTGTCCTGATCAGGTAGTATAGTAGAACAGAGAGTGATATTTTCTTTCATGAGTTGACTTATTTTCATACAAGACATTCTCCAGTTTTCCAAGTCACCCAGTTGTGAGAACTGTGAGAACCAAAGAAACCTCTTTGTTTTGAAAAATAAGATCAATATCTCTCTTCCAGTTCTTTGTTTAAGTAATATCTCCTTTTACCCCCCCTCCTTCGGCCCCCTTTTCTCTTTTTCTTACTCTTTCCACCCTCTCTACGGAATCTTTTCTTTATCCTTTTCAATATGCTGTTGTATCATAACCAGTCAGAGCAGAGCAGCAAGGCAACAAACACAATAAGAACCTTTTCCTGCCTCTCTTCTTGTATCTTTCCTAGTCACACACGCTTCTCTCTGTTTCACTCTGTCTTTCGGGGAAACACACTTTTGTGCTTGTATACACACTCTTTTTTGCTCTTTCTTTTCCCTCATTGTTTTTCATACACACCCATTCTCACAAATACGCAAAGACTACAATGCATACATAATACAATGCCTCTGTCCCTTTTATTCCAGTCCCCAGTGAAGGCAGTGTTTGAAGAATTATGTCACCTGATACATAGGCTGTATCCTCTCCCAGTTACGGACATCCCCTCTGGCTACACTTTGAACATAATGGCACAGAAATCAGAATCTCATGAAGTCACACAAAAATACATCCAGAGGGACAATGAGACAGAAAGACAAAAGATAGCACAGAGAGCAAGCCTGAGCTCTTTTATAAAAGAAATACTGATTCCTGACAACTTTGTGATGGAACAAAGAGTTCCACACCATTCACATGTAATTTAATTCCACACAGGTTTGACTCCACATTCCTTCGTTACAGTTCACACTAGTGCACTACTTCTGAATTAGACCCTGACAGAAGCTTTATTGGTGAACAATTTTGGGCCCTTATTATCTCCTGTGGGGCTTTTTTGTTATACAGGTGTAAAAACAAATGATGGATATGTCCTTCTGTTTCTCCTTGATCTTCTAGATGATAATCCTGGAGGACTATGCTGACCCATTTGATGCAGAGAAAACAAGAGAACAGAGGGAAGCTGAACGGGAAGGAGAGAATGATGGATACATGGAACCTTATGATGCCCAACTTATTATTACTGGTATATCAAAAACACCACTATTCATTTTTTACTGATTCTCTCTGTTTCTCCAGTTTATTCTATTTAGTCTCTTTCTTTTATTTGGATCTACTGATGCACCAATATTTGTTAGCATAACGGTTGTTCTAAAAAGAAAAAACAAGCAGATTTTCAGGGATTTAAAGTGTATGAAAAATCACAGCTCCCTCGTTCTTTGGTGGTTTCCACGGTGACAGTGTTGTGCTGGGACAATGGGTGCAGTTTCCTCTTTCTGCTTCCTGTTTCCTGTCTGTGTTTCCTTTGCCCCATTCTATGGACAGGAAGCTGACCCCTGTCGCTCCCCCCCGTATGCCTGGCTATGTGAGAAAGACCCCCCAGCGCTCCCTTCTCCCCCCAATCACTTCCCAGAACACAGGAAGTTGCCTAGTAAGCCAGCCAATCACAGGCCTAGTCTGGCTTTTCCCTGGTATGACCATTGTTTTCTCACACAATAGGCCAGACACAAAGTGACAGCAAAGAAACAGTGAGTGAGGGGAGAAAGATGGAGCTCCAGTATAGCTATATTGATGCTGAACTTGAGAATAAATTGATGCATAAGCCTGGCTAGATGCTACTTACAGTAATTATTTTAGACCAGCTGAAATGTAGTGTAATGCAATTCAGAAGATCAATATACAAGACAGATTTCTACATTTTGTGTATGATATGTTTATGGGGCAAGAACTTTTACTACTATTTACTGCAAATGGCTTGTTTGTATTTGCACATTACGTCAATCAAGGAGTTAAAAGATTTATACAAACTCGCCTAATGTTTTATGTTGAAAAATATAACAATTATAAAAATATCTGAATTTTAAACAAGACCTCAAGATAATTTTGTATTTGTAGAGTCTAAACTTAGCTACCAAGCTGCTCTGTCGTACAGTGTGAGTTAGAGAAAAATATCTCAGCCGATGAAATGATTAAAAACAGTGTCAGGAGACATAGTGGCTTTTCATGTTTTTAAATAAACACTTCAAATAAATAGGTAATTGTATAAAATAAGTAGCATCTAGATATGTATATTGATATGTAGTGATTTCTACATTTCTTTCTGCATTGATTGTTACTGTTTGTAACAATGTTAGACTTAGAAGATATTGCTGTGGAAACTTGATAAATCTGAGACTGACAGCCTAGAAACTGGTTTATTATTAATGCTGTAAACATACTGTTTTCATCACAAAAATAATAGTCAGTAGCCTGTTCTTATTCTATTTTTTCTTATTCTAATTTCAATAAATTTGTGCCGTTACACAGAGATTCGAAGGCGTGGCTCAAAAGATTTGCTGAAAGTGTGTGTAGTGTTAAACGGAGGTGAGAGTGAGGGCTCTGGACCCCCACAGATTTATGATGTACCGTATGAGGAGGTTTTGGAGGCCATTCCCCTGACCCGACCCGAGTCTGATTCTAGACCACCTGCAGAGTACGAGCTGCCATGGGAGTGGAAGAAGGAGCAGATTGCTAGAACACTGTCAGGTAACTTCCGCAACATTGATTTTAATATCATCAATTTAACTGATGATTGCATAGAGGCAAAGGTCAAAGTAGTAGAACTATTTAAAGTCATTTTATGACCATTGTGCCTGTAGCATGGAGGTGATTTTGTGTGGTTATGATGCAGAAGCTTCTTCAGACTTCTTTTATAAGAATAAGAGGCTCATTACATTTACATGTATGTATTTGGCTGACGCCTTGATCTGAAATGACCTACAGTGCATTCAAGTTATACATTTTTATCAGTACTTGTGTTTCCTAGAAACTGAACCCATAGCCTTTGCACTGCTAACATAATGCTCTACTAAATGAGCTGCAGGAACACTGTCATTATTACTGTTTGTTACTTACATTACTTACATGTATGAATGCTGTTACATGTTTTTGTCCTTGTACCAGCTCAGTTTGATGGAATGGACCGTATGTGTAAGGACGAGTCTGGTTCTCCTGGCATAAAACAGCAGACCCTGAGACACAAGAGCTGGACCCCCAAATCTCTTCGACCGAATCCCCCATCTCCAACATCTTTAGCACCTCCCAGTACCACCTCAGACAATGAGACATCAATAGTTGACCCCACCCTGCCCCTGGAAAAACAAAGGTGTGTTGTTTAAAACCATGTTTTACGTTACTGTGTCAATATGCTGATTGTATGCAGATTACCTGAAACTTTGTTAAACACTGCCTACAGTAAAACTGTTATGGGGTCCTAATTGTATATTATAAAATGAACAGTACTGGGCTTGGATGCTGATTGGTTAATACAGACTTCTAGCTGTGATAAACAACATTGAAACAGCTGACATTTAAGGTTTAATGGACATGCACGTATTTATGTTGTAACAACTGTTGTAGAAGCAATAAGATAATAAGAAAATGTACTATTTTATTAATATAGTCACAGTTAAAATTAGCTCCCTGCAATGTTAAGTAGAATAGCTGCAATATTCACAACATAGCACTGCTTCACATATCTTATTGTTTAATATAAATGCCATTTAATATTGGTTGTGGTTAAACAACAATTTAACCTCGCTTTACTGTATTAATACAGGCTATTTTACGATATTGCTTACTGTAACTTACTGTAACTCAGATATACAGTATTATGTGGCACATCTTACCTTTTATTGTATTCTGTACCTTCTCTAATCTACCTTCTGCTGCCATCCATCTAATCTATTTTGTACTGTTGAGATGACGTAATCTTTTATCATTTTATCTCTTCAGCTGGTATCATGGCAGTGTGAGTCGTCAGGAGGCAGAAGCTCAGCTGCAGCACTGTAAGGAGGCCAGTTTCCTGGTGCGAGACAGCGAATCAGCTACCAGCAAATACTCCATCGCCCTCAAGTAAGCGTGTGCACTGTGTCCGTACTGTATGTGTGTTTGATGTCAAGAGAAAGCAAAACAAGTTGCCAGTCTTGTTTGAAATAGCTGACATACATGACATAAGATCTTTGTAAGCTCTGATTGTATTGGCCTCTCTCTCTCTGTCTCCAGAACGAGTCAAGGATGTGTGCACATCATTGTAGCACAGACTAAAGAGTGCGGTTACACGCTGGAAAAGAGCAGCTGTGTCTTTCCGAGCATTCCAGAAGTCGTGCACCACTACTGCACCCAGCGTTTACCCTTCACTGGGGCTGAACACATGACCCTACAGCACCCTGTACCACGCACACACTGAACACACACACACATACACAAAGTGTTTGTGGTTTTCTGGTGCAAAGATATGAATGTAAAATACTCTGGTGCTTGCCACTGCTAGCGAATTACATGCCAACAAGTCACAGCTTTAAACTCTTTCTCTTACTGTATATGTGCACATGGCATTGAGTACATGAACAAGTGGGATATTCTCTATTTGAGTTCTGAGGCCCTCAATGAAGCCAAAGATTTTACATTGTGACACCAGAGACACAATGGGAGGAAATATATTTCACAAAAGAAACGTGTAGTTTAAATAACACAAAAAACAATGTACCTACTGCGTATCTGTTGTTGACTTTTTTTAAGCTATTTCCTCTTCCCTTGTTTAGTGCCTATGAATGTGCTGGGAGTGTAGTCTCAAACTCCCAACCATGCTACTGAGCTGATTATTGTGTGTGCCCACGGGGTGAATCGCCCCCTTCTGGTAGCAGTGCCAAATTGCAACCACTCCTGCAACTGATGCAGGACATGCCATATAGAGATGCATGAGTTCAAGTGCCTGCAACAGTGACTGTGCATTTGTGGGCAGAATCTTTGTTGCACAGCTGTTGATATTTTTAGAGTCCATGGTGTAGAATTAGTTTAGAATGGTAGTTTAGTTCTAACATGATCCCAAAGACAAAACATTCCACTAAACATTGGCAGTTCCTGGATAGCTGAGGTTAGATCGTTAGTTCGGATCAATACAGCTAATTGAACCTGGCTTGTTTATCAGATAAATGAGTCATTGCTGTTGATTGGTTTATGTCTTTGCCTGTTCGTGATTAAACTTTCTATTGATTGGTTTAAGTTTGGGACTAATAGAATGTTAAATGACTTTACTGACCATGTATGTATAATTGGATTCATGGCAAACCATTTGTAATACTGACTGGTGATGCTCTTGGTGATGGGAAGTTTTTATTTGAATTTGTGTGTAATTTTAAGGTTTTTATTGCTAAGTCTGTTTGAAGTGAAGTAATTAGTTGAGAGAAATGAGGAAAAAGCCATATGTCATTCACAGAAGATTTTGCCTTTGTACAGTGTAAGACCGTGCAAAGCCTGAAATAAATTGCATGATCTTAAAACGTGTCAAATGATGTTTTATGCCTCTGTCACATACCTACAAATTTTCCCACCAAAAAGCAACGTTTCAGAATGCAAAACCACAGCAGCTGAACCGTGATGAAGCCACAACATTCTGCATTAAACATGAAAAATAATTGTATTGTCATCAATCCCATCATCCTTTGTTTTCTTGCTACCTCTTTTCCTAATATTCTTTAAAGCTTAATGCTGTATTCATGCCTGTAACATATTTCAAATTATCTAGATTCTGTAAGATTGATGTGGGTATATACATTACTATGTGTGTGAGTTTATTAATGCTTATTTACTTTTTTCCCAAAGAAAATATCTGTACCATTTAATCCATCCTAATAGCTACAACAAAAAAATCCCTTCAGTTATTCTCTCACTTTGATAGCTGGACCCAATTGTTTTGGAAAATGACCACTTAAACACAAGTACGCAATCAATGACCAAACAGCATTCTTAATGAGTCAAAGTCAGTCAATGTGTCAAAAATCATGCAGCTTAGAGAGAGCAGAAGGAATTACAGAGAGAGGAACGACAGAGTGTGAGATGTGGGAAGGGAGGGGGAGATAAGCACTTGGGGGTCCCAGTCTGTAAATAATTCAAAAAGAGACTCCAAACACTCGAAACACTGAAATTTCCCTGACAGCTCAGCTCTGCAGAGAGAGAGAGAGAGAGAGAGAGATAGCACAAGGGTACACCGAGAACGTGACATTACAGGAAAAGGCAGAAAACAGAGGGAAGGAGAAGTTCAGCAGAACACCAAAAATAAAAGCAGGAAAGACTAGATAGAGGCAATGAACAAGGTGACATTGTGTATAGTATATAGATGTGTGTAGTAAGACAGAATATGGAATGTATTGTGTTGTGAAAGCTAACATGTCTTCACTTTATGTCTCACTGCAGGGAAAGAGCATAGCTGTACACTATGGGGTGAATAGTACATGAATGCCTACGTAACAGCAACCAGTGAGTCACCAGTGACCAAGCTTTGCTTTCCTGCACATTATTTCCTCTTGCTTGCACCCTCCTAACTCTTATTCTCTCTATGAATCAATTCTCTCTCCTGCTCCACATCTTTTCTCCTCTCCCTAGTGACTTTCATGAACGTAAAGAAAAGGTCATCTATAGGGAGCCCCCAAGAGAATGTGCAAAAATAGATATTTTGACCAACGGGTGTAGTGTATGTCTAATGGAAGAGAGAGAGTAATAAACAGAGTGAAAGAGAGTTAGGAGACATGGAGAGCCTGGGAGACCCTACATCTCCCCGGAAGCGATGGTTATTTCTGGAACGCTGAGCACTGAGTTTTGACACAGAGCAATGGCAGAACCACTGGTTGCAAGGCCATGAATGACTGACAAGTTGCAGTCGTGATATGAGGACTGCAGTCAGTCATACAGTGATGTTAGCGAAGCTGACTGGTGGAAAAAGTATACCCATCTCTTCTAAAACTTCGCACCCAACGACCCACTCCCCTAGGGCCAAGGACAAATGAAGCATGGGGCTCCATAAAGAGCACAAGCTCTATGTCCCTCTGTTTGGACAGGGCAACTTATGAGCATGAAATATGACTCCAATATTTGACAATTCATATACAGAAACACGTTCTATTTTCTTTTATAATAAGATACACTGTGACGTGATTGAAACAATGTCACATCTGAATCTACCAGCACTGCAAGTGCTCAGGTGGAAAAAATGGCCTGCTAAAAAATGACAAGTGCCCAATAAAAAAATAAAAACCATTTCATGGAAGCGGATGTGTTGAAGGAGAGTCAGAGGTATGCCTCCCTCCCCCGCCCATCCCCTGCGCGCTTAGTGTCATCTCGTCGCATCTCTTCTTGCGCACCGCGACTAGTCTTTCATCCACCTGGATGCTCATAAAACCATGTCCACTCACTCGCAAGGAAAACCTACGCGTTCGGCAACATAGAACCGCTGACGTTATAATGCCAGGTACCGAATAACGTCGAGAAGATAGAAAGAAATCGGTGTCCTGTAGGCAATCGTGCGTACATCTCGACGAAGTCACGCTCCGGTACGCAGGACCACAAAGCGCGCAAAGGGAGAACATTTTACGCGCGGCAGATGCTTCTCTATCCTCGCTGAGATGATGCTGCTGTGGACGCTGTTCTGCATCCTCGCCATTGTGAAAAGTAAGTTATCTGGCCAATGACAGAGAAATGTTTTTCCGAGGTTTTAATTCGCGTTAGATGGCAGATGATCCAGCCATATGCAGTTGTCAGTTGTCTATTATGCAGATTTTGGTGCGCGAATGAGTCAGTGTGATATTGACAGAGAGAAAGCGCTGTAGTGAATCAGATCTGCTGTAGATGGAGATGTTTAGGGATGGAGGGTGTAACGGCACAATGTACGCTCTCCTGCCGTGGACCACGATTCCATACAACCACTTTGTTGATGCCATTAATGCCGTAATATTTCATTTGTGAAAGGGGTACATTACCTCCGTGATAACGGATACATTATGTCCGTGTTTTATTTCTAGACGTCCTCAAGTTACTTTGCGCGCTGTAGCTGGCGCATTAACGTGAAATATCTGCAGAGGAATATTGGATTGTTTCTCATTGTGCGCAGAAGTGCTGAGCAGCGTTTATGACATTGTGATAATGCACATTATTATTGCACTGAGCCGCAACCTTTCATCGGCTGTAACTGCCACAATTGCAAAGACGTGATTTTTAAAGCCTCTGTGCGGTAGATGTTTACGAACATGACATTTAATTTTTATTACTCAAACATTACATCATCAGAATGGGTTTTATAGTTGCTAGCTATGTTCATAAACCAATGAGGACTGTTTGAACTATGTATGGGGACACAGTAAAACAGGAATCTGACATTAATCTTTTAAGTAATGAGTGTTTTTCAAACATTGTGAAGACAGAAATGGCTTTGCCTGAAAGCTGAAAACCCCTACAATTAGTCAGGCTGGCTGAGTCATATTTAATAATTTTAATTAAAAATGTTTTTAATGCTGGGTTTGAGTTACCTGACAAAATATTTTACATCCTTTAGTAATTTCTAATTATGTCCTTGCTAGAGACATATTGAAAGGAATTAAGATAGTATGCTTAAGAAAAATACATTTGCATACACACACACACACACACACACACACACACACAAATTGTAGGCTGGTCCTTTCTAAGTGTCAGACCTCAGAAGGCTAATTCAGTTAATTAACTCTGACTACAAGCAAATGAGAAAAAAATGCAAATGAGAAAAAAACAATTGACTGATGTGTTTTAAAGGGGTTTATTATGGGGTCAAAGATGGTTCACGGTCCACCAACCTGCATCCTTCAAAACCACAACCCTGTTTTCCTCTTTGAACTCATTAAGCATTTAAAAATCTCTCTGCGTAAAGAGATATATGGTAGTACATTAGCATAGTATGCAAGACTCGCTGTCATAATGACTGGCTGACTGAATATTGTCCTGCATATTACACAGCTGCTTACCAAACAAATAAATACATGGACATGAAATATTTATTTGAGTTAAAATACTATCTTTATTTATTTATTATAATTCCACTAAGACATTACCATTTCAATTTTTCAAAAACAGCTGGCCAAGCAACAAAACAAACACTGCATCAGTATTGCATTATTAATGTATATATTATGATTAATCTGCAATGTGCTATTAAGTTATTTTAATGCGCGTTAACGTAAAATAAAGACAGAAATTGATACGAGAGCCACAGAGCATGACAGGAAATTTACTTTGGTCACTTAAGCCTCATCTCATAGGCCTAATAAGTAGTGAATAAGTAGTGCTTTCTGGCTATAAGAGAATTAAATTCCAACCTTCATTCTTTATTAACAGTACACAGAGTGTACAAACCACACAGTACTGTCAGAATTCACAGTTACAATTTATTATATGTGAAAAGTATTTGCGTCTGCTGTATTGTATGCCCATCTTCATCATTCTGACCTAACTTGAATCCACCATGATATACAGATAAGGAGCAAAGCATTTACAAAGCGTTACTCTCATTAAGTGCCATCAATCCAAAGGCATTGGCCTGTATTATGTACAGGTCAGTAAGAAAGAAGAAAATTATGCACTTTATAATTCTATAAGTTCATGTGCTACATCCGTTGAGAAATTAAAACCTTTCTAATATTCTGATAAGTAAAATCTTTTTTAGAATAACGTCCGCTATTCTTTGTCATTTTTGTGTCATCAAACTTTTCTGTTAGAAAGCCACCAATCAACACTGTCATAGCATAATTTTGGCTTCAGTGATTGGCTTATAAAGTTCTGTGGCCCAATGTGCCAAGATGGCAGATTTCAAATCACGTACACTGGGGGCGGGGCTTGCAGTAGCCAAGTAAATGCCATTGAGATGTAAGGGAATGGTAACAGATAGCTTTCTCCTGGTAGTAGAGACCTCAATGGTTGAGGCACTTACACAACCAAAAATATTGTAAATCAATATTCATTTCCTCTCACCTCATCCATTCTTCCCCTACATTAACAGTAATTACTGTCAGCAACCCTGTCCTGGCTCTGCTGTGCTAAATGTCCTGCTTTTTACCCACTTCTTATTAGTCAGGAGCAAATTTGGCAGCGATTTGGACTAAATACAGACACAGCCTTAAGGGAGCGGTAAAATGAGACAAAGCCTGTTTTGAAGTGACTTATGGCCAACCTTTAGCCACCATCTGATTGATGGCATAGACACAGAGGGTCGACACCCCTCCACCACCATGCTCAGCTAGTCGCTCACAGCCAGCCCTACAGCAGATGCTTCATAAACCAAAGATGAGCTAGTTAAATGAAGGATGTTTTCAAGCAACAAGCTGCCTTGTTGAGAAGGAGAATGATCAGAGAGACAGGGATACTGGAATCGGATGGTTGCCTACACATGGTGGAACAGAAGGCACACTGGGACCTGAAATAGTTAGAGCCAGTAATCAGAGTGAAGTGTGTTGCTTCGAAGAAGAGACAGATTGTAAACCTGCAGGGTTGCATACTAATCAAATTGCATGTACTCAGACTTGCCCATACATGCATCACTGTCTCTCCTATTTGCACCCAAAAGAGATGCACATTTTGAGGGGTCAGTTAAGGGCGACTGGAGGTGTGGATGCGAGGTTTACCTCCTGTTTTATTTTTAGCGTCTATCATTCACACCTCAGTGAACACATACACACACTTCTGAAGTGACTCTTTACTTTCGGTTAGACAAACTCTCAAAGGTCTTTCCAGGACATTGCTGAATCTTCTGATAGCACAGTGTTCACACCCTAAAGCCTCTAAAACTGTCCATTTAACTGAATGGATCTCTTGTAATGTAAATAAATATACATCAGACCATTTGAAATTGTTAACATTTTGAGAGGTCAATGAAAAGCACAGAGTGGATGGAGGTATAACCTAATGTAATCAGGTTAATTCAGTTCAGTCACATTGAATGGTTTTTGATGTGACTATAACCCGTTTATTTTGATGTTACCACATACCACCACATACCACATCTTTGCTAGACTGCTAGAAAATACTTTTTACAGTATGTTGAATGTTCACATATCAAACAGTCAATCTCTCTCACAACATTTTCAAGGACAAATATTATACTGTACTGCACAATTCTCTCTCTCTCTCTCTCTCTCTCTCTCATATTTCTTTTTTCCTCTGTTTTGCTGTTTCATATAGATTGCGGTTTGTATGTGCAGATAAGCAGAGTGCTGAATACTCAGATCTTTATTCATGTCAGTCATGCTGGGTCAACACTTAACCCATCGAGATAAGAAAAAGATCTTGCACTCCAAACAGATTGTTTTCCTGCCGTATATCTGATCTACTGTCAAATCATTTCAACAGCCAACAAATGAAACACTAAGATTTTCCAATTCCACTCAAACAGCTAAGCAGTGTGTCTCACATGCTTATATTTTATTTACTATGAATCTATAGATTTAGAACATAGTACACTCAGTTTCAATTTTGTGCTGCATTTTTGTTGATGTTTGTGTATATGCACAAATTCAATACCATTTATTTAGATTTCTTTATATTCTTTTCATTGTATAGGTATGTAGATATATGTGAATTTGTTCAGTATCAGTATATGTGCATGTTGTATAAATGATTTAAAGTGTTTTAAATGGAATGATATGAAAAGAAAAAGTTAATTGACAGATGTGCTAAGCTAAACCATGACTCAGCAGAAAACCTTATGAATATTGATAACTTCAGATTCTGTGCTCATCTAATGCATTTGTCGTATAGCTTCCAAAAGTCATGCTGAGATTGATTGTTGAGAAGTCTAGAATTTTAGAACGGATTAACAAAACATAACGTAAAACTTAATATAAAGCAAGTTTGTTCTTGTCCTCATGATAGAAGAGATTATGAATAAATGTTTAACATCTTTAGCATCTGTTTTGGAAAAGATTGCCCAGGGAATTTTTAAACACTAGTTAAGTGCTTTAAAAATCCACCCATGTTTATCCTGCAGTTTTCTGCCTTTCTCTCTAAAATAAGCATTGAAAGCGCCGAGGGAGATGTGACAGTGTGCTGATGTTAATAACATCATGATTTAAGCTCAATAGCACAACCAGCCGTTACCCTCCAACAGAGATGTCATGGAGGAATGACAGTAAATGAAAGAGAGAGAGTACAAACCAGAGAGAGACAAAGGGAGACTGAGGAAAATAGCAAAGTGAGAGACAATGAGGCATAGCATCTTATTCTGGCTGAAGTGCCATTAATAACAGAACAGCTTTAAAGCTTATATAATGACGAGCGACTTGTCATTGGTGCCTTTCTCAGACCAAAAAATATATATTCATAACACAGAATTAGATTTCAAATGTGAAATTCTGCATAGGCCAGAATATAGCTAAATGAGAAAGAAATGTTCAGGAATTTTACAAGCATGTGTTTTTATGCATCAGGGTAAAATAAATTGTCTAGAATTGGAAAAAATAAATTCAAATCTTATTTATAGAAAAATACAAATTAATGGTCCCCCAACATCACCAAATCATTGCATAAAACTTCATTACCAAAATCAATGTATAATTTTGTGGTGTCAGCTACACTGTAAAATAACTTTGTTACTTTAAATTGTAATGTTTAACAAAATCTTTCATAACTGGATTATTTTCCAGATGCGTTCAAGTCTTGCCAGGCCAGTATTCATTCTAGATGGGTACAAACAAGCTCAGACAAGCCATTCAAATCTGCCAGAAGTAAACCCTGCCAACTCAAACCAGACGAATTGCAAACACTCAATTTTCAGAACTTATGTTTCTATATGGAGTTTAAAGTGATGGTGCAGAGGGCAGACAAACCCATAAACCGCAGGCCAGGTTAATCTGAAGGAAAGCCTAGATATTAAACAGACTCAGAATGCTATTTGATCTACAACATTTTTAAAAGAGGACACAGCATTTTTCAAAGGGAAATAACAGTGCCAGTTCAAAAGCTTTAAGCCTCAAGCTTTAACTCCATGATAGTTCACTTTTAGAATATAGTGACATTACACAAAATTTGAATGCAATTTTTAATGCAAAGATTAATTAAATCATTACAGGTATCAATGTTCTATTGTTGACAGAGAGAGCAATTCTCAAGGAGTCTTACTGCACAAAATAAAACACAGCATTTCTGATTATGATGTTCAAATCTTTACTGCCTGGTAAACTTGAGTATACACCAGTATTCTGAGCTGTAAAACCTGCAGATATACTGCGAGTCAGAATTAACTTATGAAGAAGACAACGTTAACCAAACGAGCTTAGCAGACTCTCCTTGTGTCCTTGTGAAAAGGATGCAATTTGTGTCATGCAGTAATGTAATAGCTCTCTATGGCCTGCAATTGTTTTGTCAGTCGTGGAAAGCCTGTACTGTTATGAGTATTCTTTAGATGATCAGATCAATACCATCTAAGCATCTGTCTGAAACACCATCTTATTCCTTTTGAATTGACTTCTCTCTGCCTTTCTTTTCTGTAAAGGCATAGAAATGTAAAAATGCAGCGAATAAATATGACATACATGTATCTATGCATGAGATGTAGCTTTTTAGAACGTTCTCTTTTGACGTCTGTCTTCAGATTTAAGTTTTGTCATTTATTTAAAAACTATAAATATGCACGAATGAATGTACATGTACTGTATATGTGTCTGTCTTAACATTTGTAGCAGTATGTCAGTTACAATGTAAAACAGTATTTTCATGACAGTAGTTCCACATACAGACTAAAACACAGAAAATCATTATAAGCACATGCAGAGAAGTCAAGACATCACCCTACTGCCTGTCTTAATATAGCACTGCAAACATGCAGAGTCTGTAAGAGCAGATCAAAGAGAGAAAGAAAACATGCTGATTTATTAAAAACCTTCTGCCTGAACACAACCCCACACAACACTGTCTAAAGGAGGAGAGAGGATGGTTAAACTGAGGGAGAAAGTGAAAGTGACATGTTTTTGTCAGTTATGGTTACCCGAAATGTGACCTCTGCATTTAACCCATCCTTCGTGAGGTGTGAACACACCCTGCAAGTCATGAACACACACACACCCAGAGCAGTGGGCAGCTATCACTGCAGCGCCCAGGGAGCAATCAGGGGTTGGGTGCCTTGCTCAAGGGCATATCAGTTGCTACCTGCCGGCGCTGGAATCGAACCAGCAACTTACTGATTACAAGCCCGACTCCTTAACCAGTAGACCACAACTGCCCCCCAGTTATAGGCAGTTGTGAGAGAAAGAGCAAGATGGAAAAAGATGGTGGAATCTTATAACTGTGGGAATGAATAATTATTACATCACATCTGGCAGGTTCCTGTTGTGCTGGAAGCTGTCATCTTTATTTGCTCTAATTCAGAGGTCTTCAACAGGAGGTGGGCAAGCAACAACTTTTTGTGAAAAAATACAGCTAAATGAGAGAATGATGTAATGTTCAGGTATAGCATTCGTCAATAGTGATTATTATAATGCGTTCTGCAATGGGGGTGTAACAATACATCAAGGCCACGGTTCGGTTTACATCATAGTTTTGGAGCCAGAGTTTGCTGTGGGGGCAGAGTTCATGGTGCGGCACCAGCAATGCTAAAGAACACTGGATTCACTTTTAACTTCATAATAATAATAATACTTGACAACAAACTGTCTCAGATATGTTAAATTGAGGGAAACTAGACAGGTAAGGGGTGCATACCTATAGATTTATAGGTAGAGATGCACAGAGAAAAGACACAGGGAGGTACTGTTGAGTTTATCAGAATCTTCATTGATCTGCTTCCTACAGACATCATTCCTGTTCACTGAACCCAACAAGAGCAGCAAGGACAGACCAATGAGAACGAGAGCGAGAGAGAACGAGAGCGAGAGAGAGCGAGAGAGAGAGAGGGAGGGATTGAGGGATAATGAGGAACACAGAAGGGACTTATGCCTAAGGAAAAAACATGCTGAGAAAAGTCTAGATTAATATGCTGCTTTATGCAGAGGACAGTGAGTCTGTGGTGTAGCATGTGGAAATTATGGTTGGGATTTTGAAAGTCAGTTTTTGTGTCAATACATGGAACTGCAGTTGGACTTTTGACCCAAAGTTTGGAGATACAACCCTTATGTCATCTTCCCTATGTAATAACAAGCCCCAATCTCCCCTATATGTACTGAATGTCACAAATATGATATTTTTCCTTTGTGTGATAATTGAAATTCAAAAGTTTATAAATAATTTTATAAGTAATACACTGAAGGCTTTTACTTGATTTGATGGCTAAAGCATCCCATTGGACTGATCTGCAGGTGCTATTAGTCAATTGGACTAAGCATTTAACAAGGGTTTTACACACAAGCGTGTGTGCCTGTCTGGTGTTTGTTTGCCTGTTACGCTCACAAACAAAGATGATTTGAGTCAATGTTTCTCTGCTTTATTGCCGAAGGTCATGTTTACTCAACTGCTGCACATACACTCATTTATTGCTGATATTATGTGATATTATGTTTGGAGAGTAATTCTATTGTGTATTGGTGTATATTGAAACATAATTAAATAAATTATTATTAAATAACTTGTAACTTACAATTTAATTAAATAACTATATCTTATTATCTAATCTTAGAAAAAGAAATACTCAAATATTTTGCCAATGTTTTGATAATTTTATTATGTTTACATTCTGGAATGAAAAATTATTTAGGCGTGGTTTGAAACGCTATTGTTGGAATGACCCAGCAAACATTTTTTGTATAAATACAGTATATAGAATTCAGCATCTGAGCGAATGTTTCTTTGGTCTCTATTTAAAGTAGTTTTCTTTACTTTTTTAGAGAAAAAAAAGTACTTTTTTTGAGTTGTTCTGTGTTTTGCAGCTGTGTCCTTATAACTACTGAGCAGATACCACAGTCTGTTTAAAATGTGGGCTGTGCATTTACTATATCTACCATGTATCATCTACAGGCAGTCATGGAGCAGATACAGAAGAGAGACTGGTGGAGCATCTTCTTAATCCGGCTCACTACAATAAACTCATCAGACCGGCAACCAATGGCTCTGAAATAGTGACGGTGCAACTGATGGTCTCACTGGCCCAGCTGATCAGCGTGGTAAGTAATTCTATTGTATTAGTATGTTTTTGTTCAATTTGCATTACAAAAAGAGCTGGTGTCTACACTGTAAGAGGCAAGTACAGACGACAGGAAATAGCCCATCTCTGTTCCAGCAGGTGCAGAAAATAAGCCATGCTAACTGACCATTCATCATTCTATGCTAGCCCTTTAGCTGTCAGACAATTACACGCTTCCTTTATGCCTGTAATGGAGTGTAAATCAACAGCTTACCTGGTTTAAAGCTTGAGGAAAACAGCAATGTTCCTCTGTAATTCATCTCTGGAGGGCTGGTTGGCTTTGCGTTTAATGTCCTTGACCCATATAAACTATTACCCGCAATACTGTACAGCAGCTTTCACTGAAAAACAACAAATTTCAAACCATCAAACAATTACTTTTATTCAATCCTGAGCTTCAATACTTAACAATGGCTGTGTGTTTGTACTCCATTAACATTTTATTTATAAATTCCAAAACAATGTAATTTAATGTAAACTATGTGTTGCTTTCTCTCTTTTTTCCTGTGTATTTTTGTGTGAACAGCATGAGAGAGAGCAGATCATGACCACTAATGTCTGGCTTACACAGGTACAAGTCTATACATGCACTTACATCCATTTACCTCACTGTTGTTTGTTTTCCAGATTAATACTGTTTTACTTATCTAAGTAACCCTAATTATATCCTCTAAATCTATATTGGGACACACCACATACTTCTATTATTTTTATAGAAAGCTATTTTGTTCTCAAACTAGCAGCACAAACACACACACACATGCGCGCGCACACACACACAAGCAACCACACACACACACACAAAGTGTCAGGCCTTACAGCAAGTGTAAAGTTTGGGTGTGAGAACGCTGGCTTGGTCTGTTGCACCCCAGATGGTGTTTGGTAAATCATGCAGCATCGTTAAAACAGTTTAACACTTGTATGCGTGTGTGAACAGTACGTTGTTGTAGCATGTCAGTAGTACACCTACTAGCCTAAACAAACAAACAAAAGCTTACAAACAACTACTGTACAATTCTCTCTCTCTCTCTCTCTCTCTCTGTCTTTGTTACTTATGCACACACATACACACAGATATATATCTTTCTGTCTCTCTCTCTCTGAATCATGTGCTCATGGTCACTATGACCATAAATGTCAGTTGGCAGGAGTTATTGCTGCTGTCAGTGCAGGTCACCCATAAAAACTTGTGTGACTGTGGATATGTGTGTCTTTTCATGCAAGAGTCTCTATCTGCTTGAATGTATGCAGTAGGTGTGTCAGAGTAAAGAGGCACAATGTACAGTAATTACTTCAGTGGTCAAAACCTTATAGGAAGAGAGTTAAATTACCATCATCAGACACTCATGTTTTTGTGGGTGGTTTACTGTAAGAAAACTGTCATTAGCTATGGTTTGTAACTGCTCTCTTCTGCATTTAATCTGACAGAATTTATTGGCCTCAAGTAATTATGTTTAATTATGTTCAAGTAATTTAGTTTATTAAGGCATTTTATTCTAAATGAAATGTGACAGGCCATTAATTTATACTGTAAACACGGTAATAATTCACTGAGAGCAGTTATGTTATGTGATAGATTAACATAATTTTAACACCATGTGAAGATTGGTTACATTGCCTGATCAGCAAGAATGTTGGTTATCATAAAGAGAATTTGTTGGGGGAAAGTACACCATAGGTTTATAAGGTATATCTGCTGGTGGCTGTGTCACATGATCTCACTCTGATTGGTTGTTCTCAGGAGTGGCAGGACTACAGGTTAACATGGAATCCAGATGAGTTTGATGGCATGAAGAAGGTCCGCCTTCCCTCCAAACATATTTGGTTACCTGACGTTGTCCTTTACAACAAGTAAGTCTCAAAGTTCATCCAGCTTCTTATCTTCTCACATATTCTATCCTCTTTCTTTCCTATCTGTTGTTTTTCCATCACCATCACCTTCCCATCCCTTGTCCATCTTCCTGTCATCTGAGAGTAGATAACATCACTGCTTATCTGACTTTGTGTCATTAGTGATGTTCCTGGGTAACGTTACCTGACCTCTGTGTAAATAAAGCATGTTCCTCCTTTATAACTGTCGTGTCCCTGAGTGGAAGAAGTTTTAAATTCAAGCTAACACCAGTCGCCCTCCTGTGTTTGCCATTATGTATCATTGATAAACCTCTTCCACAAACACTTCCTCAAACAGACTCCATGCAAATTCTCCATGCGATTTCTTTTAAATTGACTAAATTTTCTTAGTAATTAAATGAAAATAATGATCTGGCTACAATAAGACAAAGCTTTATCAACAGCATCTGTTTATTACCACAGACAATAAGACAAGAAGTGATTTTCTGGAGCAATCGATTGATAGTGAAAACTGATAAAAACTGCTTCATAACCACACTGTCTCCTTTCTTATCAGTGCTGATGGAATGTATGAAGTTTCCTTCTACTCCAATGCTGTCGTCTCCTATGATGGAAGTGTTTTCTGGTTGCCACCAGCAATCTATAAGAGTGCCTGTAAAATTGAGGTGAAGCACTTCCCATTCGACCAGCAGAACTGCACGCTAAGTTTCCGCTCGTGGACCTATGACCGCACAGAAGTGGACCTTGTTCTGCGTGCTGATGTGGCCAGCATGGATGATTTCACGCCTAGTGGAGAATGGGATATCATCGCTCTTCCTGGTCGTCGGAATGAGAACCCTTCTGACCCGACCTATGTAGACATCACCTACGACTTCATCATTCGTCGCAAGCCCCTCTTCTACACCATCAACCTTATCATTCCGTGTGTACTGATCACCTCACTGGCCATCCTGGTGTTCTACCTGCCATCGGACTGTGGAGAGAAGATGACGCTTTGTATCTCTGTACTCCTGGCTCTCACTGTGTTCCTGCTTCTGATCTCTAAGATCGTGCCGCCCACGTCTCTGGACGTACCTCTGGTTGGAAAGTACCTGATGTTCACCATGGTGCTGGTGACTTTTTCTATTGTGACGAGCGTGTGTGTGTTAAACGTGCACCACCGGTCGCCCACCACACACACCATGCCTCCGTGGGTGAAGCTTGTGTTCCTCAACAAGCTGCCTGCACTGCTCTTCATGCAGCAACCACGCAACAGCAGCGAGCGTCAACGTCTGCGTCAGCGTCGCCGTGCCAACGAACAACAGGAAGGTGGGCGAGGGGGTCTGGCCGCGGGGCTTATTGCAGGGCTGGGCCTGGGAGGCTCTCCTTCTGGGAGTAAAGAAAACAATGAGGTGTGCACGTGTTATGTGAACCGAGCCTCAGTAAAACAATTTGGGGCGGAGCTGGGTGGAGGGGGAAGTGGGGGGTCGACAGACGGACTAAACGGGTTAAGGGAAGGGGGAAGAGAGGCCAGGGAAGGAGGTTCGAATCCACTGCAGAGCTCTGCTGTGCCTCGAGGGAAACAGCAGCCCCCTACTGTCCTCACACAGGCCCTGCTGGCCCAGGCCTGCCCAGGGTTCGAGGAGGCTGTGGATGGAGTCCGCTTCATTGCAACCCACATGAAGAGTGAGGATGATGACCGTAGTGTGAGTAACACTTTCATAATGATATACAAAATTGTGCATAGGAGTGTTTTCACGCTGACATCAACAATTATAGCATTAACTAATGATAGCAATCAAAAGGTAGAGTTCACCCAAAATAAAAACATCATTTATCATTTACTTTCTTTTCTTATTTTATACCTGGAAGACAAAATAAGATGTTAGACAGATGTTAAGTGACTGACAAACTCAATTCAGTCCTATCATGTGGGAAAAAACAGTGTTTCAGTGTAACTCCAGGTTTAGAACAACAAGAGAGTGAGTAAATAATGACAGTTAATTTTCTGGGAGAATGGGGGGTTAACTATTCATTTAAATAGTGCTTAAAGCCATTGCCTTACCTTAAATGACTTTAATGAGCAATGTTGCTTTAAAAGCCCCCAAACCAAGTTGATGACTCAAACTAGAAATGTCAAATAAAAACATTGACTCTTGTTTAAACTAAAAGACTTTAAATAAAATGGACAGTATATGTAAAGGCACAAATAAATTGCTTCCAGGACTATAATATAAAACAACTGCTTGCACTAGAACAAACTTCTTATAATTAATGAAGCTGCTGTCTACACATCACACTGCATTGAACATTACGTTATATTATCATTATATACAGAACAACCTTGTTTTGTCAGGTCGTGTCACATGCAGTAAGAGTTTTTCTGTGAGTTTTACTCTCTGTGACATTCAACATGTATGTTTGGGACAATCTAATTCTGTCAATAAGGACATATAAGCAGTTGCTTCCTAAGTCTAGTAACAATTCCTGTGGCATCCTTCTATAAATATTACAAACGTTTACATAGATGAGCAATAAATCTTCTGGTTGTCATGATAGTTTGTTGAACATTACTGAGACTTGCTGCTTTAGTGGCACTTCCAACGATTTACAAAGATATTATCAAGTATGTATTGAAATATTAATAATATTATGCATTATAGTCATTATTATGGAGTTTATTCACAGTTTATTTATTTTAAAGACCAGATAAACGCTTCCGGACTGCATCTACAGCTGAAGAACAGCGTGAGAATTCTCATACAGATGAGAATGAAACAGTTACAATAGTGAGCATTAAATCACAACCATCTCAAAACGTTCACATTCATATTTATAGTGAGCTCAATGAAAGTTGCGCATGTTCCGGCAGACACACTTCAATCAATATTTAGCTCCACACTCGTGGTTTAATAATCTCTAATGTGGAAGCTTTGACAGGCATTCAAAAAGATGGTCTTTAGCCAAAGCACAGCTGCTCATCAGCACTAAACTCACTGCTGCCGTTTAAATGGCTTGCAGTCCCATTCTGTCAAACACTGTCTGATCTCAGCATTAGTCACATATTAGAGTTGCAGGAATTCTGGATGATCCTATAGGTGTTTTTTATAGAAATGTGCATTTTAGGAGCCAAGTGATTTATTTCTATAGTCTAGTATTGCCATAGGTACTGCCATAGGGACCTATATAGGGAACAAATTTCTGTGTAAACGGTGCATAAATCATTTCTTACATGAATTGTAGATCTGAATTGAATGTGATAATTAGAATGTTACAATTGGTTTACACAAATTCATTATTTCACAAAGTCAAATGATTTATGATCAATAAGTCTTACTGAATGCAGAATACATACATATATGGAGCTTAAAATAAACTTATTTTTAGTTTGAACAAACTTACTTACACTACTGAAATCTGTAAGAAACAAATGTGATAATAAATGAACTCACAAGAGATTCCAACACAGTCTATAAGATTAGTGTAGTTCTTACTAGACCTACACGTCTGGTCAACCAGTATACAGAAATACAGCATGTTCCCTACAAACATGCAAAAAAAGAATTATTTTATTTTTTTTATTACAGAAATCAAAAATATTTGTCATATTGTTTGTGTTTTATCATTTTAGTAAGTCACTTTCATTTTCAATTATGAATCCTACAATATAGTATTTTGAATTGGGAGAGATATTGAATATTTAATATATGATATTCAATATTGATACGGAGTCATTTTTAGTTTGAATGCAGACATTTTCTTAGTTTTTTTGCATTATAATCATGATTGTATGTTTTATGACTGTTTTATATAAACAGTCAGCAATATATTTTTATAACTCAGCAGTATAACTAACTGCAGTTGATTTCTCCCTAAAGAGCAACAATACAGACTACATAGGATAAAATTAACAGCGCTCAGTAATTCTGTCAATCATCTTGACCTGCACGCAGCCTCATCGCTATGGTAACAAGGCATCTCCATGCCAACTCCCTTGCAGCCTTTGCCGTGGTTACGGTTCAGGTCCCCATGTGTCTTACCTCATCAGAGCACTGTGGCGGAATGAAGTCTCTGTTCACATTAACCTTCTCTCTCACCCTGTTCTCTCGTCCTTTCTCTCTCTGTTTCTCACTTACACCCACACAATCCCTCCCAATTTCCCATCTCATGTCAACCTCTCACTCTTTTTTTTACCTCTCCCCACATTTTACATGTGACTCATCTGTGTCCTGTCTCCCTCCTACATCTCCCTCTCTTTTTGGCATTTCCCCTTTTAAAACATCTAATCCCCTCTCTCTCTCTCTGCTCATGTTTTTTTTTTATTTAGGGCTATCAGGTTAAAGTATACAGAATAATTGCATAATTTTGTTGTAGCTAAAAATGCTATAGTACTACTTACAATAAAAAATTTGACTGGTTTTAAACCCAAACGTGAATAAGCTGTTTAACAATGTCAAAATTAGCAGTACAAAAAATTAACAGTAACGTTTTAAGTTCTTGTTCTGTACCAACATGTTAATCCCTCACTGTTCTTTTACAGGTGAGTGAGGACTGGAAGTACGTTGCTATGGTAATCGATCGTCTGTTCCTCTGGATCTTTGTGTTTGTGTGTGTGTTCGGCACAATCGGAATGTTTCTTCAGCCTCTGTTCCAAAACTACACAGCTAAAACTATCACCAACACACCCGGCTGACTAATCACCCACACCCGCTACACCAACAGACGCTACCCACCATCAGCTGTGACGGGATGAATGGAGAATGGAAGGTCTGCCCAAGAGGAGGGGAACATGTTACTCTGGACTAATCTTAGGTTTATATAAACCGTTTTTGGAATATCATAACAAAAAAGTGGGGATTTGGTCCAGGATTCTCGTGCAGGACTCTCGTCCGGTCCACCTTCCCCTCCTTTTAGGTGAAAACCATGCAAGCCAATCGGAGAGGGAGGAGACACCTGTTTACCTTGCTCTGTGGCCAATCAGCACACGTCTCTGCAAACAGAAAGCCATGCACCGCCCACAAGCTCCACAATAAGCCTTCTGCTTTCTAAAGTCACAGTATATTTGACTTTGTTACCTGTACATTCAAGTTAATCAGAAAAAAATTATTTAAATGCCATTCTGCATTATTTCTATCAGGTTGTCATTGTTATATTGTCTATTTCATATGGTCTAGAAGCCTGTTATAGCCTTCACAGTGTATTGAAAATATAGCAACAACATTCTTGTTTATGTGTGAACACATCTGGTCCATTTAATTGGGGCTTTTGATGCAGTATTGTATTATTATAATTATTAATATAACCAATAAGTGAATTGTATCAATACACACAACAGGAAAGAGGATCCCAGATAAGAGGGAAACAGAGTGTGTTGTTTAATAGTGGAGCAGGGAAAATATGCCAAGTGACTGAGAGGTTTTGATGTATAATCAGATGGGTTCTGATATAATCAGATGGGTTCTGAGTCTCTGTGGCCTGTTGGAGACATTACAGCAGTTCCACAGCGGGCTGGCAGACTGGATAATATGTACACAGCAGAGTCTTAAAGTACCTTACAGTTCCTTCAGACAAAAGAGAGAGAAACTAAAAGGCCAAACTGACAAGAAAGTTGTTATGATCAAATTCTTCAACTGTTTACCTGTCCAGGTTTTCAGATTTGAGAAACTAATTGAATCCAAGAAGTATTGCAAAGATGTTAAGCCTTCTATAAATTTAATATTCCCTTCTCTATTTCATGCCCTTTTATTCTCTCTCACCTCTTATCGCTTTTTTTCCCCTCTGTGCTTCTTGTCCAACTCTCTTTTCCCATCATCCCTCTCTCATAGCTTTAATTTATGCTCTTGTATATTGCAACATGTCTATGCTGTGTGCAGCTTTGTGTAATTGTGAGTGCACACAGTAAATCAGGACTATAATCCAGAGTCAAACCAGTGCAGGAGGACGTACGTTCACACTAAGCCACATTTGTTTCAAACAAATGTGGCTTATGCATTACTGCCTATTTAGAAATGCATACTAGTTGTTTATAAAAATGTAAGAGCAGTGATTTACACCATTCCTATATTCAAAAACAGATTTGGTCTGTCAAATTGAAGATTTCTTGATTTTCATGTTATTCTGTGCTGGATTTATAAAAGTAGGTCACAGATTGTACAAATCAGTGAATCTGCAGTCATTAGCTCATGAGTCACGACTATAAAGTAAACCAATAACATCTCCAGCTATTTCCTCTGCTGATTGGACCGCCACATCCTTCTTCCAGTTTACACATTGTGTCTCACCCTCACCAAATTAAGAACCACTTTTTGGCAATGAAGATTTTCCTGTGGAAATCGTTTGAAATCCTCTGGGAGTTCATTAGGCAAAACAATGTTTCAGAAAGCAGATTATACAGACACGTTCACCTGCAGATTAAAATGATTTCCTGAGTGCTATAAATGACCTCACTCTTTCATTAGTCGTTCTTTGTTGACGACATCATGTTGTGGCTTTGTCATTCTTAAACCTTCTCGCACGTTCTCCTCACCAGCACTGAGCAGCAAAAACCCCCATTACAAACCGCAGAACTGCATAGTGCGACTGCTCCATATTGCATTATCATCTCCTAAACATTAGCTTTTAAAGATAGCAGTATAAGAGTGAGTCATGCTATAAGCGTATTACTTTGTTTGAGCTCCAAATGGCAGGAGTTCTCCAATGACTCACTGCGCCCTTGTGTTCACTCACTGACATCAGCAATAGGACGTAAGACTGTATTCACCAAACAGAGTCATGTCTGTTTTATTAAAGCATCCTGTCTGTGAAAGAGAGAAAGCATTTTATATCCAAGTCTCATAAATTTATCTGAAAAAATGGACTGATGAGAGAAGTTTGTATGCAATGCCACAAACAACTCAGTCTATTCAGTACTGCAATAATACAGAACTGTGACATTATATTGATTCTGTGTCAAAGCAGGTGTTGGCCAATGAGAGCGCACCATCTTATTTAAACTAAAATGACACAAAAAACCTGTCTCCACCCTCACTCCTCTCCCCTAGCTGACCTATCCTCACATATATCCTCTCAAATAAAGATTAGAAGTTTATTATACTGTCTTTTCGTGTTTGACAATTCTTGGCCTTGGTTTGTGAGCGTAGAGCGGATTTGCACAAAAACAACACTCTAAATTTTGTGTATCTCTTAGAGGGACAAATATAACTTATTGGTGTCCACTAAATGCAATGTGTGTTTTTGGTTTGTTTTTATTGTTATATTGACCAAGATGGCAGAAAGAACATTTTAATGTTGGCTGTGTTTTGTGTTGATCTGCCATCCAGGGACTTGTTTACCAATATAAACTCACATCCACGGACACTGTCACCTCCTGACAACGTAATAAATTAATGTCTTATTTAAAGTGGTCTGTGCATCTTCTTTTATGAAAGCTCTCCATGACAACTTTTAAAAACTTTTAGAAAAGGGAAACGCAATCTATTTATAATATTAATGTGACCTTTTATGAGTTTATGTTTAGTTTATGGTCCTACAATCTTGGTGACAAAAATAGAATGCAACTTATAATTAATTTATTCAATAATCATTTAAAAACCATTGACACGAAGTCTCCATAAACAAGCTGTTATCGGCAAAAATAAAAACAGTTTGCCCTTTACTGAAAGCAAATGATAGTTTTACTTAGTCAAATATGATCTGAGGGCAGAAAGGAAATCAATCGGTTTACAGAGATGACCAATGAAATCACAGGTGGACATTTTTCCAAAATTTCCGAACATAACCCGATCTAGCACCCACTAGACTTTCTTAACAGTTATAAATTATCAAAATTAAGACAATATACAGTAAATGCACCCACCTCGCTGCGTTAAGTATTTCCCTCAAAATAAGTGCCTCCGGCAGGAATTCGCTCCAAAATTTCCCAAAGTCTCTGATCCCGCCTCGTCTGTGATTTCATTGGTCATTTCTGTAAACCAATAATTTTCCTTTCTGCCCTTAGAACATGTTTGAGTAAGTAAAACTATTATCTGCTTACTGTGATGTCATCGCCTTGATGTTTCAATACTGCCCTCTAATGGTCAACACTCAACAATAACAATTTGATGACAGTCTTTTTACATGGCTATATAATGTATACCTACAATGACACAAATGACACATAACTCTTTTTCATTTTTTAATCTGCAGTTTATTGTCATATGAGAATTATTTTAACATGAACAAACTCCAGCTTTAAAAAACAAAGATTATTCACATTCAACAATCTCATTCCATGTGCTTTCATTTCTACTGCAGGTTGTTTCAGGGGTGAAAAACATTGAAGCTAGTCGAACATTTTGTGTATCCAGGGATTCACTCTATGGATGTGAAGATGATCGGTAAACAGGGTCATACACACACATATTCTCCCCTCATTCCCCATCATGATTCACTGCTCATATGTTGGCTTTTGTTCACAGAAATGAAGCTTTAATTTTTTTTATCACCTTTCTTTCCATCCTTTTCATGGTACTCAAGGAAAAAGTCGTTGCAGGCAACGGTGAGGGCTCCCACTAGGATAATGAACTCTGTAAAGTCCACCTCACCGTCATTGTTTGAATCCAGGTCGCCCATAACTTTCTCTACTGCGTCTTTATCCTGTGCGTTCTGTGAGGGCAGGAGAGGGAATTCCAGATAAGTTTATTCAGAAACAGGAAAATAATAATAACAATAATAATAAAGTCCTTTCTCCTTACCCCGAGGTAGTTGCCCAGTTCCTGTGTTAGCATCTCCTTGAGTTCAGCCTTACTGAGGGTGTATTTATCTCCTTCATTCCCAGAGTACTTGTGGAATGTCTGGATCATCAGCTGCATGGCATTCTCCAGAGTGGAGGCATTCTCTGAGTTTAGGATAGACATTCTGGAAAGCAAGAGTAGTTTGTACCTTTTTTATTCACTGTTTTTTTTTAAATGCACTCAAGAATGCAAAGAAGATTTTCTTGTCTATTTTTGGCTAAATATCAAACAGTCTAAGGCTTATTTTCTTCTAACCACAAAAAAAACTATTACAAAAGATATGAATAAAGAGAGGAGCAGTAATATATTTTGTGTAAAATATTCAGTGACCCCAAGCTTTAACAGCCCCTCAAGCACCCCAAAACCATATGTGAGGAGCTTAACTTAACTACTCTGAGGAAATGTGACTCTCCTGATAAGGGTGAAATCCTAAACTGGGAAAAACACTTAGAACCTAAACTGGAAGTTATTCTGGAAGTTAAGTGTAAACTGGGCTAATTTCAGTGCCCATAATTCACTACACAAGCAAATAAATGTGAACAAACACTGCCTAGGGCTTGAGCTGTGCCTCAATGGATGCACTACTGAGCACATTTGATTTCAGCCAACATTTATTTACATCTCATACATCTTATAGACATGGACTAGTCCTTGTCCTTGCCCTAGATAGTGAGAAATAACCCCTGTTGAGATAGTTTATAGAGACATCTGTAGAGGTAAACCACAAATCACACAAAACTTCATGAAGAACTTCAGCAAAGGCTTTATATCTAACCACTGAATGTGACCAATTGAGGGGCATTTTACTGCATGCCAGAATATCTAAAATAAAGTTGTAAAATACAGGTAATGCTATGAAATTGTTCTCAGACTAAGAAAGATGAAACAGCTCTGACATTTCATTTTTCATTCTAACTTCTTTCCATCATTCATCCATCCATCTATCCATCCATCCTCTGCTGTTCCTTACCTAACAGTTAGATGGTTGCTGGTCTTCTGTTCCTCTAGGAGAGATGAAAGCAGGTGAAGAGAAAAGATGATGGGCAGCATCTTATATACCTGCTTGGCCCTCCTCCCATCATACCTCATGCTGCTCCTCCCTCCATATTTGTCTNCACCATGTTTACAATGTTACACATAAATATACAAAACATTGTTATATAACATAAGAAAAAACGTGATGTTGATGCTCAGTATCAAAATCAAAAATGGAAAGCTTCAGAAACAAGCCACCTACTTGCGTTTTGTTTTGTTCATTTTTTTGTTCATTTTGTTTGATTAAATCGGCTTGTGTTTGTGTGTTTATGCATACACAGGCATATTCACACATTATTTTAATATGTGTTAAAATAAGCTTAGAATTAATAGCACAATAGTGTTTATTTTAAATCCATTTTTATGTCATCTGATATTATCAATTACAAGATGCTCATGTAAAAATGCATTGTGAAATTCATGTATATAAACCTGAGCCCTGAGGCCATGGACTAGATTGAAATAAGAGCTTTTGGGTAAATAGATATGTTTGATCCTAAAGGTTAGTTATATGTACTGGTGCTTGTCACATTAAAGTTTTATAGATGTGATAGTTCAGCACCCCGTCCTAAATGATGTATCTGCTGTAATTGATGACTTAGACGCAAACATCACTATACCAAAATAGTAAAGCTCCAAAAACTCAGCAAAAACAGCTCAGCAATGCTGCAAAATAAGATTTCATTTTAACAGTTTGGACTGATTAAATTCAGCCCTATCAACACATTATATTACAATATATTATACTACAATATATTTTGTTTTTTTTATTCCAGGAACCCTTTTAACTAAGAATAAAACATATCCTAACCCTACTTAACAATATAACATCAACTGACATAATTTGACAAACTGTGTCTATTTGTGTTAATATATTTATATACTATTTTTAAACAACAAACCTACATTTCTTGTGTATTTACATGTAAGCTTCTTACGTGTGTGAAGGCTCATATGTTCCATAAGATGAAATGGGGTCAGGTGCCAAAAGACTGATTTTGTTACCGGCAAGGTAATGTGCCAAACAAGGTAATGTGGTACAAATGTTGTTACTAACAGCTTGAGGGTCTTTAGAGATGCTGCTTCACTATCAGGTGTGTGTGTGTGTGAGAGAGAGAGAGAGAGAGAGAGCATCAGACTGCAAATGGTCCTGTCACACCTGATACTGCTGCACAGGTGTTAATTCATCATTAAGCAAACAGTGTCCACACCGTGTCCACACACATCTGCCAGCTGAAATTTGGGACTATAAACACACACACACACACACACACACACACACACACACACACTCTAATGGCCATATTCAAAGAACACAAACAAATGCATGAAAAACGTATTCATATAGGGCACAGGTTGTACCTAGAACAACGTGTTGTTTACCGTACCTTGTATTACATGTCACAAGTTTAACATTTCACAGATGGGCTGTGGGTGTGGCTACCCTGAACCTACACCCATCAAAATTAATGATACTGTTCACTATTAAAATGAATGTTGATGACTGCAGTTGGGATTTTGTTGTTTTTTTGTTATATTTGTTTTTATTGAAAGGCTATAGCAAAAATGTAGCGTATACATCCACTAATGTGAAATCTTCTCTCTAAGTGTACAATAATAAGCACTGGACAGTCATAGCACACAGCACTGCATTCATTCATGTTTTGTATTTGGCTATCTTGTCTTGGCATTATATAAACAGTCACTGATTAAGCATGTAATGTTCCAAGCTAAACAATTAAATCATATCTGAACACAAATAAGCACCCAAATGATTATCTGTTACACTGAATTTAGATAAAAGCAAAAAGTAGCAACAACATATGCAACAAAAAAATACTTTTTTGACTTAGCAATTGTACATGTGCCACAGGTGAGACACTGTATTATCTGAATATATGTAAACAATATTGTAAATTCAATGTAATATAAGAGTGTTGAAGTGTTCAATCCTTATAAGTTTGGTTTAATTGTTCATTTTAGGCAGTGGTTTTGTATGTTGGTTTTAAACAACTCAATTAAACAATTTTGAATAAATCTTAAAATTAGTCTCAAGACTCCAGTATTACAAATTAGTGTCAATGTTTTTTTTTAACCCAAATGTCATTGATGCCTCTGGGTTCTGTTGTTTCGGCCTACTGTCCGCTGGCTGTGTTGCCCTGTGTCTTCTGCTGGCTCAGTGAGTTAGCCACATAGCCTATCAGCGTCATGTACTCCTGGAAACTGACCTTCCCATCCTGGTTGTCATCTAGGCCTTTCATCATGTCCTTCACTGCTGAAGAGCTGTCTGTGTCCTGATAGAGACAGAGCCACAGTGACATCCTCAGTAATTTACAACTGACCACATTGCAATTAGCATTGACTAGCCTAGTACTGTCAGAAAGGTTGAGAGATAATGGGGCTTACTCTTGACATTTAAACTTTAACTAAAACCATGGGTAATTACAGTACAAAGAAAGATCTTGGTTATATCTCTGGATGGCTTACACTCAAAATATTGCCCAGCTGGCTCTGGACTAATTTTTGGAAGTTCTTGCTCCCCAGACTCTCTTTTCCTCGTGCTGTGGACAGGAACTGCATAACAACTGTTTTGATGGCACCCTCCATGTCTGTAACTGTACAGAGGAGAGAGCAGGAAAACATTTTATATCACACAAGCGCAGTTGTACTGACTATGAGCAGAACAGGTACAATTTGTAGAATATGACTATTGAGTTATTTATGACTTTTATGTGTGTTTTTGCTGGTCATTATGTTTATTTTTACTTTGCTTATAAAAATAAAACAGTTTCATACAATATAATAAATAAATGAATTTAAAGCAAAATCAACCACTGTGTGCCTGTCAGAAACACTACAAACAGAAAGTGGGGTGTTTGTTTACCGGTGATGGTAAACAAAATATCTGCACTTTCAAAATCAGCTTGTCCACTCGGATTAGAGGAGCGGAACACAAAATCTTATTCAAGCTCATGTTTCATTTATTTACTGTTTTCATTCTCACTCAAAGACTGAATTTTGCTGTCAGTAAATAACATTGTAGGAGCTGGGGTGACGACAAGCAAGGCTAGGCACTGGAAAATGAGTGACCTGAGGAGAGAGATGATGTTAGAATAATTAAAAGACATGAATAAGGGAGAGAAGAACAGAAGAGGAGTGTGTCGAGCTGTAGAGTTTATACCACAAGACAATGGAACCTGTGATCTTTAACAGACACTCGATCCTCTCAAGACACGGGCTCAGATTACCTCAGGGGTTGCCTGCTAGCTGTCTGTTACTCTCTCTCTCTTTAACACATGAAGTGCATTTTATATTACCGCAGTCACCATCACATATTTGACACTAACAAATAATTCATGATCTAATTTGAGTTTCCTTCAGGTGACATTTAGCAGGCCAATCCTTTAGCGAGGGATTCATAAACGTGCAGTAAAACTAAAATGACTATGGCCAAACTTCCACAAAAACACATACGTTTAAGCCTTTGGCAGAAGCTTTTATCCGAAGCAACTTACAGTGCTTACAGTTATACATTTGATCAGTATTGTGCGTTTCTGCGGAATCGAGACCGCAACAAATGAACTCGCAACAGGAACACATATAGACTAAAATAACTATGAAGAACATAATGAAGAGTACTTAAAAAATAATGTGAAACTTGTGGTTGGAGCTATTTCAATATTATTATAATTAGTAGCTTCAGTAATTAAAAAGATGAAAGTTTAATTCTTTATCTAAAGTTATTAATTTAGTCAATTGGAATTGCATATTTTCTATGTTTTATGCTAAAAATGGATTTGATTTGGGGAGTGGCTCTGTTTTGTCTTAAGACACATAAGCTCACAAAATATATTTTGATGTGAGGGTGACACAGAGGTAATACTATAGGTCATACAGGTAAAACTAACATCTGACAGACGTCACACCTGAATACTCATACTACACCACTAACATTAGTACACTACACCAGTGCACTGCCATCCTTCCAATTACTGATGCACTTCTATTAACCTAATTACCTAAAAGCTAGAGAGAGAGAGAGAGAGAGAGAGAGAGAGAGAGAGAGAGAGCAGGGCTTGGGTGAAAACATTACAGCAAGACCTGGTAGAATGCAGTGACAGGCTTCTGAAACTGTTGCATTACTTTGGTTGCATCATCGCAGGAATTCTTCATATATTTGAGTGGATGGGTGTGGCTGTGACAGAGCTTTTGTGTTTGCTCTGGAGAGATGAGTTTTTCTCTTATCCTAGGTGTGATACTTAAGCTCACACTACAGTAGATCGGACAAAAGAAGCGTCATCAGACAGAATGACTGATAAACCAAACAAATGGTCATGTACTGAAATGAGGTCGTGAAATTCACACATCAACCAAACCATTAAACACAATATTATTCACACACTACCTGGCAAACGGACATGTACACCTACAGTTGGGACAGGACTGTTCTAACAGACTTACGAGTTTTCTGTCATGGAGCAAATAAGGACCCAACCGTGCAATATAAAATCTCAGAAGGAGTTTATTTTTTTAACTGCACTGCTGAGCTAGTCCTCTAGATGTCTCTCCAGGCTACTTGGTGATTTGCTCTTGTTTCCTCATGTTTACTGAACAATGCCAAACTTCTGTTACTGTCTCTAGGTGAAAATGTAAAGAATGAGGTTGAGCAAGTGACTGACTGAATGTGGCTTTGTTACAGTTCTCGCAGGATCTCTGGTGTACTTGTGCAGGCAGGTGGTGGATCTTCCTCGGGTTGTTCCCACATACCAAAGTTACATTTTTCCCAGCGAATCTGCAGAACTCTTTGCCTTAACTTGATGCGCTACACTGGAATGCGCTGGTTTTAAATAACTAAGGGCACGAGTTGTACAATCATAGTAGACAATGCATTTAAAATATTAATTTAAAAACCATTTAAAAAGGTTTTCCCCTCTTAACATTAATATATTGCTAGTTTTTCCATTGCATGTAGATACAGAACAAGAAACTTATTCTCCCTCTTCATTTTCTGAGCATGTGTGTAGACTGTCACCACTCCAGAGCAAAGCTGAATAAGTTATTGTAATCAGTTATACTGAATAAGTCTAGATTCACCCCGGGTTATCGGACAGTCTTACAGTACAATATCTCTGTATACATAATTTACACCATCCTGGTGGCCGTGTCGCTCCTGACACATTGAGGTTGCGCTTTTGTCCGATCGAGGATCGAGTATTTCCTGCAAACGCCCGTGAGCTCGCCTACAGTACCCATCACTGTAAGCGTCGGGTAATGAGGAACATATGTGTGTTCACCTAACCCGGGGGGGTTGCTGCAGGAGCCTCTTACCTGCACTCTGAAAAACGCACTGAATTAATAAAAAGCGGGTTTCTGATTTCTCCTCGCAGTGTAAAAGGAGAAGGTCTTGCGTTACACGCGCAGGGAATCGGATAGGTTAGTTGTTGTCACCGGACTAAACTGGAGCCCGCGGTCACTCGTAAGGACTGAAATATTCACGCAGATTAGAAAGGACCGAACGGAAAGTGACACATTTCTATTCTGCACTGAAGTGTATTTATAGACCGCTATGATCTTGATGCGCAAGAGGGTTGTGTGTTCAAATAAAACAAGTTAAACGAGGCATAACGCAAACACAGTTACTAGTTAGTAAAAGTCGCAATGTGATACCCGTAAAGACATCCGATTTGTTTAAACAAAACATGATATCAAACAAAAATAGAAGTCATGCATTAAATAGGAACGCTTACCTAGTTTTGTAACTCAAACTTCTCCTCCGCGAATTCTTGCCTTTTCTGAGTCAGTATAATGCTTCGTCGGTGAATTCCTGTCTTCCCAAGTAGCTTTTTTCATTTAAAAACTGGGCGTATGCCCAGAACTTTTTTTGGGTGGGGAAAACAGGATATTACTCAAGAGAGGTGTTGTGTGGACATAGCTTCCATGAAAAATCATAGTTTAGTTTGCTATTATAACCACTTTTTTGAGATGAGAATAATATGAGACGAGAATGTTTCACTTTGTTTCTCTTATGGCCATCCTTAAAAACAGTAATTTCTATTTGATCACATTGTATTTCTGTGTCAACTGCTTGGTGCATGTCTTCATTACCTGAGTGTGTCACAAGTAGGAGTGTGTCACAAGTAGGAGCATGTAGTTTTTTTTTGCGCAAAGGCTTAAGACACTGGAATAGTGAGATCATCATCCAACCACACCTTGAGAACTATTTTTTTACACGTTTTGCCACTTCTAGCAAAACTAAATCATAACTTGTAAGCGTAATTGTTGTTGTATGAAGATACAAATAAGGGAGAGAGAAAGAATGTGTGTGTGCGGGTGTGTCTTTCTATGTTTGAGAGAAACCTCTCTCTGCTGTTTAGGGCCGGGCAGCATACCAGAGCAGAATGATCGAGAGCATGTGTTTTCCAATTACCGTGACAAAATACGTCTTGAGGCCCTCTACTGGCTAAACCCGTCCGATTTACCAGCCAGAGATTACTTACCAGCAGTTGTAAATGTGTTTCTTTTCGAAAGAGTTTCAATATATTTAGGATTACTGGTAGTTATTAACAGGTGAAAAGCATTGATCAGGATGTAGGGCCTATGTCGTCGTAAGGGGCTAGATGGCCCATTAAAATTGTCATCATTTATACACCCGTATGTCATCATTCACGCAAGCCTCTTTGTGTAATATTGCCATCTAGTGTTTGAAATGCCTGAGTTACATTTTATTTACCGTTTGTAAACCCAAAATGTTTAATTCTCTGGCCAGTCCAAATATGTTTGTGATCTCATCAGTCTGGCCAAACTACAGTATGTAATGATTCATTTATTAACACAGGCTGTTAATAGTAAGTCATTAATGAATGAATATGGTTTTAAATAGATTTATGGAAGCAGGAAAGGTACAAATACAGATGAAAAGCAGAGAGCTCGATGAGAGATGTGTTCAAGAAATTAATTAATAATTAATTATTATCATTATTATTAATTCTGCTCCTCCAGCTGGTAGTGTGAGGCATCCTCAGGCTACACCAGTCACTACGAGGATACCAGTGACTTATAATGAGTTTTTTTTCTTATTATTGACTTTGGTAGTGAGACTTGTTTAATGAAGATCAGACTTGTATGAAGATCAGATACTGTTATAGTTTGCATGTTGCCTGTTAATTATGTCTTCTATCACTAACTGTGTAAATACATCATGCATAACTGTACGCATTTGTTTATTCTGTAAATGTTTCACATCAAAAACATTTCTAATACAACCACCTGCACTCTGGCTGTAACGGAGGTTAACCAGATAACACATAAAATAATTGTTATTACATTAATCACTGTTGCACTTGCTCAAACAATTAAATGGTCTGTGACAAACCTCTGCATGCTGCCTTAAGCACTTAATTACAATAATAGATTGATCATAATACTTGAATTCAAGCAGTGAATCTGTGAAAAGTAGACTGCAGAGGTACAAGAAGTTTTGCCTGACAGCATATACTGTAGTTTGACACAAGTGCAATAGAGACCTTTTAACTAGGAAATGTAAATGGGAATTATTTACACACAGAATGACAAACTTTCCCTCACTTTCTGAATTACATGAATTTGTATTTTTATTGAGAGACCTGCTTATATTTTGTTGGTTATAGCAACATTTTTCACTAACATAGGCATTTTAGTAGCTGAAAATATCCCTCATAAAACATTTAAATAATAATATTGAATGAAAATCTCAAACAAACATCACACACTTTGGGCCAGGAGTTGTAACCTTAAAAAGAACACAATAATTTAAGCTTTAAAATAACATTAAAAAAATCCAACATTTGGAGCAGTATTTGTATGTTATGTATTAACAAAAAATGATCTTTAAAATCAACATGTATGGACTACAGTAAAAGTAACAGCAATAAGAATAGCATTACCAATAAGACTTAAGCGTAACAGTTTGTAACTCTCAAACTCAACAATAAACTACATTCTTCTGATGAATATACCCATACAAACACATATTATATTTGTGGGTGAGATGTGCCAAGACTTAGCATTGACATTAAACTGTGTACCATAAAGTCAACATCAGCAGGTGAGTTTCAAGGAAACTATAGTGCTGTTTTTTAGCATTTGGTTCTGATCTTCAGATGAGAGAATAAGTGACTCTTAATGTCTTTATTTAATAGTAAAGTGGGCAGACTGTGTATCATTTTCAAATAAAGATAAACAAAATGAAATGTAAGTCTAAACAGCTGTTATGTTTTGATGACTGAAGCCAGTGATTTTACAGTAGTACTACAGTAGTGATTTTTACAGTAGTCTTTGAAATATATGCTATGTGCTCTTTAGAAATGGCCAGAAATCAGATCTAAGAGGTTCCAGGTGTTTCATAACCTCCTGATTTTTTCAACCTTCATCTCTACTCATCAACCTTTAACCTTTAATTTTCTGCTTTCTTTCTTCCTGTTCCAACCTTCCCGACTTCCTCTGAAAGTGCAAACATCTCCATCGCCTCCCTTTCGAACTCTCCCATCTCCTCATCATCGTCATCATCTTCCTCACTCTCCTCTGTATCGCTATCTTCTCCATCGGCCATGTCCTCCAAAATGTCTGCCACGTCTTCCACGAACTCACTGAAGGGCATCTGATCGTGAGGGAACACTCCATTTGTGAAGAACTCCTTCACCAACTTGCTAAGCTCTTCGCTATTAGAGGTTTGGTCCTCACGATCCTGGATTTTGTTCAGGTAACTCTGGAGCAGTATCTCAAAGTCCTGCAGGCTGACAGGAGAAAGGCCTTCCACACGAGCGCAATCTGCTACATCGCGGCATGTCTTTCTCTGCCTGTAATTGTGCTGGATCTTCTCCCTCTGTCTGGGCCAGTAGTTGTCATGATCTCGTCCATTGTGTTGCCTCTGGTCATTATGGTGATGGGTAGATGTCTGGTCTGATAGGCTGTGTCTTAGTTTTACATCATTGCTCCATTCATTCTCATCTTTGTGTCGTTTCTCCTTTTCATTGTGACCCTTTCTCCTGTCATGTTTATGGTAGTGTGTCTTGCTCTTTCTTTCCTCTTTAAAGTCGTCTCTTTTCCACTCTCCATCTGCTGTCCACTCCTTGTCTTTTTCCCTCCAGTGATTTTTCTCTAATTCCTTTCCTGCAAACTCGTTGGGAAATTCCTTCTCCCCTTTCCATTTCTTCTGTGTTTTATCATTGAATTGTCCCTCATTTTTCCCTCTTCTCCATTCTTTTTCTCCTGTCCATTCATCTTTCTCCTTCCATTCTTTCTTTTTTCCTATCCATTCTTTCTGGTCATTCCCACCACTCTGCTTATCATTTGTCCATTCTGTTTCCCCCTTCCAGACTTTCCTCTCCTCTCTCAGTTTCCATTCCTTATCTTTATCATTTTTCACTTTCTTGTTCCCAGTATCCTTCCAGTCCTTTTTGTTTTTCTTACTTTCGTCCTGCCCTTCATGGCTGTCTTTTTTCTGGTTTTTATTTTTCTCCTCATCCCACTCTTTGAAAACTTTCTTTTCCTGGTTCTCTTTCCCCACTTTTCCATCCTCTCGTCTTTTGTCTTTTTTCCGCTCTTGCTCATCTCTCCACTCTTTGCTCTTCCCTGTTTTTCCTTCCCCTGGTCTGCTTTTATCCCTTTTCCTATCTTTCCCTTCTTTAGCATGTTCATCCTCAGTCAGACTCTGCCTCCTTTGCACGCCATCATCTTTTTTTCCACTCTTCTTCTTCTTTGCTTCTTTATCTCCTCTGCTTGGTTCCTTCTCCTCACTCTTTTTGGGCCTGTGCTTTACATGTTTTATATCTTGTGTTTCTATTGGTGGTACATCCCTAATCGGTCCACTAGAGGGCATCCCGGATGCACCAACGGGATGCACATGTTCTGCTTTCCCTGAAACGGATGATGTAAAAATGTTAGAATGAGGCCACTTTTTTCCCTATGCCATCAGGCTCCTAAACACAAAATAACTAATTGAATATTTCATTACTGCCATTACACTATTTTATTATTTTTAATATTGCACTACTGTCACTTTACACAATCACTACAGTCACTTTCATATTGAACTGTGTATTGGTCTGCGTTACTGTCTTGTGCTGTCTGTTTGCACTTTATGTATATAGAGTTTTTGTATATAGTACATTCTAGCTTTGTGTTGTTCTGTGTTGTTCTGTGTTGTACTATAGCACCTTGGTCCTGGAGAAACGTTGGTTTGTTTCACTATGTACTTGTATATGACTAAAATGACAATAAACTCCACTTTGACTTTTTCCATAGATTCTTCTTCTGTAGTCCATGTATTTGTGCAAAACTGTGCATGTGTAAGTGTGTAAAAATATACATTATTATTACAATTAATTGACATCAATAACAATGGATTTCACAAGTCACAGGTTTGTTCTGAAAGAGTCTCTGCACTCTGGGTGCTGATGCAAAACCAGTGAGAGAATATATATATGTGTGTATGTGTGTGTTTCACCTGTGCTCTGTGTGAGCTGTGAGAGTTGAGCTCTCAGATGCTCCATTTCTCTGTGCAGTGATGGTAGAGCCTCCAGCTCTTTCTTTGCTCTCTCACTTTCTTCCTTCATCCTCTCGTTCTCCTGCTCCAGCTCCTTCTGAAGACCGGGCAGTCTGTCTAGCTCCTCTTTTATCCTCTGGTAGTCTTTCTCCAACTCCTCTCTCCTCACACGCTCCTTCTCTCCCTCTTCAGCCAGGCGCTGTGCTGCTATCAGTTCACCTTGATGTTGCTGAGTTCACAAATAAAGACTGTTGAAGAACTGACTGACCTTCTTTGAAAAAAAGTGTAGATAAATGATGCTATCACACCATTATATTGTTCTATTGCAATAACACACTAAATTAGTTATGGTAGCATCATTTGCATTTGAATTGCTATGCAGTCATATTCTATCATTCACAACACAGAATTCAATACTGACCAGTCTGGTGGGGACTCCATTCATTTATATGCAAAGAGGTTAGCCAATCATATAAGGTCATTTGCATAACTGACCAATACAGTCCTTTAAATGAACTCTTCACACATCTCCTTTAAAGTGATATTTTGTAATGTGACTGTACCTGAAGCTGTTCCTGCAGTTCTAATATTTGCTGATCATCGTTTGCCTGTTTGTTTAAAATATCTGGAAGCTCAGCAGCTAGAGGTGTGTCTTCAGAGACTTCAGGATTCAGCCACTACGATCACACACAAACACATCTGTTGAATTCTGTGTGCTTTAGATCTGAACATTACAGGTGAAAAGTAGCCAATGAGAGCGCATCATTTGACCTTATCTGCTGGATCTTTAAGCTCTTTCACATCAGCGTCACCTTCTGAGAGGAGAAATAGGAGATTAGGTTATATAACATGATGTCATAACATTTAATCAGACATCACTACCTGCGTCCTGTGAATGTACTAACTAACATAAAACACTTTACATGTAGCATTTCAAACAGAGAGCATGTCAACACTCACTAATCAGGGACTGAGGGATCACAGCATGCTGCTCATGCAGTGATTTGAAAATGAAATGTGATTAACACGTGTACGCATCATTCACTTTAGTATGATGTCATTTGAGCTTTCATTCAGAAGTGTTGTGCACCATTTAACATCAGAGAAAATTAATCAAGTCATTTAATCAATGTCAAGAACCATTTGTACAGATTTATCATGAGACTAATGAAAGTTCAGCCAGTGTTCTAAAGCTCTATATAAACAACTTCAACTCTCTAACATATTTAAAAGCCTTAGGGAATATATTTTTTTTATTTCTTAACAAATTAAAGGGCTAAGAATATTAAGATATTAAAGAGTGTTCTTATAAAAAAATGTACTATATCAAATGTATTTAGTAAATATAAAAATATTTTTTTAAATATTGAGTCAATTGCTTTCAAAATTATTCAAAAATGTTTTGAATCCAGCATCAAAAGACACACACAAGTGGTATGAGTGATATGATGAAATTATGAGCACATGCAACAACCACCACATGTCTGTTACCAAAAGCATCTCACTTCTTCACCCTCTCAACATCAAACTCATTCTGTCTCTTCACCTACCGTCACCAGTGTCCATCAGCACACCTGTGAAATAACACACCTCAGTCTCAGACACAAGAACATATTCAAATCCACTCTCTGATATGGGCCACTAGAACTGTACCTTTGCTCACATGATACTTTGTGATATAAAGTACATGGAGATATACAATACAGTACACCAGTTTGTGCTGGAGCATTTAGAGAAGAATGGCAGAAATGCATCTTCTTTATACTGGTATTTGATCTCTTTTACATATCACATATTTTGTATTGCAAAATACAGAGAGGTCCAAAACTCTGAGACCGCATTGAAAATCTGGGATTTAAAACAAGCCTAGTTTAAGTTTACCAAAACAAAAAAAATTGAGATTCTACACTATTTAAAGTCACTAATCAAATACAGGAAAATTTGTGGGCCAAGAGCCTAAAATGATCGAAAAAAGTAAAACAAAAGGTGCCTCAAATGCATCATACTCACCAGAGAAGAAAATAGTTCCTAGACCTAACAGAATGACAGCTGCAAGGATGCACTTGTTCAAAGAAAAGACTTTTTCCTCCTCACTTTGAGGCACTTGAAACCCTTCCTCATCTCTTTCTTCATCATCCTCTGCCTCATTCCTGCCTTGGTCCAAAGAGCGCAGGTGGGTGATTTTTCTCTTCCGTAATCCATCTCCTTCCTTTTCTTTTGTTTCCAACAGTTTTACATCTGGCCTAAAATCTATAAAGACAAATGATTACAAATTATATTTTTATAAAAGCAGGTATGTAATCAAAACAAGCCTCATTTCATATCAACTAAAACAAAAGTTAGCCTAGTTACTATAGCAGCTACATCTCTCCCTATATTAAGTCTAGATGGGCCAAAATAAATTTGCATTAACCAGTCACTGTCCTTTTATTATTAAGGTAAAGGTATGACTAGATTGGCTAGTGGGAATGATGTTTTAGGATTACAGTAGTAAAGGACGCATTTGGGATGTGCAACTGCAATCTCATACATTATATGGGAATTCTGAACCATCTCCAGTGTTGTGCCTTTGGATTAGACTGATATGTGACAGTTGTTTGGTAAATTGAGGCTACACTACTGTACTGGGAGACTGTGGCTCTAATTCTGTAAATCCTCATGGTAATAGAAGTGTGGTCTGTGCCTTTACTATTGTGATTAGAGATCTCAAGGCCGCATGCCACACAGAAACTTTTCCAACCAAGATTGTCACTTTATGTTTTGAAAGCAGATTAAAATGTTCCAGGTTAATAGAGTTAGTAGAGGTTAATAAATAACACAAAATACTGATGAGTGTATGTAGAATGAGAAAGGAAGTCAAGGGAGGCAGGTACAAGCAAATGTTGACTTAAGCAGAGAATAAATACCACAGAGAATGATGCACCCAAACTGTAATCAGATCTGAGTCATCATATAAAGTGTATATAAAGTACAACATTAAACAGAAAGCTGTCAGGTACGCATCATGCATCTCCACACGCATTCCATATCAGACCTGCCAACTGCAGTTGGGCTCCATTCTGACCACTTACGATGCTGTACATATATATATATATATATATATGTACATACACAAAAGATACAGATACAGACACATAAACAGTATTAAAACATAGTTCAGCTGTTTTCAATAAAATGAAGATTATAATATCTACAAGCACACACTTTGGACAAATTATTTGATTCACCTTCTGTTCTGCTTTCTGTTAGATGAGTCTCCTCTGATTCAAGTTCTTCCTGAAGACCTGAAGCAGGAAGTGTGTGTGATCCGGAGGTAAAGTTTATGTGGGTGAATGAGTCTGAGAATAACTCGGCATCAGTGCTGGGAGTAACTGAAGCCTCTGATTGACCTGTAAGGGTATCTTGTTCCTCATGGTCAGGGGTCCAGGAGCTGAGGTTCTCAACAGTGGTGCTGGCAGAGGTGGGCTCTTCATTCACTTCTGCTGCATTTAGTTGAGCTTGACCCTCAAAAGTCTCTGGATGCTTTACCTGGTCAACATTTAGTAGTTAAAATTTGTTAGTTTGGTATTTCCTCATCAGTCTCATGTCATATGACCTTTATTCCTATGTAAAACACAAAAGTAATCTTGAAACTACTCTTTGGTGTTGCATGTGATGTAATACATTTACATTTAAACCACAGGTATCTGTGGGAAGCATTATTTAATGTGATTCTTACCCTGAAATACAACTGAATGTGTCACACTTGGTAACAAGACACACAACACTCAATGGCATTAGGTCCCAACTTTTATGCTTCAGGTAAAGCACAAACACTTTCATTGTGTGGAACAGAACATTCAAAGAATTTTGCACTCAGTGGTGTGAAACCTGATGGTCCATGTTCTCCCAGCATGTTTTCCTAGTGTGGTCTGACCTTTTGTATCAATGCGTAAGGATGTTCAATGTCACAAATTTGTTTACATTTGCTTAACGACCAACATACAGAATCGCAAATATTTCTTGATTTATTTGAATTTAAGGCAAGAAGGGAAATGAAGTAATACAAGTTTGGAACTACGTATGGATGAGGAAACAGCAACTGAATTTTAGATAATTTAAAAAGATACTAAACCTTTTAAAAAGGTTGTAAGATTGTAAGGCTTTCTCAGATCAAATTACAAGGGTGTACATGACAGAGGCATTTATTAACAGAAGCATTTATAAGTTACGACACCTGATGTGGCTCTGGGGGATGAGTTTCCTCTGCGTCCCCTGACTCATGGCTGTTTGCTGGCTCACGCTGCTCCTGTGATGACTCTTTAGTGGAATTCTTCAGCAGGTCAGTGTGGACCTCTGCTGAGGGCTTAGGTGCTGTTGAACAGGCTGGATCCCCCTCAGCCTTAGTACCTTCAGCCACTGGACCCACATTCTCAACTCCAGACTTCTGTGTATAAAAACAGATCCCTACTTTATTAGCTGATCAATCTCTATTCAACAAATCGACATAATTTTGCATTTTGTCAAGATCCCCCTTAACACATTAATAACACACAATTTAAAACCTGAGCAATAATTTGGCCATTTTCAAACCACAGAAACTTTCCACCCACATTGCTGATGTTGTATAACACACCTTTACCTCCAGGGTGCGAACAGTCAAGCTGTTGCCAATCGCACTGTTGCTGTTTTCAGACATTGCCCCTGGCGGCTCAGTCCAGCAACTGAAAAGCACAAAGAAAGTCATCCGTTTTGTTTACATAGCATACACAGAGTATCACATTTATTATTATGATAACAAAAACTCGAAACATCAACATACATACTATCTGCCTTTGCAGAAATGTAGTTGCATGCAAGACATCTAAGCCAAAAAGATGTTTTAACCATATGAGTGAGTTCAGTAAAGACAGGCTCCACTATAGAAGAGAAAGTAAAGGAGAGAGAGTGTCCCACTTATAGCTGGTGGTGCAGTGAGTTTGTTTCACTTCATTAGTATTATCCTGGTGTTGTTCCATTGGTTCCACTTATGGGCTTCTAGGCTGCTAAATGCTTTGGCAAAGATCTGTGTAACTAAGGATGTCAGTCAAGAGAAACAGCACTAAAGGCAATAATGGAAGAGGAGAATGGTGGACTTATTCATGGTTACAGCATTGAAAAACAAAGCAATAGACCTACTGCTTACTACTAGCACACCAGTGAGAAAACCAAGACAGACGTGGGTTACTAATCCAACTGGGTCAAAGTCTGCCATTACAGTTATAGTTATTTACAGCTCGCTATTCAAACGTTTTTTTCCGTTTGGGCAAATTGCTTGCTGACAATTCCGAAGACCTGAATACTTAGTAGGAATAAACTAAACAAGCATTTGATCCTATGAAGCCAATATTGTGAATGTTTAAGCACATTTAAAAAATCGATCTAATAAGCGACGTAACACTTTGTGGCATGTTTCACTCTCTAAGGATTCTTTTCCTTTCGCAGTAATTTGGGTCTGCTAATAACGTGGCTCCCCTGAGAGATTTTTTGAATGTAGCCATGAGAGATGTGAGGATATTGAGGAATGTCTGAAATAGATAACAGCTAAAAACAGAAAGAGGCACAGAAAGCTCTTAACTGAGCCAGTGTTACCTGAGAAAAGACTGTTACTAAGAAAATAATGAATTACGATTGTTATTTGTAGTAAACAGCTGCAACACATCAACTATCCTGTAATAGACTGTAAGATCACTCCTTAAAATGTTTTGTCTCATTTTATTTAAATTGTGATCTATTTATAATAATAACAATAATATTACATTATATTACAATAATAAAACATTATATTACAATAATAATACTATGGTGTTTCTGTGGAAGATGTAATTATCATTGTACATTTAGGAAAAGCTTCGCCAGTGTCAGTCTTATCTCTCATCTTCTCTTCTGAAATAAAATGACCATAGAAGGAAACATTCGTCATGAGAACATCGCTACGAAGATTATTGCCGTGTTCTCTATGCCGCCATATGTTCTACTTATGTTAAGAAGTTTACATGCCTGCATTCAGACTGGACATAAATGTCAAAAAGGGAGTGTTCACTTCAAAAAGCCGCAAGCAAATAATGCCTGAGTCCTTTACATACAACACGCACATGCCGGAAATACTGAGAAACAAGCCCTCAAGTTGCACAAACAAACTGATAACTTTGTTTAAACACGACCAACGTTAATAAATTATTTACAGTACCCTACCTGAAAACTTTGCGCTTGCAATGTATCTTTAATTCCCAAACACTTTCTCACGTCTTATGCAAAGTTGCAAACTCAAGTGTGCGTTTTGTTTTTACATTCATGGTCCCTAAAGTTTCCAACCAATCAGCACTTGACGTTCAGCTGTATACCGCCCACATGCGAGTTCTCCACCAATGACAGCAGACGTCGCCCATCCAATGCGAGTTCGCTTGTGACTGACGCACCCAGGTGACATGAAAATCACATGCATGTGTTGCTGTACTTTTGAAAGACCTGTAAGTATTAAAGCTGAGCGTAAAAACTTTACTTAGCTGAGTAAAGTTTTTACTATGAATGTGAATGATGAAGTTGGTCCCAGAATGATGAAGTTGGATTCATAGGAACTTGGGGGTGGGTTGTTTGAATTAAAAGCACTGAGAACGTAGCAACCGCATAACCACATCCTGGCAACCACTCAGTTTTGCATAAAGCGCCATTCATATTTCCGTTAGATTATAATAAGATAATGAAAAATTATACTGACATATGTAGCACGTATTACAGTGGAATAAATTATATGTGTCTAATCTGAATAGTTTAACCTAGTGTGCACTATAAAATGATCCACATGTTTCTGTTAACAAGTTAAAATTAACCGTTTATGTCAAACCTTTAAGACACCTTTGTCGAGATTAAAAATAAAACAGAAGGGGTCCACACTGTTGTTTTGACAGCTTTATAATTTATTGCACCATTTTGTCAAACAGTGTCTTACATTTTGAAATTGTTTAACTGGATCGTGATTGTGTGAAAAGATCCAGATTCAGGGCTGATGTCTCAGACAGTCGGTCAGGTGAAGGGTAACACGAAATATTGCTGCTCTACTGTCGCAAAGATCTGAAAAACAGGAAGACAGCATAAATGTGATAAGACTTTTCAAATGGTTTTAAAATGTAGCTGCTAAATGAAATGAGCATTATCCTCAAAAGTCACAACATGTCCACCTAGTGGAAACATCACAAAACTGCGGATGCTTAATAATAAAGGTCAAATTGCCAGTAAATGTTTGCAAAGACCTTTTTTGTTGCAATACAATTTTACATTTTCCACTTTTATGTTAATAGAAAAAATAAATTATCTACAATAACTTTGGATATTCTACAGTTTTCAAAAATACTTTTATTAATAAAAAAGACTTTAAAAAAAAAGTTTATTACTTATTTATTTTTACCTTTCTCTTTCTTAGTCCAGGATCTCTTTGATGCACCAGCAACAGAGCAGGAAGTAGAGGCACTCTTTAAGAGACTGGACAACCCCGTAGGCCACATTACCTCCCAGCAGGTTCTTACCATGACCCATCCTCAGGGCTGCATCCCTCAGGTTTTGCCCCAATGAGGATGGCATGGCCTGAGGAAGCGGTCGCTGTGGGTGCATGTCACTCCCACGCTCCGCAGTCGACTGGACAGTGTGAACCGCAGCTGAGGGGAAGAGGTTTAGGAAAGGCTGGGACCTTGTTTGCTGCTGCGTGTTGTGGGTCTCCACTTTCTCTCTCTCAAACGTAACCTTTCTTCAAAGAAACAGTGTGAAAAAACATTGGAGGGTCCGGCTGAATCCAGCTCTCTTGTGGTCTTGTCTCTGTGCTTTGCTCAGTCAGGGCTGGTGAAACACGGATGCATGGCCCCAGTGCCCCTTTGCCCGCTCTGGTGACAAATAGGTTTTATTCAGCTCTGGAAAATGCCAGCTAACCGTTCACATCCTATTACACAATGACCATTATCTGAGCATTACACTGCCTCACACCATCTCCCATCTATCTATTGTTCATCTCTAATTCTTTTACTGTTCACTGAAAGATCCTGAATAGCTGTCAAAATATTTTCCCTCTGGTGCACATGCACACACAAATACAGTCACAAGTTTTTTGCTCCTCATACTATTGCTTCTGGAAGCTATGTTGATTTTTCTGCCATGATACGGTCTTGTGAAACTATTGCAGCAATCAGAATCTGAGATCAATTTTATTTATTTACATCAGTTAATTATCAATTCATTTATAGTTTAAAGCATGCAGGCTTAATGTTCTTCTGAGCAGATCGATTTATGATCAAAGGACTTTAAAATTAAACACACCAGGGAAGTGAATGATATATGTATTTATATATGCAATCTATTGGTTAAGATACAGGTGTAAACATTTATGTTTTTCCCAAGGAACACAACAGAAAATGATTAAAACAATCAAAAAACATGTAAAAAGATCTTTATATTTATACAGGCAAACAAGAAAGCATTTGGTTTAAAAAAAGCTAACAACCACAACACAAAGGTCACCGTTACCACAAAAACAGGAAGTGTTTCCATGCAACAAAAGGCCGCAGTGAAATATTAAAATGAGCAAACCGTTCAGTGGTGAGCAAGAGCCACACAAAAAAATATCTGAGATGCTTGAGTCCTCCATACATACATCTGCATTCACACACACACACACTTTCATAAACACTAACAGGAAAAACTCTACTATCAGTTACTGACCAGATCCAACAGTCTCATCAACAGCACATCATACTTGAAAAGTCTGATTAAACTGATTAAAAATAAATCTAACCATTTCTTTATGCATATGCACAAGCATACATATGAATTACAACTGGCTAAAATTCACATTAATGTGAGGGCTGGTCACATACAGTTACAGCTGTTTTGAAAATATGTCTATTATGTAGAATCAAAGTTGACTGATAATCCACAAGTTGTATCCACCTAAAATAGTCTACAAAATAATTTCTGAATAAGCAAACAAATAGATTTTTGGCAGCTGTGTACAGAACACTATGATATCATTGTGGTTGTTTTTCTTCGTGGTTATTATACATTGTCTTCAGTAGTGCTTGTGAAATCTTACATCTTTATGTTTTCTGTTGTTTTCAACAGGTTTAAACTGTGACTGTCTGGTTAAGATGTGATATGAACTTCATAGCTATTAGCATATGTAAAGCATATTTACAAGTTGTCTTATAGAGTATTATAGAGCATTGCTATCCACCAGTGTCACCAATGAGAAACAGAATAAGGTTTCTTTACCTCATACATCTGAAGCAATATAACAGGAAACCAAGCGGTTTTATTTAAACCACAGATCAGCACTAAACTAAGAGCACATTATAACAACAAGGCAAAAAAGCGTGCAGAGGGAAAATAAAGACTACTTTCCCCATTTCTGTATTAAACCTCATTGAACGAGTGTCATTTTTGCAGATTAATTTTTCCGTTGTAAAAGAAAAGAGTGTTTACTCATACTTTAGATTTACAAAAGGCGACTGTGTTAAATTGATGTGTTTGTGTTAAGTGAAAAGGCACAATCCATACCAGAACAAACCAAAATGAACAAATAATAATAATTTTAAAAAAATGATGAAGAACTTCCTCTTCCTGTTGGTGGTTTATACAGAAACTGCACTTTGCGGTGCAAAACAGCTGCACCATTCAGGATTCATTTGGAGTGCTTTATCTCCTCCAGGATGAAGGCCTCCAGAGTCTGACAGGCAATCCAGCCTTGCCTACATGCATCATTCAAACACAGTCTATTGAAAGAGTGGCTATAGCAAATCTTTGAAAAGCATGTATGTTTGACAATACACATAATATTCTTTCACTTCATCTAGTAACTATAGGCCCCAAACGTACAGAAGCCACAGACGCTTCACTACACGTGAAGATCGATTGTCAATGCCAACAGAAGAAATGTCCAAGAGAATAAAGCCAAAAAAAATAAAGTCTCTGTTCCATTTCTCAACGCATGAAGAATAAAACCAATGACATCCAAGGAGATGACATCATTGCAACAAATACAAAAATTCTTGGTTAAATGACATCATAAGAAGGCTTTAATACAGATGTTATGTTATCCAGTCATCACACTCAACAAGGCTCCCTACATCTGTACAGTTCAACCCATTTTTCCTTGTCAGATTATAGATTTATATTCACTTCCACTGATTGCACTTCATTCTCTCTTTCCGCTTCTCCCAGGCTGATGGATGATGTTATGGGATGAGGGAACATCCCTTTTTTCCATTGATTATATTTGCATTATAGTCCATAAAGCCTAGGATAAATCCCACGCAGCGTCTGCGTATTTGCATAAGGAAAATTCCACACAGCACCTGTGCAGGCCGCTAAAGCTTTCACATATGTTCAGGGGTATTCCCAAATGGCCAAAATTCCTAATTTTTCTCGGGACAGCATCAGAATTCTGTAAAGGGCATTTTCTGGGTGAGAATAAGAGGCAATTTGGAGCGTCATCCCCTGGCGGCAATTCTGCCAAGTAATATTCCTGTTGGACTTACAGTAGATGCGATTCGTTCACTGGGAAAAGTCTGTGATTGGAGAACCAGTTTTGTAGCCTCTGTAAAGTTTTGCATATTTGTCCAACAGTCTCAAGGCCGTGACAAGCAGCGCGGTAATGCAAGAGTTCACAAACCGACTGCATTATAATCTTTAAAACAAAAAAATGCTCTCTAAAAACTAAGCAGTCTTGAGTCTTTAGATTTAATCCATTGCATTTAATGTGAACTCCCAATTTTTAGAGTGCTACAAAGGTACTGTGATTACAGTACATCAGCTTTAGACTCGAATGACATGAATGCCCAAACCCGTTGCCATGGTTACAGGTGCACCCTAGTATTAATTCAAGACGTGATATTGTGTGAAGGAAGTGATGTCATATCCATTAAAGGTGCATTTTTCTTTTCAGACATTTCACCATTTGAGTTTGGCTTTTTGTAATCGCTTATTTCAAAAGACGTCTTGAAGTCCTTGAGTATGATTGCATCGCTTTGAAATTTGAAATTTCGTAGTTGGTGGCTGATGCTGTACAAAATCTCTGTTTTTGTTTTTCTATGACTTTGCTATGATTTACTTACACTCCCAGTTGAAAACAACATTCTTTTTAAAAGAGTCTAGGAAAAAAGTGGGAAAGTTGGGAGACTTTTTTTATGGTAAAGAAAAAATCTTCCAGTTTCTCTCAAATCCGGCGCTCAACTGGCTGCTGCAGACACACCTCACTTCCGGCTGAGATAATCGGTAGCCGGTTGTCCATGTGATAGCTAATCAGGTGACTAACGCTCTCGAAGCGGTGATCTTTGGTGCGCACCTATGAAACGACAAACACAAGGTTAAAAGATCCTGATATAGAGTTTTACAAGCACAAAATAATAAAAATGCGTTTCAATTATCAATGATTTAATCTTTAACATCCTCCCCTTCATCATCATCATCATCTCTTACATACCACTCCCTCTGGATCCACCAGAAGCAGGTGTTTGGCCTGACTGCCCTGCTGTCCAGTGAGGACGTACTGGCCTGGTGTGGTGCCTGACTCCCGCACCAGGAAATCTCCATCCTTTGTCAAAAGCTTTTCTGCCTGTCTGCGGCTTAGAGGCCCATGGAACCAGGGCTCGTTCTGCAGCTGTTCCGCCAGAGGGGGCGCCGCTGCACCTGACACGCCTAAAGCATCATCAAGCGGTTCTAGAGAGAGGGAAAGAGAGAGAGCAAGAGACAAAAGAAAGTGAGTGATAAAGGCAGAGAATGACAGTAGGCGAGACTATTTCTGTTCTCTTTTTTACTAGGTTATTCTGTCCAGTTGTTATACAAAAAATACAAACAAACAAATAATGAAAATAACAGGAATTCCAATACATATTTTTTTCTTGCCCTGCATAACTTTAAGAATTCATAGCCACTATAACCAACCTGAAAACACCATTTCAAAATTCCCAGACATTTCCAGGTTTTTCCATGACTGTTACTCACTCATGTCAAATGCATCTCTGTGAGCGTTTCCATTGGCTGCTGCCACCGGGGGGCGGGGCTTATCCACATTGACATATGAAGGGTCATCAAACAAGCCTCCCTCCTTAACACCCACTGAAAGGGAAAGAGAGAGGAGGACGATGAGGTTAAAGCGAGTTAACCTTCAGGTGACTGCGCTTAAGCGGTGCCATTGTGATGCCGATCGTCAGCAAGGCCAGCGATCTAGAAGTCACCTCTCACAGGAGCTGTAATAGGTTTGGGAAGCAACCAACGGTGACAGAACGAACGCTTACTCATTCTGCAGAACGACTCTCAAATGAGAGGACCGAAAATGCACAGAGGAAATAAAGGAGGGGAAAATGAATGAGTGGAAATGTGCCAGTACAGATCTGACAACTACAATGTGGTAGCATGAGAGAAAGGAACAGGGCTGCAATTAGAAGTGTCAAGCTGAGTAGCGTTTTTACCACTTATGGTATATAGATATGCATCACTGATTATAACTGGATAATTCTGAAATAAACTGTCACTGTGTTTATATCAAAACAGTCTTAAACCTTTGTAAAGATAAAACGTTTGTACAGATTTATGGTTAAATCATGCAGATTTCAGAAACGGATCGCAATTGTCACCCTGCATTTTAACAGGTCACCCCTAGTGTGAAGTGTGTATGTGTGTGTACTGGTACATGTTTACGGGGACACAAATGTGCATAATGATGTGTGTATTATTTACTGTGTTCTCATAAACCAATGGCTTAACACATATTAACATTAAATCACTTGTCCCTGTAAATCACATATGCGACTGTGTGTGTGTGTGTGTGTGTGTAAACCTGACCTGGTAAAGGAGGTAGAGGCTGCTTGTGAATATCGTTCTGGCTGGACTGTCCATAAGGCTGCAGAGACATTACGGCATTACATTGGAGTGTAACAGACATTCACTCACCAATATATGCACAAGCCAACCAAGCAAATTTATGGGGTATCTCACCAATGTGGATCCTGTGCCGTGTCCAGGTCGGGTTCTCATGTCTATCAAGCCTCCAGGAGGAGGCTGTTTGCCAGGAAAGTTATTATAATAGGGAACTTCTGGGGGTGGAGCCAGATCTTCTTCCTCTTCCTCCCAGGCTGACCCATCAAATGGAGCCATCCTAGGATAAACATGATTGCTTTATTACAATTACATGCCCAAGTCATGTTAACTGATAACACCAGCATGAAACAATCCAGAATAAACACACACACACACACACACACACACACCAGATATACACATTCTACTAAACTGCAGTAAAAGTAGGAACAGCAAACAAATGAAACAAGACGCCGACACACAAAGCAAACAGACACAAACGCATACATAGTCATATTATAAATATGTCCATATTTATATACTTGTTAGGCTGATGTGTGTATTTAAGACTCCTGATATACACAGAGACAAAACAAGTCTTCTTTTCAACGTGTTTACATTTGTAAACATGTGATGTAAACGCACATGCACTTAGAGGATATTAAGAGGACTTACAGTGGTTTTAGGGATGTACATTCATTAAACAATGTACACAGACTCATGGAAACACGCAGCTGTAAATTAAAATGTTTGCACTGCTCATCTGAGCAGGCACACACACAGAAACACAAACACAATCTTACCGGTCGTGAGGGGTAACCAGTTTCGGGGGGTTCTTCAGATACTGTTTAAAACGGAGTTCAAAAGCTTGACCGATGGTGCTAATGACCTCTTGAGCCAAGCCCTCTGAGCACTCCAGGATATGACACGCTACGACACAGGAAGTTGTCAATCATAAGAGGGAACAAGTGAACATTCAAGTCCTTAAATGAACAGGTAACTATAAAACTAGATATTTACTCCTCCTTTTACATGTCTGATTAGGATATTTTAAAAAATTCCAAGGAAAAAGCCAATATTTCACCAATATATTCTGTTTAAAACTTAAGAAATAGTAACAACATTTCCATTTTGGGGCAAATTATTTCTTTAACTGAAGTTACAAAGCTATAAATATAATGTCACATATAACTAGGTAATTCAGGACATCAATCCAAAACAAATTTTCTGGTATAATATTCAATTAAGCTCTGGCTGTGCCTGGAAAAACACACATTTCACTTACAGATATGACAGCACTTAACTATCATTTAATGTGAAAGTGCACGCTGTATAATTACCTCTCTGATTGACAGGGTCTTTGGCGACGTAGGCTACATACTCTGCTGTGTCCTGGAGAGAGAGAGGGAGAGAGAGAAGGATAGAGAGTAAGGAGAGGGAAATGAAGGAGGACATTAAGAGAAATTAGAGTACAGAGACAAAGAACGAGGGGACAGGCAGAAGAAGGCAAGTCTTAGTTAAGGCAGTCCATTCTCTAGAGACAGGAAAGAGAATGGAAAACAGTGGAGGAAACTGGGCAGATGAGCAAGACAAAGGAGAGAAGGATGACAGAATGAGAGTGAGGCTCATAAAATCGAGAGAATAAGGTAAGTAAAGAAAGTAAAGAAATGAAACGACAAGAACTACAAAAAAGGTAGAGAAGACAACAGAAAGAAATGACAAGTGTGCTTGTTTCCAAAACTTTGTGATCTGCCTACAGCAGCATTTTAAGGCATCACAGACTGACAGTGGTACCTTAAAAGGTACCTCAAAAGTTGTCTACCTCAAAAAGTAGACAACTTCATTATGCTAAGATGTAGCTTTAGCTAGTGTATTCTGAACTGCATATATCCTACATAGAGAATGCAATCCCAGAATGCAATGCACCAACCTGGCAGATGATGCAGGAGTTTCTTAATCAATGTTTATTTCACATTCAATAATGTATGTTAAATGCTGAAAATACTCCATTAGGGTTAAGTTGCACAGTGTGGGGTCTACAGAGTTGCTGGCTTTGTAGTGTGCTTCAAAGTAGTCACGTGGGTTAGGGTGCTGTCATAGAAGACAGTAGGTTGCTCACTTGGTTTTGGAACACAGTTCTAGAGTGATATTGAGAGAGAGGCTGTGACTCACTGGGTCTCCTCCTGATGCAAAAGAGATGGACTGCATGTGATGGTTGGCGATAATCTGTAGGGAGAGAGGGATGGACAATGTGACAAAAATAATGACATGAGATGATGGAACAAACACGCAGAGTGACGAATGAAGGAGAGACAGCGAGAAAAAAATCAAGGGTGGATAAAGAGGGAGACAAGGGAGGAAGTGATCTGATGAGACTGCGGTCTGAAACAGAGGAACAGAGCAGCTGTGTGCAGCAATTCCACACGGCTTCGATTTATTAAGATAAACACATATCAGCAGAGCAATTACTCCTGGCCCTATTCTGGGCTCCAGTTGGCTGCCTGCTGTGCAGCCTGAACACAGATAAGCCTTACAGGCATTAAAACTGAGAAATTAGTAGAGAAAAAAAGTCCTGTGGTGCATCCAGAGGGTATTTGGTTTTACAGACTATACAACATAATCAATTGAACCCCAGGATACCACACAGTTATTTAGTAAAAAGTCAACAATTTTTTAAACTAGGCTCCGGGTTCATGCAGACTAGTTTAAACTACTTCTAGTTCTAGAAAAATAGACAGGCCCTTTTGAGATTAAACTGGTATTAGCATCAGTCTTGGCCATTTGATGCCAGCTTTTTGGAGAGACAGATTGTTGTTTACGCCTGACAGTAACACCAGTATTCTTAACTGGGTGGTTATTTTCTTTTAGGCTGCACATAACCACCATAATTTTAAACGCTTGTTCACAGGGGTTGATTGACAGGCAAGCAGGCTTATTTCTATTGCTGCCCCGCCCCTTCATCAAAGCTAGCCCCTCCTTCTAATGACTCTATCAGCTGAGCCAGAAGTTGACACGCAAAGACAAGCACAGTGATATTGAGAAGTGTAGAAATCAGCCATCTCAAGTAGGAATGGCTTATTAATAGCTGTCTCTACACATCATAACCAGGATAGAAGAAAGTATTTCCATATCACAAAAAGAGGAAGTGATAGCATAACTCATCCCAACCCATCCTGCTGCAGAGACAGACTGCAGGATGCTTTTATGATTTGATGTGGGGAGAGTGAATTTCACACAGGAAAGAAGGCGCCGCGCTACTTTATGTGTCTGTGTGTGACGTCTGACCTGTTTGCAGTCAACTGCCAGAAGGTTCAAGCTGCTGGTCGACACGGTGAGGCTGATTGTCATTCCAGCAAACTGGAGATTACTCTTTCCTAAGATGGAGGAGAGACAACGAGAGCTGGGCTGGAGAAAGACGGAACAGAAAAGATTTCATCAGTTACATCATAAAGTGTTAAACAGACACTGAATTAAAAAACAGAAGAGCTAAATATTTCATGACAAGAAAAGAGGAAACCTGAATATTTTATAAAAAGACATTTTAAATTTGAGGTAGAGAATGCTGTCCAGCACTCTTTTCCAAGGTTAGTGTGCTGCCTTGTGGCCTACCCTGCTGTCCACAACAGCATCCTAATTAAAACAGAATCTCCTAAGTGACTGATCTGGAACAAATGTGGTTCCTCACAGACTCTGTTTCTCTTGAAGTTTGAGAGAAATTATGCCATACTCTATTACAAATATGCACAGCCAACACATTTTTTTTTTTATCTGTACACTTTTTACTACTGAAAGCATTAAAATTGAAAGTAAAAGTCCCGAATTGCACATTGCAACTTTAATAATCAACATGTCTCCTATGTCTTTCACCGTCTTGGATTTCTTTAATCGCTGAGCTTGGTGCAGTGCATTCTGGGATATCATTCCACATGAAAGAAACATAAAATAAGGTAGCCTATTTTAGGAGAAAGCATACTTGAGTGGCTTACCATTTAGAACAGTCATTTAAGCACCCTAGCCTGCCTATAATGCCTAAAAATACCACTAAGATTCAAAACACAGCTTATGACTGTCTCAGTTAGAACCAGCACAGAATCTGGTTCTCCACTCAAACACTGAACGACCTCTGAAGCCAGCTGTAAACCAAATACCACAGTCTGACCAGCTCAGATCCAACGCTTGGGTCTGCAGACCAGTTGTGGTGACAGGCCAGAAGACCACAATGTCTGTGAGTGTACTGTAACTAGCAAAAGTGCAAATACATTGTCAGAAAAGATAAAGCATTAAATACCTTTCTCCTGCGTTGCGCTCCTTTGGCACCTGGTACTGCCTCACACACCACAGATATTGCCTCCCTGAAACACAAACAAACAGTCACACACGTGTTGTGTGCCAGATAGCATGAGGAAAATGAACAGATAGCCAGACGATTCGTTCTTGATTTTATATGGTTGAGGGACTATTACATTAGACACACGCTTCAGTCACGTTATTTCCCGCAAATCACACGCATGTCTGTGTGCACACCCTCCCCGAGCTTATTCCTGAAAACATTTTACACTCCTGTGAGAATATAGGATTATGTATGAAATGGTTTATTGAGCAGCTGTTGCTGAGCAGAACGAGAAGCAAATATGTCTAACATCCATTAACAAACAGCACATACACACACACACTAACACACACAAAGAGAAGGAAACCACAAGGGTTCCACAAGAATCTATTATAAGACTTTGTGGTCGCACAGCAAGGCTGGTGCCATTATACAGCTTTCTTCCTCATTCTGCTTTACATAAACAAGCACACAAATGATTTAGATTAGACATCATAAGGTCAATTTAAACTTGCAATCACTGTTCATTCAGTAAACCAACAAATGAAAATGAAATTTTAAAGCTTAAATATCAAGCTGTAAGGTGCAAGTAGGTAAAGGTGCAATACTTTCTCAGTAACCAGAAGGCATTACTTTAAAACTGTCAGACTGTCTGTCAGGGGTGACTAAAAATGTACAAAATGTGCAGTTTATTTTGTACCTATTACCAAGAACAGGACTGACCCATCTTGTGATTCACAGGCTATTATCGGTGCTATTTTAAATGTGCATGAAAATACAGGACGCTGTATTACATTTTTAAATATGGATCAGTCCTGTATTATGGCTATTCTAGAACACAGTTATTACATAAATGAAACTAGTGAATACTGCAGTTTAATAAAGCAAGAGTTCTGCAAATAACACACAGATGTTTCAGCACAGAATGAGAAATGACTGCAGATGGTCATTATTTTAGCATTTCTCTGCTGCACTCTGTCTGTCAGACTCTTTGAGGGAAGAGCATGAATTTTTCATTGTGGGGGCTTTTATCCGGGCCCATGTGAGTGAGTATATGGTCCTGCTCATGTGCATTAGGATGGGGAAAGAACGTATTAAGTAAATCATTCCTGTGGGAGACAAGATGTATGTACAGTTCATCTTATGAGATTGAATATGAGAGGACGTGCATATGAGAAATGTTTTGTACTGTACAGTGTATTGTATTATTTGTATGGTACTTTGTACCGCATTACACTTTCACAGTGTATATTGCATCATTTTACACACAGAATTGTACATTTGCAAGCGCACTCACACACGTTACATAACAAGCTTAAAATCAGATCCATTGAATCTGCTGTATGGGAGCAACAATCATTCTATTCGAATAGAATAGAATTCTATCCAAATAGAATATAATTATTGTTCTATTCTCCTTCTATAGAGTAGAATAGAATTCTATCTAGAGGCAATGGTACTGTTTTCTTATATGCTAAAGTCAGGGATAATCTGTCATTATAATTAGCTTTATTTTAAAACAACACAAGTGTATTACGTGTCCTCATTTAGACAGCTAGGTAAATGTGTGTTTGCGTTACCTGGTAACCTGAGTTCTGGTGTTAAAGTCCAGTGCTCTCATAGACTGCAGCACTTCCACACAGCCCATATACTGCAGCAAAAACAAACAAAACCTTTTAGTTATCACACTTCCTGTGTCAGTCCCAGCACACTTCTCTAACCTCACCAGCTGAGAGCTGTTGACAGAATACTGTTAACTGTTGTGTGGTTAAGAATGAGAGTGTTTTATGAGAAATTATGCTGTAATTAGGAGGCACTAATTCAATTTTGCAGTTCTTAACGCTGTCGCTGGCCTAAGGCAGGGAGTTAAAAGGGTAGCTTATGTGCTACACATTAAAGAGAACTCGATCCTGTCATACAGAAAAATAGAAACTATTTTACAATGCGAATGAAAACACAACAGGGAGCTTGCAAGTGTTACCCAACCATCAGGTAAGATGGTGAGATGAGATAAAGCTATAATTATAAATATCTAGCAAAAACGTCATGGAAGCAGTAAGATAACATCATAATATTCAAAACTGAACTGAAATTGTGTGAAGTATATTCTTTATTCGTTTATTCTTGCTTATTTCAGAGCGGTGTAAAGAAATGCATTCTTATTTCTGAATGTAGGTTGAATGTAAGTTCTGCACCAAGCGATCAGTCACATTTAATATCAATTAAGCATCACAGCATAGGATTTGTATAGGGTTTGTAAGGCACGATTTCTTGTTAAACTGCTTTGAAATAACGCTGTTAAAAACACTACAAAAACACTGATTTTAATGAAGTAGCTCCTCCTAAAAATGCAGGGACAATTTATAACAACTTTTTACAACTCCTACAAGCCCCCCCAAAATTCATCAATCCCCCATATGAGCTTGTGACAGGAGAATTTCCCCATACACTAAAGTTACTGTCTTCAAGAATAATCATTATGAAATTGAATCTAATATTGCTGGTGTCATTCCATGAATTCTGCCCCCACAGCAAACAGAACCGAGCCAAACTGCAACTGAAAAATCCTAATAGACAAGATTAAAACAGCAGAGAGAAAGTCAGCATCTTACCCTGACAGTGTAGCAGACCCCAGAGGTGCTGACCACATTGTCCGAGTGCAGCCATCCTCGCGTGGGCTTGTTGACGAAGGAGCCATGGCGCGTCCACTCGTCTCCGCCGAGCTGGCCCCCTTCCACACGGGCCTTCCGCGAAGCCCCGCCCAGCCGGTTCATATCCTGTGGGGGACGAGGAGGAGGAGACGGTGCCGTTAGAGAAAGAAGAGGAGGAGAACAACCGGTGGCCGAGGTACCAGCGTCTTCAGAGGCTTCACCCAAACCTCCCTGACTGCCTGGTGCACCTGTTGGCCTGCTGGAGGCCTTCAGGCCCGGGAGCAGAGTGGAAGACACACCCAGCCGCAGGGCTCCCATCCTGGGGAAGAAGGAACAGAGGGTGGTGGGGCTGTTCTCAGCCTGCCGTGGAGAGGAAGGGGGGAGGATTGGGGCGAGGGAGGAGGAAGAGAGAGAAGGAGGGATGCCAGAGGGAGTGAGAGGAGTGAGAGGAGCGGAAGAAGGAAGGGAGGGATTGGAAGCCGTCTCGTCCGTCGAGCTGAAGGAATCGCTCCTGAAGGGTGTGTATTTGGTTTTGGGGACGAGCTCCATGATGATTGTTCACCGTCTCAGTGTCCACTAACACCCTTATATTCTCTTTATATCTTTCCACATGTCTCTATCACAATCAATAACTTGTCTTCTCTTTTCTTTTACAGTCCTCTTTTCCTCTTCATCCATTGATCGTTTCATCATCACGCCAAAAAGATGACAGCAGGTGGATTGCTTCGTCCAAACAGCATTAAATAAAAAAAAAAGACAGATAAAACAGATGGCGAAGAAAACGTTTATCTAAGGAGCACCAGCCTTGATCACAGAGACTTCAAAAACTGCTGTTGTCTAAGAGTTTGCATCAGATCTCAGGTCTGCATAGAACTTCTTAGGATCAATCCACGAAACACTATGAAACTTCCTAATATAGTATGATTGTCATGACATTATTGGTACATTTCGAATCAGTGCACCAGATGCCATGTGTCTAGATACACATGTGAAAGGAGAAATGTTATTTTAAATACCTCCGAATGTGTGTGTTGATTTGTCTTTGCATGTACTGGACTCCAGTCTAGTAGCTCTTGTCTGACAGAGTCCCATAAAAAGCCTATTAGCTGCAGCTGAGACTCTGAGAGAAGAGGCTTCTGTCTGACAGACAGATCGATCGATAAAGAGTGTGTGTGTGTGTGTGTGTGTGTTTGTGAGAGAGAGAGGAAGAAAGTGGGAATAGATGGACGGAAAATACTAAAGTACTGATCGAGCACAGATCACTTAATGATGAAGTCAAGCTGTTCTGCTCAGTGAGGTTTAGATAATCACTCCATACATATAAAAATATGAGTGACTGTCATTATCCTCATTGGTGCTTAAAAGACTAAATTTAGTGTAAGTGATATATATATACAAATATACGGGGGATCTTCAACATGGGGCCCTTGATCTGTACCAACTGTTTCGACTAATTACCATGAAATATTATATTACAGAATTAACTACTGTACTGCATATACGTCAAATATATATGAAATACAATAGTTAACTACAACCAAAGCTGAAGTTCAGCTACATTTATTTATTTATTGTCCCTCCCACATTAATATGTATTGAGCTACATCAAAACATTATGTACAAGTAAATTAATCTGTACATCAATAATGTTATTTTAATGGCTTTGCAATGTAAGCATCATAAAGTATGTAAAACAATTGTGTGGTACTATAGGCCATATGTTGATATTATAGTCTAAGCTTATAACACTTAATTTCATACAATATGTAACAGCTGCTCTGTCTCCATGGGGTGTTTGGCCTGAGAAAGGTTGAAGACCCCTGATGTTCACTATATACTCATTTCCCTAGACTAGTCTAAAGAAGAATTGTTGTAGTTCATATTGACTAATTTTCTTCTCTTATCTAAATCTGCCACATCACTTCCTGTCACTCATCTGAGACCGCTTAGCTTCACGACTTCTACAGTCACTCTCTTTCCCTCCTCCTCCAAATGATTTTGGGACCTCTGTCACCTAGCTGACCTCTATCCCTGTCTTTTTCCTCCTCTTCCTCTCTTTTTTTCCAGATAACCTCCGGCTGCGCTTCTTTCCCGCCCTCTGCTTTCTTCCCCTTGAGCCTATCCTCCTCTCTATCCCTCCTTTCCTGGAATCCCTCCCTCAGCCTCCACACGGTGTACTCCACAGCGTTCTTCTTCTCCTCCTCCAGCTTCTGTCTCTCCAGCTCTCTCTCCCTCTCCAGCACGCTAGCTCTCTTCTTCCAGATAATCTCTCGCTCCCCCGCTCCCCCTCCCACGTCTTCTCTTCCGTTCTCCAGGCTGTCCTGCTCCAGGCTGAGCCTTTTTGATGAGCTTCAATTTCAGTCACTTGCACAATAATTTAGTGAAGCAAATTCTTGCTGACAAACTCTGATCAAACGAAATTTTAGAGTATATGTACTTAAGCAAACAACCCTGATAAAGAACAGTTAGTAGAAATATGATCTAGAAAAAGACAAAGTAGACCCAAAAAGCCCTGAAATAGTTAAAGTTGTAGAAATGAGATTTTTAGGTTAAATATGGCTGTTTCTATGTTAATATGGGTTTGAGCACCATTTAAAGAACCACTGATAAGTTTGAGTTTTGGTGTGACCTGTAAAAAAGTTGACGATCTGGCCGCAAGGGGGAACCGTGATGTTCCTCAAACAACACGTTCCAGCACTGTCAGAATGACAATAATGAGACCTGATTGGCCAAATCTGAAGTACCTCCTCCAGAGATTTTTTGATACATGTGCTCATTAGACACTAACTGGAAAATCAATCACTCGCTTGTTACCCTAAATGACACCTCAAAATCAGGCAAACAGTGTCGGATGAAGCAGCTTCTTATAGATCTGTTTCCTGAGTGAAAACCTACCCTCTAAACATCACTTAGCAAAGTCATGAACATCCCCAGTGTAAAGCACTTCATAACCTCTGACAGAGGTGCAACAGTCTTGGAACCTCTAACATTTCTAAACTGTTATATATCCTGGTTTACTTTAAACCTCTCAAAAGATCATAGTTTCTAGACCTCTTTACAAAATATAACAGTCTCTACTGTTGGGAACATCAGCCTCTAGCCAAGTCTAGCCGACTTGGACCCAAATCCCACATTTGTCTTGTTCTATTTACAATGGTTTTCACTGAATATAGTTTACAAAAGCCACAACAAAACACTCCAAGCTTCTTTTGTGGTGACTTCTTCAGTTCTTAAATAAATTGAATCTGAATGCTTTTTTTCTTGTGTAGCACCAGTGTGTGAGCTTAGATGAAGGCTACAGAAACATAAGTGAGACCTTTAAGCCATCCATGCAAAGCTCAACAGATGTGACTGGCAATCAAAGACAAGTCGGCTGGGCTGTTATCTCAGCTGCAGCTTGACAAAACCCCAGGACTCTTGAGATTTATGAGAACTCTAAACTGCATCTACAAAGTTTCTATCAGGCCAGGTGAAAAATGAAAAGTTAACTAGTCTGTTAAGAGCAAAGTCTTCACAAAGCATCTGTTAGGAGACCAATTAACTGGTTGGGACCCACGATCAAACAAAGTGCAATAAGTTACGGGCCTTTGTAACTTCCCAAGTTTGCAAGTTCGTAAACTGTACAAGTGATTACGTTGACATGGCACATAATATGTATCAGTGATATAGTGCTCGCTTCACTTGATATAATCCAAACTGCTTGGCTCTTTCAACACAAGAGTTCCAGTCTAGTCTGCAATACCGAGTTGTGCATCTTGTCATGATCTTGTTATTGACGTCAACACAACATGGCACCGAAGTAGCACAGTGTTTAAAGAACCAGTATAGAGAAATTAGAACATTTCAACAAATCCACTATAAAGCATTTAAATAATATCAGTAACAGTAAAGAGAACAATGTTTTAAGAACAGTATATGAGCCTATGGTGACCTAGCTTGGGTGTAGCACCTGTCCATTTATAATATGGCAGAATCCCAGTTTTGATATGATGGTTTATTTCAAAATCCAGTAAACATGATTGAAGTCTATGAGCCGCTTTGATGAAGTAATACTGGCTGCATTGTAACTAAAAACAGAAAGAAAGGTCACTGTCTCAAGTGAAACCAAAGTTAAGAAAACAGTAACCAGATTCCACATTAGAGATTATAGTCAACAATGGTACAGGTGTAGCCAACAGGACTAGTCTTCGTGTCTTTGTGACAGATGTGAAACTGACAGTCCTGATAAATAAATAAAGTGTTCATAAATAGATATAAATAGAATTTTCATCAATTCATAAATAGAATGTTGAAATTTGTTTACCAGTTTTAGTGCAGTTGAGATTCAGCACAATGCGTTTGACACAAAGCAAAACCTGAGTTTAACTACACCACCAAAACGACTGTACAAACAAAGTAGCATTTATGCATGATGCAATAATATAAAGCAATGATTCAATAACTACGTAATGTTTGGTGGCATGCTTCCACCAGTAAAAGACACATAGATTTCGGTAGGGCTATCAAAGCACTGAAAGTTTAATTCTTTGTAGCCACTGCTGGATATGGCAACCGTTGTATAGTTCCTGCTTTAGAAACACACTGAATTAAACAAAAGATTAAGAGTGAGCACCTAGACGACCTGTTCTGAAGGCACAGCACAAACCTAACATGCACTATTTGTGATTGAACATAAAGTTCTGTTTACAATATTACAAGGAACAGTGCAGTACAGTAGGGCTGAAGTTACGAAACAAAGCACTGGAACTTAACATGACCACAAAACTGTTGCCATGGTAACAGACGGAGGAAAATCGTGCGAGACGGAGTCATGACAGAATCCAAACAAAAGCTGACAAGTTTCGCCAACACAAAACCTGTCGCCTCTCTCCCCGTCCAATCAGACGGCTTCGAGACTCCGGGAGCGCACTGTTCCAGATTACTGCAACAAAAACCAGCCTGAATCACAAAGAATCAACCAACTGCAGCAAAAGTTTAGCTGCTACTAACACACCATCGAAGTAATTAGTGTTGACATCTTAATGCAGACAGCACCAGGCACACACACAGAGAGAAACACACACATGCACACAGCGCAGTCGTGGCACTAGTCCAACAAGGAAATCAAATATTGCTCAGGAGTGCACACACACACACACACTTGCGCTCTTACACGCGCTTCCGGCTAAAGCAAGCAGAAATTGCAGATACCACAAAATCTTCCTGATTAGGACATCTATTGAAAGCACCGGTGTGACACTAGAAATAAAGACATCTAAAAGTTTTGCATAAAAAACCTGATTTTTGTCTGCATAACAGTAAAGGAACATATGATTCTGTTTTATAATTCTACACTCTACATCAAAATCTACATTAAAAATATCAAGAGTCCATAAGTTGGCATCCAAAACAGTAAAAGTGAGATGTATGAAAGAGTTTAAGGAGTTTTTTCCTTCTCTCCTCCTACTATTTAGTTGTCGTCAAATGAGTTGTAGTAAAAGTCCTTGAAATAAAAAAGAACGACCATTTTTAGCCACACTTCAGGTAAAAAAATTTAAGTCATGTTAATATTTTAAGAGCGCCAGAAAATCCTTCTCCTGCTCTTCCTCACTCACTCACTCTCTCTCTCTTTCTCATTCAGTTCCCTCCCCGTAATAAAAACACAATGTTCTTTCTTTCATCAATTTCTTCTCTTTAAAATCACAGAGTCACGCTGGTTCTTCTTGCTCTCTTGTTTAGCTGCAGTCTCGTTCAGCTTCACTTCTGTGGCACACTGAGATGAACGGCACGGCGGTCCTCTATTGTCCTCTTCTTCCCCCACAGTCTATCATCCTCTCCTCTCTCCACCTCCGTCTGTGTGTGTGAGGAGCGATGCAGCCAACTGTCCTCTATTTTCCTCTCCTCCCTGTCTGGTTGATCGCTCTCTCTCTCTCTCTCTCTCTCTCTGATGCTAGTGTTGATTCCATCTCTCTCTGCACTGCTGCCCCCTCCCACCCTTCCTCTCTCCCCTTGCAGTGTCAGTCATTTATGCATTTATGAGAGAGTGTATGCATGCAGATGCAGTCCAGGCATCTCTCTCTCTCTTTAATGCACACAATTATGATGGGGGGGCTTGAGACATGAGGGGGGTGGGGCGGAGTCAAACCTCAAGGTTCCTCCCCTTGTAACTTAAGAGCAAGCATGCTGAGGGGGGTCCTACAGTACCTTCCTCTCTTCCGCTTCCTGAGATCCGCTAATCTCCACATAATTCTCACTTTTCCTGTTCTCCGGTGACTCCACCACGTCAATAAACCACCACGGGCCTCGCAACACACAGACGTATTGCCAAGGTTATCCAAGCTGCAATCTCTCTCAAACTGCATACATGCTTAAACCATTCATGCAAAAACATCTAATCGGTGTGTTTGAATAACTAGAAGGATCAGCAAAAACGTCTAGTCGGTATGTTCGAATAACTAGAAGGAATAACTAGAAGGATGAGAATTATTCAGCCAAGTGACCTGAATTCAGGGTTACAGTCAGCTGTACAACTACAAATCCCAGAATGCACTCTGTAAGGACTCTCTCTCTCTTGTTCTAAGGACACAGGGTTCTTCACTGCACAAAAGCTGAATCAGTGCACCTTTGCAGCATTTACCCTGTCACATCTCTGTGCTGAAATATCCGTCAGAAACGTCTGGAGGGAGGGGAATATTTTTGAGCCTAAACATGGTGCATGGCTCCAGGGCAGGAGCAGTCTGGTGACACACACACACACACACACAGGAAGGGGATGGGAAAGGAAAGAGAGAAAGAAACAGTATACAAAACGGAATACAGTATACAGTATACAAAACGGAATACAGAAAAAACACACAAAAACATATATGAAAAGACAATAACAATAATAACAACACACAAAAACACATGATTACAACAAACAGACATCTAAATTATAATGATACTTCATTGCCTATAAAATATCATTAAAACATGCAAACAACAGCTGTACATTTTAAAACAAAGAGCTAAACATGAAAACAATGCTTTCAAAAATATGTACAAACCAAACAGAAAAAGGTCCTTCTTCAGGAAACCAAGAACCTCAGTGGAACCCAAACCAAGAAAGCAAAGACAACAGATCCCTAGTGTAGCACAATTCTTCACCCAGTACACACCTCTACACCTCTAAAGTACCAATAAAGTATTGAGTATTGAATATTAATGAAAAAATAGTGGAATACAAATGTGGAAGTCGAAAACACAAGATTCAGACACCACCCCATCACCTGGTGCATGCTGGGATTGTAACCTTAGGCATAGAGGCTGACGATTCTCATTGAGAACAATGTGAAGGTGTTTGACCAAGAGTTGCATCCTCTCTCAAGTTTCTCCGAAAGGAAGGACAGGAAGTCAGTTAACAACTCAGAGATGCAGAGCCAGGCTTTATGGTAAAACTAATGACCTAAATTCAACTCCCTGCAGAAACGTAATGTTGTGTAAAAAGAACCATCATGCAACATTCACGCTAGATTTGTTTTTACTTTTGTTAAGAATAAGATCTTACTGTTAAAATCTCACTTACATCGATTACAAAGGTGTAAGAACTAATGAGAACATTTTCTGGTTTAACATTTAACACAATAAATTAATGTATAAAATAAAATAAATAAGTGCTAGACCAGTAAACCAGTATACAAGCATGTTGTACATGGCTTAATAAAATATCTACATCTGATTAAAAATACAACTAGCTCCTCAGAGCAAGGTCAACAAATCAACATTAATTTGACCCAAATGTTCAATGATAAAGAATTCATGCCTGTTACAAACAGCGCAATTCCTTTCAGTCTCCACTAAAATAAAGTGGAAGGTTGTGTTAACCTGGCAGCATTGGCTAACACTTGCAAATCACAAGTGAGGGAAATGTAATGTACAGTAAACCAATGAGATCAGGTTTTTGCTAATGTGTGGCCAGCCTCTATGCCTTAGGATATGTGCGTGCAGGTGTGTTTGGGAAAGCTTACCACATATTCCATTGGAAAACACTCTTTGTGTATCTGTTTTCCTAGAAGGTGCATGTAAACGGACATTAGCATGTTCACACAAAATCACAAAACATATTAAGCAGAGCCACCAATCACAGCAAGCCTATGATTAGCCTAAATCATCAAAAGGAAAAGACTTAATTGGCATTAAATCATTTAAACTGATCAAAACAGCACTTGATTGGAAACAGTTCGACTTGTTTAGCAAAAGGCACGCGCATTTAATGCGTCTGATTTTGTGCAATTCAAATGAGGGCAACAATGACTTTCTAAATTAGTCCCTCTTTCCTAAAGCACCTGGGAGAAAAACATCACGTGACAGTAAACTGGTCTCATTTGAGCCAATTCGCAAATGCAATCTGGCAGCAAATGATACTGCCTGATTACGAGCCCATGCATGCGCACATACCGCATGAGTGCGCATTTTTAAATTACAATGCACCAATTACAATATGAATATCTGTGAGTGTGCATGCCTGTGCATTCTCTGTGAAAGCGGTTGTGCTCAAACAAACCATGGAATGAAAGGAATGAGCAGGCAAAATGGGAAATGTGCATGTATGCTTTAGCGTGCCTGCGTTTCTGTCTGCGGCGCAAACAAGCAGACCGAAGCAGTGACAGGAAGCGCATGTTCCAGCCTGCTGGGAGATGATGAGAGTAGGTAACATTCTTGAAACAACCACCCAAAATAGAACTGTTCCCGCGGTCAGTAACCAATAGCAACTCCTCTGGAACACTCTGAGTTACTTCGGTAACAATGTGTTCTTTGCTTATCAATTATATTGCTCTGCGGAAGACACAGATTTTAAAAGCATTGTGGCTCTTTGAACCCACATTCGCACCCTGGTATTCATTTGCAGACAGATTAAAAGGCAGACAGACTCACATAACTTCAGTAACTCAGGAGGCTATATTTAAGATCATATTTCAGCAAACAGAAGTGAAATGCAGTAAAGTTTGAGGAATTTATTTTTAATTAATGTACCAAAGATGGAACAGACTTGTGACTTATGGCAAGCACTGATAGAAAGATAAAAAGAAAGAATACTTCATTAATTCCATGAGGGGATTTGCAGACTATTGCAATTAGTGTTGGATTAGTTTTACACGGCCAGACATTTAGCTAGAGGCATAAAGTCTGGTCCACACTGCAGCTTATTCTCAGTACAAACCACCTTCTCAGACGAACCAACATGTAAAGTGAAAAACCTCAAATCACTTTATGTTATATAATGTTTGGAGGCAAGTAGACTCTGATGTAACTCAAAAAGCAAAGCCGAATACAGGTGTGTTCACTGATCTCTTATCCAAACCAAACAAGCTCAAAATAAACTTGAATATCTTCCAAACACTCAATGCCATGAACACTGAAAACTTTTTGAAATCTAGCAACTTGTGTCCTTTAATAGTCGAGGAACTCAAACATTCTAAGAACTTACACTTACTAGTAGACAACTTTGTTTCCACGTAGACTTTAAAAAACTGTGAATCTTGACTCCAGGAAACCGCAAAAGCCAATCAGACTCTTGACAGTTTTGGTGCAATACATGCAATACTGGGTGCAAGACTACTGACATACATTTTCTGGGTTAAATCAGTACAATATTAACCATTACAAAATGAACTGAGTATTCTTTCTTTTAAGTAAGCATATTACAAATAAGAATTTTTGATTGGTGCTGTACAGTTCCACAGGTACAAAGCACTGCACTAACATAAGGTGGATTGTTATTCGTTAGTGTGTGTGTGTGTGTGTGTTTTGTTTGCACTCCTCTGTCTGTATGGGAGTGGACGGAGACCCAACATAGCCTGTTTTTTTTCTGCATGCTCTATAATAACAGGGTTGAGTGAAGCAGTGGGCTGAGATATACTGCAGTGCAATGGCTCAAGCAGTCCACACATGCCCCTGAAACCAGATATCTTAGTCATAAACGATAACGTAAAGGCCCAGAGACATAACAAGCAATGCCACTTTCCAAGTTAAATGTTCTGACAGGCAGAATCGCTGCTGTTTACATACTGACAGGCTTGCCAACACCTCTGACCCTGCTGTAACCTCTGTGGGATCTCAGGAACACTGCAAGTCTTGCGCTAGCTTCACGAAAACAGCAGGTTTTCATGTGAGGCAGAAGTAAGAACATGAAAGAACATAAAAGAGTTTTACATGTGGTTTCATATTGGTCTTATATCTTTCATTCTCTCAGGCAGTGTGGCATATACTGCAATATCAAGAAAACAAAGTTCATATGTTTGACTCACAGGTTTTCCAACACAGACCCATGTCCTTGATTCTCAATGACACACACATTCATTTTATGTAAATAATACTAAAAATGAAATACAATAGCAAGCCTATGTGGCTAAAGCACAAGAATTGAATTGTGGGAATTTTTAGGGTCTGCGTGGACATTAGATTAACATTCACCCAGGCATCTAGACTACAAAGGTCTGACTCCTCTATTTTAGTTATTTCCTTCCCTTTGTCTTTTCCTAGAACTGCTGCAGTCTGTTTAGCTGAAATACACAGTGTCACCCGCTTCCTCAAACACCAATTCCAATCTTTCATCCTTTCTCAGAAGACAGATATTGCAATATAAAGAAATAACTATTTCTTTTTCCATTTTAACAACCTTAAAAAGTACATACATATTAACAGCTATATCACATAACACTTTTCTCTTTACTCCAATCAATGGGTCCGACAACAATTTAACTCAAAATCAATCCTGAATCAGTGTCAGAATCTGAACAAAGGAAAACATTTGTTGGTGCTCACTTTCCAAATGCCCAGGCGTCAAGAGCACAAGTGTAGGATTTGAGAAACAGCTTGTGACTCTCTCAGTGGGTTTGCCATGTGCGGGTTTGCTCAGAGCAAGACCATTTGGACAAAAGGCCTAAGCATTTTAGGGGGTAAAAAGTTCACAGGAACCACTAACATCTCACCAGGGCTGAGCAGGATGTGTGTGTCATCTTAGAAAAGGTCGAACTGCTAAAAGAGGTCAAAGGTCATGTAACACTCCTAACACACCCAATCATTAGGAGTGATCTTTATTCATCCCAATACATTAATAACTTAACCCTTATTCTGCTCCGATCTTGTATTATATTCTTTCTTCTGTAAAACACAAATGGAAATGTTTGGCAGAAGGTCCAAGCTGCTCTTAGCCTGTAGCTCCTAAATCTGGTCTCAGATCAGTCCCTTGCTTAGTCACGTGACAAACGAGAACAAATGGCATTTGGAATGACTGATGTCAAACCACCACTGAGTTTTGTGATTTCTGGCAGTGGGGAACATTAACAGCAACAGTATAAAGCACCATCCACTTTACATGTGTGGAAAAACATCTCTTTTTGTGTTTTACAGAAGAAATTCATTAATGCAGGGTGGAATGACACGGTAGGTTTGTAAATCTTCAGTTTTGGGCGTACCTTTCTTTTTTAATAACAAAAGGATGTACCATTAGTAACATACTACTTGAAAAGATATCCTAGTCTGCAGTGATATTTTACAGTTTAACTTGAAAAAAATGTGAGGGGCTGAAAATGTCTTTACCTCCCACATCAAACACATGTCAAACGCGAGACTCTGTGTTAGAGTAAGTAGATGAGATGACTAAGATGGCAGACTAAGGTGCCAGACATAATTTGAGACAGCCAGGCAGGTGAGAAATTTTTGGTCTATTGCTGACTGCCAGCCACTTAACCATGTTATCAACAGAGACTGTTGTCATATCTGTGGGTTTTGTGTCAAGACAATACATTGAACAGGAAGTGCCCCCTCCCCATTGTTTTTAACAGTACGAAGACAACCAAATGTGTTGAGAAAGAGAGGAAAAGACAAGAAAAAAACTACGATGCGTGTTCCATGAAGGTTTGTGTGAAACAAACGCAGAACATTTAAGCTACACAGAGAGCAGAACTTCTCTTTATAGGGTTGCTTTCAGAGGTCTGTGCGGCTTCGATACCTGACCATGTTCCTCTGTGTGCAGCTGATCTGCTTGCTTTGTTTCCAACCAAACTGACATCCTGTTGACTCAAAATTGACCACTCACGCGTCATTGTTGTTCTAGTTTCGGTAGCAGTGGTCAAACTTTATCAAAACTTCTTAGAAAAGCACCCATCTGCATGTTCTGCGTGCAGGCATCTTCTTAAAGAAAAGCCTCGCTTCTAGGATCTCCACACTGGAGCCTTATGACAGGATACAGAGGGCAGGCTGGGACAAAGTCACCGCCTTCAGCAGTCACAGAGATAGATGAATAGTGCTTTAGATATGCCAAAGCTAAATCTGAAACCTATGGAAAAACATACTTGACAACCTGCCCAGTGTAAAGAACTGAATCATATAACTGCTGTAAATGATTGTGCATGTTTAGACAGTCAACGTGACCAGACAAACTACAAAAAAAATACAGGTCATCTGAGATTTCAATAAATCAACTACTTAGTAGAAATTCTGATAGCACAGGAACATGATATCCTGTGGAGCGCTCCTTGGAGGCTACATGGGAAGTTTGGGATATTAGCCCTAGTGACACAGTAAAATTGGACAGGTGATCTAATTTTTCTTGATATATATATTGGAGTGGTCGGAACTCTTCAATGACATCATCACAAACAAAATACACACATGGACATCTTTCATTAATCATAATGTTCATTTACAAAAAAATAGATCAACTGCTAATGTTTGAGGGACGTTCCTAAACATCACCTGAAGCTGTCACAGTTATGACGAGAAGTTTGGCATGAAGAGGCTTGATGTCGGAGTGATTGACGCAAGTTTTTTCACTCTACTCTGTTTGACAGGTTCAGAAGCTTCTCAGCTGCCTTAGACAGATCGATGCACCTCGGAAACCAAAAGGCTTTTTACATCAGCGATTGGGCAGGTGTGTGTCACTGTGATATCATGCCGTCTCAAAAGAGTCAATTTAAAAGTAATAATTTTAACTGTCAACCTGCCCATCCTGTTTCTAATCAGGTGAAATGATGTGATATCTAGCGCTTCCCTCACCAGTTAGCGTCATCTGCAGGCGAGCTGATAACGTATCCACTTGGAAGAAAAGAGAGAGATGCAATAAAGCAATCCTGACATTTCATCACAAATCCTGTCTGACTCTGTCATGGCAACACTGTTCATCATTCAGCTACAGTATGAATATAATGCTAACCTGATTCTGATTTAGAAGAAATTGATCCATTACAGAAATGTACTTACTACTGTACTATGTTTTGAATACAGTCTGGCTACTGTTACATTAATCCCCACAGAATCTGAGTTAATAAATTACAGGTTCATAACTGATCTGACTTTAATATTGAAGGGATAGTTCTGTGTTCAGAACAGAAAGAAATTTTGTGTAAAAAATTGATCATTTGTATTGTGGGGTGAACTAACTTTAACTTTCTTACTAAAAAAAAGAGGCTGAAAAGATCTTAAAATGTTTTAAGTTGTGTCCATAACAGCATAATGTCACTTAATTGAAAACCTGAGCAGGAAGTCAAAATGCATTTGTGAGGGCTTGTTGACAAATAAGCAGGTGAAATGCTCTCAGGTGTTGTTCTGTTTTAGGCCTTAAGGGCATGATGCAAAATACAATAGAGGCAGGCCAGGTGTCCTCGCTATATGCTGCATGTTAATAAACATTCTACATACTCATCTATCTGAGCCTATCCATATTTAGCAATGGGATTTCAACTACAATTACACTATCTACAACATACTGACTCAGTTTCCTGGAACTTACATCATATGTATTGTTTCATAAATAACTGAATACTGTCTTTCTCACGAATAGTCTGGTTCAGATGTCACCGTCAGACGTCTGCTGTTGTGACAGGAATACATGGACTTGTCCCTCATGTTGGACTGAATCATTATTTGAGTTGCTCCAAATGTCTGCGACAGCTGCTCGTGCAGCAGATAAGAGCTCACGCTGCTGTAGGATTCGCAGCTGGTGAGATCACTTCACGATTAATGGCCCTAATATCGCAACTACTTTTCCTAACAGCAGATCGTTTACATTTGCGTGACTGTAACAATGCAATATACGCATAATAACGCAAACACTGTTAATCAACCCACCTACTTCACAGTTAATTCTGTTTTAACTAGCTTACAAGCAATTGCAAACCAATATCGATTCGTGAAAATCGCTTAATCTGGGATCTTACAGTAATTAACCACCTATTATTAAATTTTGTTTAATGATGAAAAACAGCAATAAAGGCCGTGTAGACGTTCATAAAGATGTTTAAGCTGTTGAAACAAAAGTAACGTCAAGTCTGACTGGGGTCAAAAGTAGATACGATTTAACAAGTTTAAACTCAGTTTCATTAAACACAACCATTCGAGCACGTTTCAGTAACAGCAGTGTGAATTTCTGTCCCGGATCATGCAGTCATGTCTGTGGTCAACTTTTTGCCAGAACTTACCCACTCGCTTCCTTTTGGCCCCTCGATTCCGGTCCCGCTCTCCTAAGCACTGTTGAGATCAACTTTTCAAATGCTCACATCTGATGAACAAAGACGCTCCAGATACGGGTAAATCGTCCTGTCTCGCCAGGCTCATTCAGACATCGAGTATGACAAATGTCATGAAACTTTTCTTCTCAGCTCTGCCTTCCGTTCCTCCCCCAGACTAACCCCCTTTCCACGGTCCAAAAAAGTCGCACTTCCGTGATCGGATGGCTGCTTGTGTCATGTGGTTTGGCGTCCACGAGAGCGCCCGCACCTGGCACTGTTAGCTCGCGCCCTTGACTTGTTTACTACATTCACACGTGTGAAGTGAATTTCCATAAATCGGGATGTGAACTCATTCGCGGACTTTCCCGAACGTCTATGGCTTTTGTGGCCAAAAAAGGTTAAATTAAATAACATTTAACAATGTGCCAAAGAGTTGAAGTAACACACCCAGTGTGTATTTTCTAATTTCCTTCCTTGTTTTTTTCTTTGAGAATTAAAAAATCTTTTATGTATGTGATTGTACACACTGAACTATTTATTTACATTTTTCCTTTAATTATGTTGCAATGCATAATGCATTTCCAGGATCACTTCCTTGTAAGATAAGCACCCGCTAAAGTGTATTTATCTAGTAAGTATAGTTTTTGTCTACATAGTGTACATTACAAATATTTTTGTATCACGACCATTTTTAAGTAATGTGATTAACCACGGGCGAACAAAATTTGTTTACAACAAAACTTTTTTTTTTCCAGTTTCATTATTCCTACACATTTTATACATATGATTTTATGAAAAAGTCAATACAGCTATTACAAAGTTGTTATTAATAAAGGCTGCGCTTCCATATATGCAAATTATAAAGATACAATGTTTAAACAAAGTGTGCCGGAACAAATCCGCTTATCTTCTTGTTAGACATGCTTTTGGCAGTTGGCAAACCAGTTTATAGGTAAATCTGCCTGTATCTACCGCACTACATTTATCGCTGGACACTTGGCGTGACTGCAGTGTAGCGCCACACTTCCGACTATGAATTCCTCTTCCCGCCCTCTTCACGCCGATTGGTCAGTGCCTCAGGGAAGCAACGCCATATCTTATTGCAATTGGTCAATGGGTATCACGTGACACGTGGAGGCCGACATGTTTCTTTACTGCTATGTAACCGGGGTCGTTTTGTTAGGGTAAGTTATCGCATATCAAAACATCTCCCACGTCAACCTTAGAAAGCTGAACTTTTAAAAACAGTAGCATGGATTAGTTTTACCCTCGCTTCTTTTTTTGCCTTTTTTTGCATATTTTACCACTGACTTGTTCAAACTTTCGTGAGGCTTTCACGGCATGAATATGTGAATACATTATGACTCATATGACTATGACAACGATTGTATCTATGTAATTATTTGACTGACACTCGCTTAAGTCAGATACGTTGATATCTGAATAGTATTTCAGTGTCCACCTAAACTCTTTGAGTTAACATTATTACACTGTGATTGAATTACACTGTGATTGAAGTAAATAGAGTAAAAGTGACATGTTTTTGTCAGTTATGGTTACCCATAACCTCTGCATTTAACCCATCCTTTGTGAGGAGTGAACACACACTGCAAGTCGTGATAACACACACTCCCGGAGCAGTGGGCAGCTATCAGTTGGGTGCCTTGCTCAAGGGCGCTTCAGTTGCTACCCGGCGCTGGAATCGAACCAGCAACCTACTGATTACAAGCCCGACTCGTTAACCAGTAGACCACAACTGCCCCCATCAATCAAAATCAGCATCATTCAGTTACCTGTCTTTCGGGTAGTGGAGCAAACTATTTGAGCAAGGAACGTGTGTGTATGTATCTGTGTGTGTTTCGACTAAAGACATTTAAACAGACATCAGAACAGTTACCACTGGTTATGTGACTCAGCTATAATTATGTAGCCACATGAAGCTTATTAAAGTTAAAGTTAGTTCTGGGGCGTGTGTTCTTTAGTTTTTCTTTACACTAATGATTAGGTACACACTGTTGGTTTGTATGTCACGTTTAGTTTGCATTTTCAGCCTTAGAGGACCCACAAAAATCAAGAATCAAAAACCTAACCTGTGCCGTTTTTTCTGTGCATGAATAATTAATATTTAAATATAATTGTTTGTTATACTTTTCTAGTATTTGGAAATCATTTATTTGAAAATAAAGTACATGAAAATAATTTGATGCATATTGACTGCATGCATTTGTGGATTCAAGTTTTTTGCTTGTGACTTTTTTGCTTGTTCCTAACAGACTCTCTCTCTGTTCTATTTCTACTTTTTATGCTTTTCTCCAGTGTCACTATTTTTGGCCTGAATGTTGCAGACATTGCCTCAGATCGGGAGAGCAGTTTCGATGATTCAGTAAGTTGGAGCTCAAATCATCCAAATGGCTCAGAACTGCAGTACCTACTCCACAGAGAAGGATGGCGCTGTCACAGCATCTATTCTCATCATAGGAGATGAAATTCTTGAGGTGAAATTACAATAGCTTTGATGGGTCATAATCAAACCCTGTCATTATATTTATTGATGATATAACAATGACATTGACAGTAAGTTAAATGCTTTTTATTTTGTTAATATATCTATGTTCCAGGGTCACACTGTTGATACTAACAGTGCTTTTCTGTGTCGTGAGCTTCGCAAACTTGACGTAATTGTACAGCGCATTACTGTGGTACCTGGCATCCAAGAGGTCATCGCTAAAGAAGTGTCCTTTCTTTCTTTCTTATTTACTCACCTTATCACATCAGGTGGGATTGGTCCCACCCACGATGATGTCACTTTTGAGAGCGTTGCCATGGCATTTGGTGAAAGTCTGCATGCGCACCCGCAACTGACAAAGCTTGTGGAGGAGTTCTTCAGCATGGTCAATCCCAACAGTGCTACTATGAAGCTTGCCATGGTCCCCGTTTCTGCTAAACTCAATTTTGGCACGGACCCTCAGACAGGCCATCCGAATCGCTATGCTCTAGTCAGTGTCCACAATGTATACATGTTCCCAGTCATCCCCTCTCTGCTGGAACGGTCTTTTCATGGACTTACCCATCTGTTTTCAGGATCTGGAACCACCTTTCACAGTTGTGAGGTATTTGTAGATTCAGATGAAACAGAGATAGTCCCGGTTCTGACAAAACTGTGGGTTGGGGCAGGCGTGTCTCTCTGGGCTCCTACCCAGACTGGCTGAGTAATTATCATCGTGTCCGATTGGTTCTGGACTCAGACAGCGTGGATGAAGTGGAACAGGAACAAACTCAACTACCAAAAGAAAGCGTAGTACCACTCATCACTGACCCGGTGTCAGTCGCCACTGAAGAGGTGTACTCGCTCTCTAACAGCGGTGAGTGTCTGATTGGACAGTTAAAGCCATTTAAACAGTACAAATGTGGCACAATAGAGGATGTGTTGACATATTATTTTAAAGCATATATAGTAGCTGGTTCTATAGCTCGTTGTGACAGACATATTTGACCTTTAACACTTTAAACATCAATTTACTGTAACTCAGAGGAGAGTAACCTTGCTGAGCATTTTAAATGAACTAAGATCTGAACTGAACTATATTATTGAATGTTCTGTAGGTTCACTGCTGGGTCAGAGAGTAGCAACAGCATTGAAGACCATTGAGACAGCACTGGATCAGTATTCAGCTAATGAGATCTGTGTGGGCTTCAATGGTGGCAAGGACTGTACAGCTCTACTGCACTTATATTATGCTGCTCTCAAACGATAAGAAAGGAAATGAAACAGACCGAAAAGGGAATTTGTGGCCAAATTAAATGATGAAGAAATATTGTTTTTGTTTTAATGCTGTGCTTTCTCAGAATTTCGATCTTTGGTTTCTTGTACATAATGGATGTCCCTCCAGTATGTACATTGGCCTCACAAAATGTTCAATTGTTATTTCAATAAATTACAAAACACCAAAAGAAGTGGCATTTAGAAGACAGTACAAACACACTTTCTATACCATGTTACAAGATAAGAAGTTTAGAGAAAATGTACTCTTGGATTTCATGTCCTTTAACTGTTTATTTGTATATCACTGTATAGCTGAAGTTTCACAGATATTCTAAGATCATGCTGAGATAATTGCAGCTTTTAAAGTCATTTTGTCCAGCAATTGTTGCTGATGAGCTTTACTGTGTCACATGGAGGTTTATTGGGGGGATTTCTGCTGTGGTTCATTAATGAACATGACACCGTACCCATACACTCTCTTTCTCTCTCTCTTTGTCCCTCTCTCTCTTTCACACACTTAGGCGATATCTAGAATGTAAAGAGAAAGTAAAGGCCCTGTATATTTAAATTGTCTCCCCTTTTCCAGAAATGGAGAGATTCTTGCAGGATACAGTTAAAACGTAAGAAAATATGCCTCTTTAAGCTGTAAAAACAAAACAGGCACAACAATGATTTAACAAGATACAAGATTTAACAAGAGATAACCGAAATCTGGAAGTGTTTATTTACCTACTGAGTAGGTAAATCACAGAGTCACTTTCTCTGGCATCCCTCCCAGAACTGTTTGGCTGATACAGTTTATCCCTTTTGATCCAAACTTGTATTTATTTTCTGACACATTTTATGAATTGTTATGAAGTGTTTGAAAATAAGCTTTGAACACATTATTATTACTGATAAAATCACCAGTTCTAATCGTTTACTCACATGTAGCGTATAAGATCTTTGTAGTGGGGATCTGGCACTAGTCAGTGAGTGAACTGTCTTAACTAACTCACTTCTCCAAATCGTGACAGCCTATTGGTGCTAAACTTCAGTGCTCTGTGTTGTGTAGGTATGACCTGGAGCTGATCTCAGTGGAGGGCAGAATTCGACAGGCACTCAGCGAGGTTCAGGAAAGGAGGCCAGAGTTACAGGCAGTTCTGATGGGAACGAGGCGGACCGACCCTTACTCACACACACTGACACCCTTCTGTCCTACAGACCCGGGCTGGCCTGATTACATGAGGGTCAACCCACTGCTGGTGAGGGAATACTTCAAACTCGCATATAACAATGTGAACACATTCACATATAAATTTAAGTCCAATTTAAGTTGATTCCTGTTAGATTTAGTTAGAGGTGTCACAATATATTAGTATTGACAATAACTGTGATATTAATAACAATGATTATTGATATTGTGTTAAAACTACACATATGATAACATCATAATTAATTCATTTTAAGAGCCACAATAGTTACAAACTCTCTTTCCACCTCCCTACACTTATATTTAGAAAGTAATTCATTAGCCAAAATTATTTATTTCTAAACATTCTAATATAAACATCTGATATAATGATAATGAAATTCCTAATTCCTATAAGAAAACGTTTGCACACAAATGCACTTGCTACGTTAAGTGAGCCAGATGCCACGAATGCATATATGACTGCATGCTGTTTCTAAAATGCATATGGAGAAAGCTAAAAGGTTTATGGCCATCTTACACCTGTCCTGCAGTCTGTGAACTGACTCCACAGTCACTAAATCACTGTCATGTCTCCCAGTCATTCCCATGTAAGCTGGCAGCAGAAACAACCGAGAGATGATGAATGAGGCTCTCTGAGACAGTTACGTAGCAACACCATCATCCCAATCAGCAATGCTTATGCAAAGACACGAGTACAGCTTGTTCTCAGAATGATAATGACTCAGGATTCACATTACTTTTGTGACTTAGAGATATTAGTGATGTCATAAGTCCAGTTTTCTCTACTAAAATGCTTTCTCAGTATTTCTAGTACTGGTTTTTTGCTCTTTTTAGTACTGACAGTTTCTGTTCCGTATTACTTTCATTGTATGTAAAAGCGCTGTGTCAGCATTTTTAAAGTTTCTTTTCTTGTATTCCACAGAAATCTGTCCAGAGTTTGTTGAAAGAGCTTTTTTAATACTGGGGTGAACTAGCACTTTAATGTAAACACATCAGCTGAGTGAGAAAAAAATCAGCAAAGAAAAAAATATAAACCATGTTAAAATATTGGATCTGTGCATGAAGCCTACAGTGTAAATGCATCCAGACAGACATGCTGCTGTTTATAACATTTATAAAATAAACAATGCAAAAATAGAAGTCTTAATCTTAGTCTTTTTCTTTATTACTCAGTTTACTTTAATATTACTTAAATATTTACTTAAGTGAGAAACACTTGAGAGGTACATACTGTTTTAAGTTTGAGCTTTGTTAATAATTTAAATTAATAATAATAATTTCAATTTAAATGAATGAGAGTGATTATTAGCATATTTAGTTTTTGCTGTTTTCTAAACTGATGTCAAGATTTCTGTTTCACTGGTATTGGACTGAACGTCTTCCATTATAACAACTTTGCTACATGGTTGCTTTATACACACCATCTGTTTCTTCCTCCCTGTCTGTAGGACTGGACATATCATGACATCTGGTCATTCTTGAGAACACTGTATGTGCCCTACTGTGTTCTGTATGACAAAGGCTGAGAGAATTTTCTTCACAGACATTCTCTTCATTCTTCAGACCATCTTTATGATTGACTCATACCCTATACCTTTCTTTCCCATAGGTACACATCCCTGGGCAGTATGGATAACACTTGCAGAAATTCTTCCCTTAAAGCGCTGGATGGGAGGGGCGTGACCCACTATAGACCCGCCTACCTGCTGGAAAATGAGGAGGAGGAACGCAACTGCAGGGCATGATGTCATCAGTGACCTCTCTAATGACATCATTATTAATTGAAGAAGACTACCTGGGAACATTTTGAAGAAACATAGTCTGAAAAACCCAAAGATCATGAAGTTTAGTTTGTGTGTGTGTCTGTGTGTGAATGTTTGACACTAAAAAGTAACTGTATGATGTATTTAAAGTTTTATTTTAAAAGGAGTAAAATAGTGCCAGAAATCATATTATCAATGAAAACAGTGGTTTTGTGTTGTGTGTATGTGAGTATTTCAGGCAGAGAGAGAGAGAGACTGCAAAATGGCACTTTGAATATGTGGCTTTTTTTATTAGAAAACATTCACTTGTTCATTTGAGTGAATGACTCTAAGAAGTGGTATTAAATAGTTTTATTTGGCATATTCCATGAATATGGGACACCTGGGTGTCCTATAACTGTTTTGAAAGGCACCAAATCCTATATTTGTATTATAATTATTATTTTTGTAAAAACTATTATTTGTTTATCAAACTACTGTCTAACAAAATTAACCTGTTCTAGTACTTCATTTTTTTTTAAATTTTAAACAGAAACATTGGGGATTTGGCCCAATCAAGCAGATGTTATTTAGAACAAAATTATTTTAAATAAAATTATTTTAAATTTATTTTAATTTTTAAATAAAATTATTACAAATTTTACTTCCCAAACACCTAATATTTTGCTGTCACATATTCAGAACTTGATTTATCTTTATACAGTTTGGCAAAAAGACAAGTAAACCTCATTCTCTTTTCGCAAATATTCACAAATAGTTTAATGTTGATATTTGTCTAGCTGTACTGTTCCACCGTTATACGCAAGTTATTGTAGGAACAACGATAAAAGCACGTTCTTCAATTTGTGGGAAAAGGTTATGGCCACCAGTAAATCTACATGCTGTGCAAGGAATGCAGTGTCTCCTTCTGGCCTCATGGGTGCGATGTAATCACGTTAGACATTTAGTAAGAAGATTACAGTAAATTACTGTATTCACGCAAAATTAACGCAAGAACTTCGATCTCTTTCCCCGTCTGGAAATCAGTCAGCCAATGAGAATCGTTGCTGCGCCATCTAATAAAGCGACTCGTTTACGGACGCGCCGGCTATTACATCTGCAGTCCAACCATCATCGTCTTTACATTTCAAGTGTTGCTGTTTAGTAATGGTTTATACAACATGTATATTATAAATTATAGAAAGAGCAGATTTGACTTCTTACATGTTCAAACATGTTCGCAAAACAACAATAATTTTCAGGAAATGTATCCAGCAGTGCAAGATTGTACATGATCTTACATGGACGAAAAAGGCCCTGAGAAAAAAACTATTTAAATTGTTATCAGTTAACATTTATTTTGGCAACTCTGAGAAAATTTAAACAATAAATTACCTAACTTATACAAAGTGAAAACAAAACAACAACAAAAAAACCTTTTAATTGAAAGCCAGTGAAAATAAAATAGAAACTTAAAAACAAAAGTATAATAAACCCAATAATATACCAATATTATTTAATTATATTTATATAAAACTTTCCCCCAAAATACACTGAAATGAAAAACATTTCAGTACAATATTAAGTTTTATAGCCTATGTCCTGGTATTATAGTGACAAACAGAGTTGATTTTTAAAGTTGACAAACTTTAGAAAACAAATGAGAAAAGGCTTTAAGTTACAAATGTAGTCACAAATAACAGCAATACTAAAGTGCAATAGTATGTTTGATAACATTCAGGTTTAAGAGTTCAAAATGCTTAAATCAAATCTTTTTTACTATTCTTTGGTCAAATAACCAAATTATCAAAAATCACTCCTAAACAGAACGCTGACCTGCTTTATTTCAAATTGAAAGATATAAATACTCTATAAATACTTTTATCACACACAACTAGAGCCCATAAAATTTAGTTTTAAGTATTTTGCTAGTCATCTATAAAGGGAAAGATGATTAGAAACTGAGCCCTGTGATGAGGCAAACTCCTAAACAATTTGACACAGGTCCTGTGAAAATTAGCAGTGGCTCTGCAACAAAGCAAAAACATGAACGTGGCCAATAGAACCGAAAACAATGATGCCCCACCCAACAATGATGTGGCTTTTCAAAGACAAGATTTTACATTTGTTTAAATACCAATCAAAGTCAAATCCATGAGCATATCTATACTTGAAGGACAGCACAGCAAGTACCAGTGAAGTATGAGAATTTCTTCATGGTGATAAAGGTAAATTTACACTATTCCCACAATTAGCAACCTAATGGTATGTATTAAACAATTTCTATATAAATAAATACTATATAAATAAATAATATATACACATTTTTACTAAACTGTCAATGTTATTATTTCAAAAATAGCACATATTGGTTAGCCATACATTGTTTAAAAATACTTAATTACTACTGTAATTGGAAATCTGAACATAAAATCTAATATATAATTCTAATACCATTTTTAATCTTTTAATCATTCAATGGGTTCAACTTAGCATTGTAATTCATAACGTATATATTTTTTTGTTTTATAGGATGATGATGATGATGATAATGGTTATAGAGCTTAATAGGATGTTAACATGTGTTAGCTGTGTTGTGATTATGTCAACAGGTTTGTACAAATTTGTGTCTATTTCTATTCTATTTAATTTACATCTTTGTACACTTGCTCCACAGAAGATCAACATCCATCAGCAATGGCATCATCTGAAACACAAACACTTAGCTTTATCTCATGGAACATTTGTGGACGAAAGCAATTAAGTCAACACATAAATACTTTCTCAGTGCAGCATGGAGCACAAATTTTCTTTTTGCAAGAGACTAAAATTGCACCTGATGACAAAGCTTTAGAAAAGGTAGAGGGCTGTAAAAGTTTTTTCACAGTCTATGACTCGAAAAGCAAAGGAGTGGCTATCCTGATAAGAAATTATGTACCATTTGAGTACATATGTCATGATGAGGATTATAGTGGAGGGTATCTCGTGCTCTTCTGTCACCTCTATGGTGAGCTGTTCACTCTTGTTAATGTGTACAATCACAAAAAAGACAAAGATGTCCTAAACCGACTGCAGGAGTACCTGAGGGAAACAGCTGAGGGGGTGCTTGTGGTTGGAGGTGATTTCAACACAGTTCTGGACCTTACATTTGATCGAAAAGCAAAAGAATCAGCTAAATTTGTATGCCATACACCACTGAAGGGCGTATTCACAATATTCACAGAGGCTCTAAGGCTTAGGGACACTTGGGGATACTGTCATTCAAGAGACAGAGAATTCACATATTCTCAGAATGACAGTTTCTCTAGGTTAGACATGTTTCTCATTTGTGAAGAAAATTTGGAACGAATACAAGGTACAATGATCTGCAACAGTATTTCAGATCATTCACTTTTAATTATACGTCTCAAAATTGGAGAACAATTTAACAAGGTGCACACTAAAGTACCAAATGTAGCTTCATGGTTGGTGGACCATACATACCGTGGAGAACCAGACAGAAGAGCGGGAAAGATCAATGGGGCAGAAATATTGACTGTCATCAAGTCATTGACTGACTCTGGACAGCAATGCCCTGATGGTATACCAGTTCAAACATATAAGAAGTATTGTTCTCCATTTACAGAGATCTTAAAAATAAATTACAATTTTTTGATGAAACATAAACAGATACCCAAAGATTTCAATTCTTTTATATCTGAATCAAATGGAAAAAAATATTTCAATGTGGATTATTTAATATTCACTATGATTCTTGCTAAACGTTATAATATGCTACTGAGAGTATCCAAAGAGAAGAAAAGGCAAACAAATGTACCTGACATACAAACATACTGCATTGGGTTTGCAGAAAATCCAAAGAAAATCAAATGGGCCTTTTTGAAAGAAAGCATCTCATACCTGCTCAAAACTTTTGGGTCTCAAGAAAATGTACATGAAAGAGATTTCACTGTTCTTGAGGGTTTGGTTTACAGACCCTTAAAACAAACCTCCAGCAAAGATTTAAGAAAAAACTGGTCAGGAGATTACACAGATTTTCAGATTTTAGACAGTTTTCTCCCTAAGGTCAGCAACTCTTCAGATGACCTCAGAGAATTACAAGAGGGCTGTCCACTCAAAAGAATCATGCTTAATTTGGTCCTGAAATATTTGGAGATTCAAATAAATGAGAAAGGCTACAAAGCCCATTTCTCCCTCCAAAGACATGTTGTATCTGTACACACAGATAATCAAAGTTCTTTTGATGATCTACTGGAGGACTTCAGGAGTAAATCTGGAATTACACTGACAATTTCAATTTGAATTTGTTTGTCATTTTACCATAATGACATTCTAATAAGGCATATTTTGTTAATATGGAAAGTTTGTGCATTCATTTAAAAACATGACACATGGACATATTATGTATTATAGGAAATTGTATATATGCAAAGTTTGCACTCCTGTCAAGTTAGCCGTACCTGTTTTTAATTCTTTTAAATTCTAAAGAATTGTTAATTCTGACTGTCATTATACAAAATAGGGTTATCTAACAATAGAGTGAACAATAGAAGTTAAATGTATTTTAATGTATATTATTTATATTACATTTGAGATATAAAAAATATGTGAATGTTTACCAGTGTGCTATTCCGGTTATATGTCAACCCTTTAAATGGGTGAACAACATGGATTGTAAGTGTAAACTATTATACATGTATGCATTCAAGAAGGAGGTCTTTCCTAGCCAATTTACTTCAACATTTTAGGCAGATTTGCGCATCAGTGGCTTGTTCACTATGTGCTTTGTAATGCTGTTTTTGTAAAGCTGCTTTGGAACACTATGTTTTGTAAAACATGCTACACAAATAAATGTAAATAAACAAATAATCAACTAAATGGTGCTTTTGTGGTACATTGTTGTTTACATTATTTGGTACGTTTTTAAATTAAAAATGTTGGTGTACAAAACATCATTCTGTGTGACAAGATATTTGACAGTAAACAATATTTACTTAAAATATATTTTTATCACAAGATAGTGTTGATGTGTTACATTTTATTAAATGCAAATAAACAAAATATGCATTTAGGATGCATTAGGCACATGATAGTTTCATGATTTGCCTTGAAAAACTGAAGAACATAATAATGCAAAGCTTAAAATGCAAAACAAATTCTTTCAATAAACAAGGATGTGAACTACACAATTTTGTAGTTCAAGAGGTAGAATTTATTTGTGCGCCATTTAGACTTTTTGTCCTATGCCATATGCTGCATTATATTATTAATATTCGTTTCAGCTTGCACCTGTCATAACAGTCATATTATTTGTGTATTGTCTTGGTCCTTTCCTAATGTCTTCCTCAACTGAAATTAAATAAATTGATTATTTATCAGCATATTATTAGCATATAGCATATTTTCTGCAGGGCTATAAATTTGCATTGACATATTTTTTTCCTCCGTTCTTGATCTATTGGCACTCATTTGTTCTGTAAATAAAGAATAACCCACAATGACTCATGGCTCCACACCCTCTCTGAATACCAATAAACCAGATTTAAACAAAAACAAATTTAAACCTCTTGAAAATGGAGACCATGGTGACAATAAGATTGTCAGACACTCCCTAAAGGGCACATACGTGCATCTCTATTGTACTCTTTACTTCATAATCAAAGCTAATACACTGTTATGAAACAGAGTTTGAAACTAGCAAAAAAATAGAGATTATCTACAGAGATACTTTAAATATTTTTTAAAGGCACAGCATCACTTGCTGTAAAAGTTCATTAAAAAATATAATCCACCCTGTTAAACCAGAAAAACTGGATGGTTGAGATTTGTTTGTGTGTTTTACCATGGTACTGGAACTAATGATATGTAAAAACTATGAATAAACAATTTGTTGCTTTGCTGGAAAAAGAGGGCGTTTGTTTAAGAAAGTATTTTCACCACACACACCTAATGGAAATGTGGTGTATGGGATTGTTTATAGTTCTATATTTATTTAAACATATTTAAATTATATATATTTAAATGAATTTTAAAACACACAAAACTAGTAATGTAATGCAAAACTAGTAAAAAGAGATGAAGAGGAGAACAGCCAACAGTTATCATTGTAATGTGTTGTATACCAGTGGTTAATATTTAAACCACAGCCCTGCAGAATTAACATGTCAAACCAGAAAAGCATTAAGCTTTCAACCACATTTTAACAAGGTTTATTTATTTCTAACAGTGTAAGGTTTATGTAAAACCACTATACAGATAAATCTGTACTGAACCGAGTATAAGCTGCAGTGCTTGTAGCGCATGTATCAGATTAACAGATGTTATTATTAGAACTAAATCAGAACACATTACATTTAATATGGTATATGGACAATATTATGTATGTGAAAATTATTTGCAAATACATACGCAAATACTATGCATATCAAGTTTCATTAAAAGGCACACCTTTTAATGAAAGCAGAGAGAGGAATGAAAGCAGTCCATGAATGTTTTAGATTACACACTTCCTGGCTCATACCACAGAAAGAACAATGCGCACACACACACAAAATGTGAGCGGTATCTGAGAACTATTCAAATTTCTACAAGGTAAGATATATTTTTATAAGATATATATTTATATTTATATTAATTTAGCTAGCTAATTTAACTAGTCAATTTACCTAGTTTAAATTTATTTAATGGATTTACAACATGTACAATGTTTTGTTAAAATACCATAATAAAAATACACTTATTAAACAAAGTGCCTTCAACCTTAAAAACTGGCCAATCAGACCTTTCGAAAGCATAACTGGGGCAATGAGTTATAATTTGAAGCAAATTATTAATTATTATTGTAACATTTTTTATATCTGAACAATATTTCAGTATTTACTTGCTTTACATCTGAATATTATTATTTTTTAATCGGTTTCAAACTAACTTCTTGCCTTCTAAGCATTATGCTTTCATACTTAATACATAATACAGAGAAATAACTCATATGAGTGACTTTTTGCTAGTCACTTTTTATTTTATTATGTCTATTAAATAAACATTAATTGCAGTTCTTATAAAGACTTTTTATATGTTCTTTGCTCCTTACAGCATCACAACCAAATACATCTGATCAGTGATGGAACCATCTGAAGGAAAAACAGTTTGCTTTGTCTTGTGGAATATAAACGGGGTTTCATCCCCAAAGTTTTGCTTTATTAGTAAAGAGCTCAACAGCCAGGGTGCTGAAATTGCTTTTTTGCAAGAGACATATATTGGATCTAAAAATTACAGGACATTATTAGTCAATGCTGTTGGGTGGAAAAGTTTCTTCACAGTCTATGACTTTGAAAGCAAAGGAGTGGCCATCCTGATAAAAGATGATGTCATGATGAGGATTATAGTGGAGGGTATCTCGTGCTCTTCTGTCACCTCTATGGTGAGCTGTTCACTCTTGTTAATGTGTACAATCGCATAGATGACACAGATGTCCTAAACCGACTGCAGGAGTACCTGAGGGAAACAGCTGAGGGGGTGCTTGTGGTTGGAGGTGATTTCAACACAGTTCTGGACCTTACACTTGATCGAAAATCTTATACATCTGAACATGCTCAACAAACACAATTGAGAGATAAGCTTGAGAAATTTACTGACTCTCTTAATCTAATAGACACATGGGCACACTTACACCCCACAGAAAAGGCCTTCACACACTTAGAGAATGAAAGTTCCTCCAGATTAAACATGTTCCTCATGCCTGAAGACACCATAGAACGAGTGAGCGATGTCAAAATCTGCAAAGCCAAAGTCCAACACAACAAAAAGAGCAACACAAATATGAGGAACATCTCATATCAGCTTGTAGTTTTAGGTCTCACTCTTAGTAAACACCCAAGAAAGAAAATGCCAGCAGTTGCTTCATGGTTAAATGAGTGCACATACAATATAGAGATGAAAGAGCAGGAAAGATCAATGGGGCAGAAATCCTGAGTGTGATAGTCTTTGAATAACTTTCAGGATCAGTACACTGATGGCATATGTATACAACAGTATAAGATGAACTCCTGTCCAATGACAGAAACCCTGAAAGTATCTTTCAATCATATGCTACATTGTAAACAGATACCTGAGGATTTCAAAGTGTACACCTGTGTGGCAGGTAGAAAAATCTTCAGTGTGGATTATTTGATATTTACTATGATCCTGGCCAAACGTCTCAGTATGTTACTACAGGTATCCCCTGAGGAAAAGAGCCAAATAAACCCTTATCATGATTGTCACATTGTGACCTGTGAGCTGGAAAAAATCACCTGGACCTTCTTAAAGGAGATCCTGTCATCCCTGTATAAAATCTGTCTAAGAAATCATCATGCTGATTTCTGCATTCTTGATGGTTTAGTTCATGGAGCTTCAGAATTGACAGAGGACTTTAGGATTTTGGACAGTATTCTACCCCCAGGTGACTTCAGAAAGTTACAAGAGGGCTGTCCACTTACAAGGTCCATTTTCAGTTTGGTCCTGAAATTCATGGAGTTTTGTATTAACTATGAAGGCTATGTGGCTCATAGCTGCCACTTTAGACAAGTTGTAGTCATTTATAAAAATAAAAGCACTCAAACATCTCCAGAAGATCTAAGCCTTTGGAGAAAATTCTGTGAAAATGGAGTTCAGCTGAAAATTAAAAAAAATGATAGGAGATTCTCAGTTAAAATTAGGGGTTAGAATCAAAAGAACGCAAGGTACTATTGCTGGTAAAAAACGGAAGGTGACAAAAAAAACACACAACAAAACTCAGTTTTCCCGCCACACATACCTGTGTCCTACAGTGGTAGAATTATGGTCAAGCAGAATGACTACAATGAAGAAGACTACAAAATACATAGCAGAAATAGCAGAAGACATAACTTATGCAAAATGGGCGTTGCACTTTAATGCAGTTCATGTTGTTGTACTGGTCTCCCTACTGCTTATGTGTAGACATGAATACTCTGAATATACTGTGAATTCTACTGTAATGTATATATTGTATGGTATACTACTGTTCTTTTTAGGCATGGTCCTGCCCTTGAGGAATTTGAATGACCTACAAGAGAACCAGAAACTGATAAATCAAGCTTTATTGTAATGTTTGATCTCTTTCACTATAGGCTTTTGTGGCTTGTTAAGGACATTTTATATAATTTATAATTTTGTTCCGTTTCATTGTAGGTTCAAACTGTTCTTACATAACCTTAATGTAATGTATCATAGTTACCACATGAATCAGTCACACTGAAAATATTTGTAGGTAGGGTTCCTAAAAAAAATCTTTGTCTGGTTGTATTGTTTCATAATGAGTCTTTAACATTAATGCACAACAGATTCTTTTTTAAGAACTTGAGAAAATGTATATATTTTGTATGTTGTAAACAGGATAAATGTCTGAAAAAATATTTCTTTGTGTCTGTGTGTATGAGAGCTCTACTACAAATATTAACTTATTTTTAAAAATGGAAAATTATTAGGTATACATATATAAAATGTAAATCACAAAGTTGAGTCTTTTTACTTGTATATAACCAAAACCAGAAAGACAATGAGGAACCAATTGTCATTTCAAGATTTTAAACGATTCCTATCAGTTACGCAGGACATGCAATGTTGCTAACATTTTCTTTAAAGCAGCTTTGAAACTTAATGCATTATGAAAAGTGCTACACACATAAATGTGAACTAAAATAAATTGAATACTTAAACTAGTTTCCTGAATGATGTCTGACTGGCTGCAGGTTGATCCTCAAATTACTATCTGAACCAGTACTATAGTTTAAAAAGACAGAATTCTACATACTATGAACAATTTTGTAAACTGTTCTTATCTGGCCCTGAAATATTAAATAGAAAAAACACCATATTTTAGAATCAAGAAGATTCAATATTCAATTTTAAGATTCAATGTTTAAATTCAAAAACTTAATTAACCATGCGCACAATAGCATAGAGTGTATTTTTATTTATTAATATAGACAGAGGAAAAAACAAAAATAATAAAATACAAAACATGTAAGTGTTTGGTTCTTGCTTTCATATGATCAACATATATTGTGTGACTTTTGGCATGTACTTCTAATAATAATTCAGTGTATGCCATATTCTTACTGAAATTGTTAAATGGCTGGTCTTTATATGTTATGTTTAGATTATATGCTAGAGAGTGCAGATAATCAGTGACTATGTGTGCTGTTGTAACTGTATGAGTACATGATAGTAGACATTCTGAGACGTGGGCCCTCCTTAAAAGGCATTGTTTACCCAAAAATAAAAATTCATTTACTCACCCTCATGTCATATTAAACCTCTATGACTTTTAGTTCTGAGGAACACAAACAAAGGACATTGTATTCTTTACTGCTGTGTCATGCTATTGGGCATGTGCAAAACAATGTTATATACCAGTTACTCCTGTTTACACATCATATAAGGTATTGTAAGGTTATTTTTGTGTCATCTGTATAGTCCTCCTTAACAGAAACAATGTTAGTAATGGTTTTGCTATGTTTTTTATTGTTCTGCAGGGTGGTCAGTCCGCATTTACCTGTTACCTTTTTAAACCTCTGTGTCACTCTACAACTTCATTCCATTCTTGTTACCATGACACATTTTTGCATATTCATTTGCTCATTAATTTCATTATATAATATTAGATGTATTCACAATTATGAAATTGAGGAGAACAGGCTGACGCATATAAATGACAAAGACAACTGGTCATTTTGTACATCTGTAAAAAAACTCAGTGACAGTGATGGTTCTATAGCCTTGAAAAACTGCATATATACATACTTTACATAATCCCAGAGGTGTCAGGGAACTTACAATTTCTATAGTGAGATACATTTAGATGTTTAAATAACAAATAAAATGTCTATAAACTTCCTATAGATTTACAAGATGTAAATAAAGAAACAATTTAAAAAAGTGCTTGTGTTTTTAAACTTACTCAAACCTTTTTAAATAAATGTAATCGTGAATTGTAACATTTTCTATATCTGAATGCATGATCACAAGTAAAATTTTTCCACCAATGAATATCCAGTGAAAAAAAAAGTTGGATACATGTTTACTCACTAATTTTACTGTTACTAAACTTATCAAGCATAATTGTTTAGTCCATGTTAAGGGTTCTGCCTCAAAAAATGTTTGTTAAAATTTTTTTAAACATTATTGACTTTGTTGTCAAATTCAAAAGGTTCTGGGTAACATTTTATGTAAATAATGATTAAATGTTTTTATCCTTATAAATTTGATTGTAGTGTCTCCTACTTTGTCTAATCTAGAAAACTATTTCCTGCAATTTGCTCTCGTCTCTATTTACAATTACACAACAGTTTGGAAACTGGTTTATTACTGGTTTAGCAGCAGTCAATGCACACGGATGCGAAACTACAGATGCAGATTTGAGTGCCGACTTGTGGCTGTACTGCGAAACTGAACTGACAAAAACAACTATTGCACGTTTATGTCAGAAGTTGTACTTATGAGATATTTTACATGACTGTATATGTATATTGTGTCTAATGTATATTATATCTAAAAAAAAATACAACATGTCTGTCATTCTCATGTACAGTCACCTCTGTGGAGTTCTGACTTGTACAGCATAATTCATCTTTGTCCGTGGTTTCTTAAGATCAGATGCCACCTAGTGGAGACAATTGGATCAAGACTTGGCAAATATCTTCCTCTCTCTCTCTCACACACATCCACACATGCATTTACTTTCCAACCTAAATGTGGACATTTTCCTAGACTTCTATTGTTTTTGTACACAGCTAGTTATAAACAATACAACCTAACCCTAACAGAAAACTGTCTGCGTTTTTACAATTTCACACTTTATTTTCTATATTGTTAGTGTTTTTACTAACAAGGACATCCCCAAAAAGTTATGCTCAGATTTGTTAGATTTTACATGTTTACAATTAGCATAACTTTACTAAAATTTACAGCATTTTTGTAAATGCTGTAAATGGTGACAGCAAACAAGTCTGTCACCAAAAGGTTTTGCTCACTTCCAAGTCAGGGCTATTAAAGTGTGTGGTTTGAACTACAGATTGTGTTTCGTAAAAGCATGATATTATTGTTTGTATGTGACACCAAGTAAATAAACTCTTATCCTTATATAAGGTCACCCTTATATAAAAAAATAAAATTGTTAAAATTCAAATGTTAAAATATTTTATTTCTTGTATGAAATAAAAATGGGAAGGACAATGATTGGAATCATTTCTGAAAATACAGTGGGCTTATTAGTCACTTATAAGGCTTATTAGCAAGTAACACAGTATCCCTGAAAAAATTATTTTGCCTTAAATACACAATGTTGCTACTTGAGTTTGTTAAATGATTTTTATTATGACTGGCTTTACATACACCCTAAAATTACTAAAATAACTATAAGTAAAACTGTCCAAAATCCAATATAAAAAAAATATTTATTTTTGTAGCTCATTATGAAAATGGCTAAGACAGGAGATCTTCACAGAAGATGTTGACTTCACAAGAATGTGAAACACTCAAATTACAAAGAAAAAGACATTTTTACATACCATAAAAAAAACTTTTGGCACCTATTATTTGCAATTTTAAAATGCATCACGTTGTTGAATATATACTTCAATAAAGGGGCAAAGTAACGTGAGTATTATTAGAAATCGACAGAAAATAAAAAGCCATATTTTTGCTTTACAATATTAAAACCATTTCCTTAATTTGCATTTTAAACACAATAAGGAATGCTTATTTATACATAACTGATTTTCTACTTAATAATTAAAAAAAAATCAATGGTTAAACAATATTTTAAACAATGCTCAGCATATTGTTTCCTCTGCTAAATCAACAAACTACTTCATACTCGAAAACCACACATTTCTTACATCCATTAGCCATAAAACTATTGTGTATATTCCCTCATTCAGTAAAACAAAACACACTGAATTCACGTAACCACAACTTGGAGTATTAAAACTATTTTAAAAAAATGGATAGAAATGAAAACAGGAAAAAGTGCCTAGTTAAGCAACTAGGTAATACAACTGCTTTCACACATCATACAGTCAAGTGAAGGCAAACTATAGCTAATTCTAGAAGGAGTCATCATATATGACTTACAAACGTAGCACAGGAAGTAGTTGATCATTTTCCTGTGTGAATCAATTCAGGCCATCAATGCCTACCAGCATATGAAGGTTTGGGAATTATCAAACATCCCAAAATTCCAAGGAAATTCCAAAAATATTCAAGACACAAAAATTCCAGGATATTTCCAGGCAATGCCAGAGTTTTTCCGGGTTGTAAGTCAAAATAATAATAAAAAATATTTTTTCCAAACAAATTACAGTTTGTCATTTAAAGATTGTTTTATGTACTGAGTTCTGGCTTTGGTTTCAGACCTCTTTTATGGAGTAAAAACAGTGTACAAAAAGTCATATAAAACTTTGTATGGTTTTAATATTCCAGTCACTCCAGTATGGTCCCCTTCAACTGAAAAATTCCAGATGTGCATCAATAGAATGCAGTTGTTCAGTGATCACAGGTAATAATGGTCACCATGTCCCTGATCGTTTATTCAGTAGTACATACAGCAGGACGCTTTGGCTCAGTTTGGTGTAGGAGAGGTGGGGGTACAGGGGCACCAGGGCAGTTAAGGAATGTCTGTCTCATAAGGACAGAGGGATTAAAAGAAAAGAAACAGTAAGATAAGCTCTTCGAAAGTAGATTTGTGTTGGTCAGTTACAGAGTGAACGTTTATCAGAGCAGACAGGGGTAAAGAGGCCGTGATTGGACGGAGAGAGTGCCAGACAGGAAATTGAGGGATAGAGATTAATAGCATGACAAAAATGACAGAGGGAAGGAGTTGGAGTCTGTGTGCGTGTGAATCAGAGCACCGCTGAGTGGGTTCAATAGCAGTCAGGTTAATGCAGCTGCTTATGGAGAAATATCTGCTAGAAAAGATCACCTTTAAATTTTGGAGCAACAATCAGAGAAAAAAAGGCAAGATGAGAAAAATGAGGAGCAGAGGAAGTCGTCCACCCATCACAGAATGGAAAGCACTGCTGTCTGATGGTCTCACTGTGGCTGAAGAAATAAAAAAACAAGCATAAATATTTAGACACATTAAAGTATAACTGTAGTATAAAAAGATCAAACCAAGTGGCATTTCAAAGTAAAATAATTTTCACAAATATATGTTAAATTTTAAAACAAATATTATATTGTTCAATATTCTTATAAAGTATTTAGACACTAATTCAGATTGTCAAGTGTTAGCGGAGCTTCCCTATAGTTAATGTAACAAACTTCACCTGTGGTTACTCTGCTTGTACACCTGTGTGCACTTCAGGTAAAATGAAGTCATAATCCATACATAAAATTAAATTGAGACATGTTGGTTTAGAGCAGATGAGGCTCAGAAAAGTGAAGTTAGTTCTGAGAAGAGGTTTAGCATCAGTTCTTTGCAGATGCCACTTGGCTTGATAAGAGGACTGTATAGATTAGAACAGGCACTAAATTTGGCACTAAATTTTTTACCTTCTTGTCGTGATGATCCAGCTGTTGCTATAGAAAAACAGAGAGGGAGGGGGGAGAGAGAGACGTGAGGTGTAAGCGCTTTCTCTTTTTTTGAAGAACTACAAACTTGGAACATCATTCTTAAGAACAAATGAGGAGAAAAATGCACATACGGACACATTTAATATAACTCGCACAGAAATCTACTGAAAAATTACTACCGGCTGTGCAACCCCAAAATACATCCTTAATGCAAATTCTTTTAAAGGTCGCACTCGGAAAAAGAGCAAAAAAATGAAGGTGGAGGGAGATGAAAGATTCTGCAGGAGCAGAAAAAAGTGGACTGAGAAAGGATGAAGAATGAAAGGAGAATGAAAAAGGAAAGATTTAGAGGGGAACAGGAACAGAGGAGCAAGAGATACAAGAGTGAACAGAGAAGAGCCACAAAAGCAACAAAGAGAGAGTGATGGAGCGAGACACAGGAGAGGACGGAGAGAAGAAAAGATGAGGGGAAGAAGTGTGAGAAAAAGCAGAGGGAGAAACGCAGGGAAAGACGAGAGCCTGTAAGAAGGTCAGACGGCAAGAGACGACAGCGGGAGGGGGTGTTTGTGTCTGAGTGTCACTCTCTCTGCAGGAGGTCAGACTGAGCTACACAATGGAGAAAAGATGCAGAGACAGAAAGAGAGAGAGAGAGAGAGAGAGAGAGAGAAAGTGAGAGAGACAGAAAGAGAGAGACAGAGAGAGAGAGAGAGAGAGAGACAGAAAGAGAGAGACAGAGAGAGAGAGAGAGGGAGAGAGAGAGAGATGTGGTGAAACTAAAACAAAGTGGGCCAAAACGGAAATGAAATGTTTTGGCTAAACAAACTATAGGGTAAGTAGCAAGTAGAGAACAAGTGTACAGACATATTTATGAATATCTGAGGCATAGAACACATACAACAACCAACCTAAAGATCTTAAAAGGTTAAAATTCATGTAAATCTTGTAAGAAAACACATTTGAGGTGCTTTAAAGGTTTTTTTTAAACTTATTTTAAACAGTCCTGTGGTGTGGTAATGCCTGTTTTAAAATTAAAATCATATAATACATAGAATAATTCAAGAATAAAAACAAAATGCATGACAATTGTAACATAAATGCGAAAAAACGCTATTTTATGTAGTTTTGTTAATTATGCCACACCACACGTAAACTTCCCAAATACATGAAAGCCGACAAGTTAAACCAATCAAATCAAGTTAATGAGACTAATTAAGTTATTTTAACTAATTCTTATTATCATATTTTATAATTACGACTAAGAACAAAATTTAGTATTCACAGCATACAAAAGTAACAGTAAAATCTTATTCTGAGTTGATGACTTTTTACACCAGACTTTATAAAGACACAATCCTTTGCTTTTATTAAAACATATTTTTCTTTTGATAAAGAGGCGGCTGATGAGACAAACATATTCCGCTGTGTGTAAATAACGGGACTGACATTATATAAAAAGCATATGGACAGACTAACAAACACAGAATATCTAAAACTGTTTATAGAACTAGAACTTCTTTACAACCATATCAACACATTAAACCAATTTAAATCACTTCCCAAGTTATTATAAATTATTAAAATTTGTCATAATAATGAAAAACAAAACACATTTGAAATCTTGTTAAAACTCGTCAAACGGTATTTGCTTGATTTAATTATCTAAATACCAACTGTCACATTCTTTGTTCATATTTCGTACAGGTTAATTTTTTCCACAAATCACCTAAAGCATCTGAAAGAATTTTTAAATTAGCTTGATCCCTCAAGCTAATTTAAATAAAATGGAAAGGCAGCAACAAAAGGGTGATTAGGTTAAATTTATAATAAAAAATAAAAAAATCAAACAAAAAACATTAATATGATCAAACAAATTTAAATTGTACGATGCACATTGATGATTAGTTTTTTACAGGCTTGGCAAAACTTAATTAAACTCCATTAACAACTCTTAATTAAACTCATAATGACTATTAACTTGCAAAAACCTACAAATAAATTTAGGCATAGAATGAAACAAGATTTTAATCACACAGGACACGCTAAGATTAATAGTAATATTTTCTTACCTTTATATTTACAATTAAATGTACCACATGTACCATTGAATAAAAAGTTTTATTCCAGTAAAGTAATTGCTATTGAGAAACACGAAACCTAAACTGTCCAAAAGAAGAGATTTTTCTTGAAAAAAATTGCACCAAAAAAGTTTGTTTTGCTCTCATTGAAAATGTTCGCTACAACAAAATGGCAGCCTTTTGTTTTTATACACAAAATGGCTGCAGTTGCGGTTTCTTGCGTCAAATATGGCGGCCGTGGTATGACGCAGAGATCGACTGGCAAAAACATGCGAGAGATGAGAAGGAGGGAACCAAGAAAACCAACTCCTCACTGCTCAGTTGCTTTTCTGCAACTGTAGCCTTATTGTAGCCAAACGAAAAAACACAGCAGACATTCCAAAAATGCCAAAGCTTTTGTTTCCATTTACGTTTTCCGAACAATCGGTCACTGTGGTGAAAAACTATATTTGTGCGAAGTAAGTATTTTTCTTGGCGCGTCGGAAAAAAGCTTTTGCGAATTAAAATCTAACAAGGCGAATAAGGTGGACAAGAGGAGTGGACGAGGTATCCAGAGAAGTGTGTGATAAAAACGGACAGATTCCCAGGTTTAATAAATTAAAGAGCAAAGGAGAGTGAAAGACCAAGAAATAGACAGAAATTGGGAAAGATAATGTGCTCACAGCAGGACTGAGTGGGTTAAAAAGAGGAGAAAAAGAGAGAGATCAATTAGAGAGAAAGTTAAAGTGACTGAAATGGTTTCTCACAGCGGGATGAGGAGTAAGTAAGACTCCGAATGAGAGAGAGAGCGGAAAAAAACAACAGCAGAATTAATGTTTTGACAAGTTGCCCCGAGTAAGTGGAGGGAGAGGAGCAAGTGAATAGAATGAAAGATGAGGCACCCAGAGCAAAGAACACTTATCAAACCAAAATATTGGTGCTTATTTTTACAATGTAAGCACAGCATCTCGGTACCGCAACTAAGATTTGAAACACTGGCAGGCTTTTCTTACAAGCACCTATGCACTTGGCTCCAGTGAAGCATTATATAAAATATAGATTTATATATGGTGGGGATGTAATTAACTGCAACACAACTTTTGGGATCCGAGCTTTTTGGGGGAGCCTTCAAGCATAAAGGGGAACGATTTTACTGTTACACTCTGAGCAGCGGAATCAGTCACGGTCTATAACAAGCTCAACATTCGCTTCACATTCCATATATCAGACCTTGAATACACAAGTTTAAAACACACATAAGGCGATAAAAAAACCTTCTTGCAGCATTAACCAGCCTCCCAGAAAACACACTGTGTTACATCTGTATTGGTGGCACTATTTCGTTTGGCATTACTGATCTCTGTTTTGTCCTTAGCTTGTTCTTTCCTGTGAGCCTGGTCATTACAGCTCAAATGATCTAACTGAAAAGTGCTCTACCTGACTAAACTGTAAACAGGAGCTTACTGCTAGCGCAGCGTGACTGCGGTTCAGCTCTGACCGCGGATGATGCATTGTTGCTAAAGCTAACTGTTCGGAGGCTACAGCTACTGGGTCTGACAGAACCCACAACACAGACTGTAAGATAAAAGACCTGCCACAGGAAGGAACCAAAGTAAGTCTGCAGCATTACCAGGAGGGACAAACAACAGCTGTGCAAAACATGCCCCAGCGCAAACTCCCATCACACACCTCTGCTTTCATTCACTTTACAAGAAATGATCAGAGACAAACGGCACTCCAGGAAGAGAGAAATGAAGGTGGGGAAGAAGACATGCGGATGAGATTGAGGGGCTTATTGTAAAATAACTGAAATATTTACTGCAGAGTGAAAGAAAATAAGTACATTACATGCAGATATTCAATTAAAATTGGGGTTTATAGAAAAAGGAAATTGTTTGGTGTCTTGAGGTACCCAAAAAGTGCTTAACCAGTATGGCTTTTATTAAAAGACAATCCCTGAGGCTGATATAAAGAGAATGGATTAAACGTGATGGATATAATGCACATATAATGTATATACTAATTTAATGATAAAAAATTGTTATTCAATTAAAAATATAATTTGATTATTACGGTTTTAAAAAAGTAAAAACAGCAAATATGCAATATCCATTGACAATGACAACATTAGATTTTAGAAACTGGAGTAATTAACTAGTGCTTTTAATCAGCCAATCAGGAACAGTTTTCAGATACATGTGTAATATACAAAGTATATAATACCACTATTTGTTTGAGAAATATATATTAAATACATACATTCAATGTTTTCCAGTTATGCAATCTCATATGTTTCTTTACTACTGAGAAAACAGGACATTTGTTTACAGGAAAGTGTCATTGTGATTCTTTACATTTTGTAGCATTTTAAAACTTATGTTGCATGTATCTGATGTATATATATCTGGATATGGATCATATATATGCATAGAGATTTCTGGCTCAGTCTCTTGCCTCAGTCTAGTCAGAAACACAATGGAAGACAATGAAAGAGGAGCAGAAATCAGGAAATGGGCGGAGACGAGACAAGATGGAGGGACCAAGTGAAAGTCTAGTGCATGAGACTCTGATTAGTTTTGCTCTGGTAACGACAGATCATAAAAGTGAAGCAGGGGAGGAAAAGACTAAAGGAAACAGAGTGGAGGAGATTAGTGCCACTTCAGGAGCGACTGAACACTAGACGGAGAGAGAAGAGCAGGAGAGAAGAGCGGGATGCTGCAGTTTAGTCTGGATTAGTTTCAGTCAGAGAACAGAAAAAGACGGAAAAAGATAGAGAGAAAGGGAAAGAGGGGAGGATAAAAAAGATGAACCATCTGAGGCGAGAGCATGAGAAGAGGAAAATGTGCAAAGACGAGGAAGAAAATTCATTAAAACATCCAGCACGGATAACAAAGTAACTGTCAGTCAGAATGAGTGAAGAACGCTTTTTCTTCAAAACAACAACAATAACAAAAATATCAAACATTGTGTTTCTGATGCATTCCTGAAATAAACAGAATTCACCTCAGATCATTCTCAGCTACAGATATTTCACACACAACATTTCAAATCATTTGCATGAGATGTTTTCCTCTCTGACCACAAAAACGAACCTAGATTTTTCTCAGTTAAGGTTACACAACACTCAAATACAGCAAAGTATCTCCTTCAAGACAACAGCTTCAAGATTTAGATTTCACAGCAGGATCTCTGTTTAAATTTATTTACGTGGAAAAAAGACAAAGATTACCCAATTTTCCAGCTCGGATCTAGTCATTTAGATATTTATGTTTAGTGCTATCAAGCTCTAGTTTAATCTTTTAAATAAACCCGGTGGATGCCTCACTTAACATGTTAAACAGCGTAATTAGGTTGACTGAGTTATTACAAATGGTGCCACAGAAAGTTAATGAGACTGCAAGAGGCCAAGAGGCAGGTTTAGGGCCAGGGCAGCTTTTGGATATTGGGTTGGACAGCTCCTAAGCTGGTGTGCGTGTATGTACGTTTGTAAGGCAGGAGGTGGAATTGGGTCGGACGGCTTACGGACTGGACTGCCATTCCCACTATTTCTGGGCGGCATTCCCTGCAGATCCCCACATCAGCCAAGCCGAGCGGAAGGTCAACATAACTGCAGGGGTCTGAGAGCTGGTCTTGCTTGATGAGCGCGCACACACACACACACACATTTTTATACACACACACACACACACACACACACACACACACACACACACAGACATTTTTATAACAAAAGAGAAAAGGTAAAAAAACATGAATGTGTAATTTTGGTAAGTTTGTGCAAAAAATGTGATTTAAGGTTTTTGATTGCCTCTTGATATTAAGTAACATTGTTCCAGCAACAGTCTAATTAGAGGGTTTTCGTTTCATTTTGAATCTCAACGACCTTAAATATTTATGTAAAATAATAATTTTTAATAAACCTTTTAAAAAGCAGAATCAAAAACAATCCTTTCATCCTTTGTTTATACATGTTTAATTATATACTTTAAGTTTGCCATTAAATTTAGCTTTGTTATTTTTTATCACAATATCACAAAACCCTTTGTTATTCTCTTTCAAACCTCTAGGGTTGACAAACTGGTTGAGAAATCCTGGTTACAAAAAAGTATGAGAAAAAAGTAATTAAGAAAAAATAAAAAAATAAAATAGCATGTGGTGATTTTTTTCATGTACAACTATTTAAAGCGGCCGTTGTTTACTGCAACAATACAGAATACAGAAAGAAAACAAAGGATTGATCGATAAACCGTGGAAAGAGGAAATATATTAGTAAAAGAGGAAAATGAAGGTATAAAGACCAATGTGTGAAAGGTAGAGGGAGGGGAAAGAGAGGTTGCGTGCAGAGAGAGGGGGATATCTGAGTGCGTGACAGAGTGTGTGGGGGGGCTTTTATCCCAAGGAAAAAGTGTTGATAAAAAAATAGGAGATAAAGTATGTACTTACTGGGCGGACAGCACACAGTGACCCGTAGCTTCATACAAGGGAGGGGGGGTCCATCATCTGTCGATAGCGCTAGAAAGAGAGAGAAAGATGATAAAATGGGAGGTTGATGTCTTTGGAGAAAGAGGAATCTAAATTTGTTGCCACCAAAATCAATGCTTATGACTGCTCACACAAAACACAAACACACATATAACTCAAGGCCATAAAAAGACGGCTTGACTCCGATGGAATGGCTAATCCATTAGCGCGAGCAGAAGCCGTAACGGTCTGGTTAATGCTTAGCTCGGCAGGACCGACTGCAGAAATGATGGACACTCTGATGCAGTCAAAAACATTCACACTTCATAACTGTTCATGATTGCACCATTACAACATTATTTACACACCCGGAGGTCATATTTTCTTTCTGCGCATCTCCATCTAACAGGTTTGATTTAGGCATGACTGCATATTTATTCCCGACAAAATTCCATAACATAGTTGCTTCAAAGCGCTCAGACACGGCTAACACTTCAAATCCAGAAGAAAACTCGTGACCTGATTATGAAATCATTTGGGATTGTATTTTATGACAGTTTTGTATATATTTATGCAAAAAACTGCTACTCTGTGAAAACAAAGATTGTGCTTTAGCAAGTCAATTTATAGCGTTTTCATTTATAAATGAATGCGCTATAGGTTGCCCTACCTAACAGTCTGCTTAAAATTACATGCTACTGAAGATTAGCCTATATGTTTATATCTATTATGTTTGACAAATACGGTAATTTGCATGAACAAACTCTAAAACATTTTACAGTCAGTGTGAAAGCAAGAAAATTAATCGGAACAGCAACCAAAATTTACAGCCAGTGATCGTGGATTTGCATTATATGGAAAATGTTTATTTTTACCTAAATGTACAAATTAATTACCATAAATACAAATCGTTTTTCTTTTGGAAGCATTCAAATTGATGACATCATCGAACATGTCAAAATACAGCAGTTTTTATAAGAGGATGCTGCTAGTGTTTTAATATGTTAAATTAAGATTGAATATAAGTAACACTAGACATATGCAGACACACATAAAGACAGAGCTCACACACACAGGAGTGTTTCACTGTAATAATGAGGACATCTTACACACTTCACACAAGGCCAATAATAATATTTATTCCACGATTCCAACGCTACTGCTACAAGTATTTTCCATGTTTGTGTGAGGGTTCAGTACATTATATTTATTTATTTGGCTGATGTTTTAAGCGACTTACAGTGTATTCAAGGTATACATTTGATAAATACTTGCTTTCCTTGGGAATCAAACCCACAACCTTTGCGTTGCTAACACGATGCTCTACCAGTTGAGCTACAGGAACACATTAATGCATAATTTTGCAAATTAATATATCTTTTACTAGTTTATCTTTACTATAAAGTCAGTTTATAGTAATATTTCAACATCTTTAACATTAGATATTGGGACAGACCCACACATTCAGTGCACACAAATTCCTCAACACAACATGTGCCCTATGAGGCTGTTTACACATGTGCAGAGCTCATTAGCAGCAGTTCAGGTCACGGACAGTACCGTGAGTTCTCTTCCCAGAATCTGAGCAGCAGGTCTGAGACTCTTACATTCAGGTCTGAGTGAGTCTGCTGTTTAAAGAGCTGCTCTGGCTCCATGTTTAATCATAACCATAAATCTATAGCAGCCGTTTCAGTAACACACACACACACCACAGCAGTGACCATTTTCATCTGGCAGAGAGGCTTTTAAACCAGACGTTCAACAACCACAGATACGTCCATTTAGCATGTGCCGTAATTTCACATTGACGATAATGAGAACGTCCGACTCCAGTGGGGCTGTGTGTGCGTTTCAGTTTTTTGAACCCCATATACATACATGCTGTAACTTATGGGATCATTCATACTATCTGAGCGACTGTTTTAAAAAGCAAAAGTAAAGATACAGTCATACAGTCAGATACTATACAGTCAAGAAGACCTATAAAAACAACAGAGACACTGAGATACCAAAACAGTGTGTTTATGCTTATATTTGACTGGCACAATCTATTTGGCTCGATCTGAAAGAGACTAGTTTACCCAAATGAAAAGTTACCCAAAAGTAAAAATTCTGTTAACATTTACACACACGTACACAAACTCCAAAGCTTCAAAAATAGAATTTGTAAAATAATAATACAAATAAAAATTGTAAAAGCAAAAATATGAAAGTAATAAAAGTAGTCCATTTGACTTGTGCCATATTCCAAGTTTTTAGATGCCAAACATACTAGTTTTGTGAAAGGAAAGAGTCAAATACTTTCCTCGTATATTATTAACTGAAGAGCTGCTGCAGTCTCTCTTTGAGATATTATTCACCTCACATGAACCAGCCCACAAATGTGAATGAGTTGTTCACAGACTAGACTAATTCATTCACTTAACGTGTTACTTGTCGTGCTTAATAGGCATGTTTACAATGAACTGTCATTGAAGAATATTCATGTGGGTGTTTTCTTCTATACACTATTTCTAAATAATTGTTCCCCTGATGAAAGAAACTCAAATGGGTTTTGATTAAAAAAAAAAACATGACAGTGAATAAATAAATGATAGAACAGTAATATCTGGCTGATCTAATCCTTAAAGATTAGTAAGTATTTTCTATTTGTCTTGAAAGCCTCTCTTTGCCAGTTATCTCTCCACAAACACACACACACACACACAACACAACCTACAAATAAAGGTTGCAAACACTGATGCCTTGTTTTCAGATTCAGGATCGAGATCAAACTATTAAAAGACAGACACATTGTTGCTTTCTTTGAAGTGGACAATAGACACACATGCACACAGACAATATATGGGCAGGGGGTGGGTTTGTGAAGTTTGACACAATGTCTCTGTGCTGTGTATACACTCTCATGCGTGAACAATGCTCTATTGTCCTGGTCACCACTGCTGTAATTTATGTAAAGATACTTTTTCCCTGATTCTGTGTCTTCCTCTCTTTTCCTCCCTCTCTTTGGCCCTTGTGGTCTCATTCTTTCTTTCCAAGGAGACTTGCTTCCTGTTCCCTCTCACCCTGTAGGGCCCTCCGTCTGTATGCCCTCCATGCTTCACATTCTGTTTACATTGTGTCCCTGTATTGATTCAGTTTCTTTTTCTCCACTTTACTACATCAGGCTATTCAGCACATTACTGTCAGGATTTTATCACAACTCTCTCAAAGCTTGTGTGCTTTTCTAACCCCTCTTATGATACATAAAGAGAAAGAGAGAGAGAGAGTTTTGACTGAGAAGCTTTGGCCTGAAACCAAAGCTGTAAAAGACAGGAAAAAAATGTCATGTAATTTTATGGCCACAGACCATCTTTTCTTCCTCTTTAGGGCTCATGTAGAGCAGCAGAGAGCAGGAGGGAGGGGCCAAAGGCTAGAAATAAAAGTCAAGAGTATTTTCACTTATACCCCTCTTTCCTACATAACCTTCAATCATTCCTAAAACAGCCGCACACATTTAAATTTATACATTTGGCTGATGCTTTTATCCAAAGCGACTTAAAGTGCATTCTAGCCGTGTATTATATCAGTAAATGTGCTCCCTGGAAACAGAACTTATGACCTTGTGTTTCCAGTGCCATGCCTTACCAACACAATCAGTAGATAATTTAATATTCATAAAGCATATATATTTAATATTCACAATTAATAATTTAACACTACTAATGTAACTCAGATTTTTTCCATAGTGATTTTGCTATGATTTTGACTATATAAATTAGGGTTGTTCAACTTTTTTCGCTGCATTTAGTGTATTATTTTTATAATGTGTGTAATTACTTCACCCCACTGAGACTTACATTAAACCCTTATTATATAACCTGAAAGTTATACACATTTAAAAACATTATCCCTTAAAAACTTCAATGTGTTTGGATACTTTATGAGTAGCCTGTAGTTTCGCTAACAACTGTTAGCCAAAATAGTAACAAAACTGTTAACAAAATAGTAGCTTAGCTGTAGCTTAGCTTCACTGTTCACTTACAGCTGTAGTAGTAATGATGTCCAGGCAGGAATTCAAAGCCTAGGGAGAAGGGTGTGAAGCGCAGGATCTTCTCAGAGAATCGGACAGGGCCGTAGGGAGCGTATGGCTGGTTACACTCCCATCTCTTAATGGCCTCTTTAGTCTCCACGCAGCCTCTGAACTGGCCCTCGGCCACCAGGTAGAGCGCCAGAGTCTCGGCGGGGCCGTCCGACGGGTGGCTGGCAGGGTAGTGCGGGCACAATATATCCAGATAATCACTCAGATTGACCTGGACAGAGTAATCATCTCCTGTTAACCTGGCAGAGGAGAGAGAGAGTCAGAGAGTTAGAAGTTATATTTCTATCAGGAGAGAAATTCATTGCCACAATCATTAAAATGGCATTTTTCCAAGTCGACAAAGATTCAGATTTGTCAGCAGGATCCTCACTGAATCATCTGCGTTTGCTTGGCTGCTCTGTGGAATATTATTAGCGAGTTTGCCATCAGTCACACCCTCACAGAAAAACAAATGCGTTAACATGACGAACACTTTTATTACCCGACAGCATGGACAGAGGGAAGAAGCAAAACGTTTGATTGTAAAATAAGGATTAAAGTCAGGCAAGCTAAATGAAGCAAGTTTAATGTTTTGAAAGCTGTGAACCACACAACATGCTGGAAAACAAACCCTAAGGATTTCAATAAGGTCAACAGATTCACACACCACAAGATACGGATCATGGCTCTCAATAACAACTTCATGCTAATTAGTTTGAGTTTCATTTATCTACTTCCACACACACACGCACACACAGTCAAAAGTCAAGTTGCACTAATAGGGTAGGAATTAGCATAGAATGGCCCTTAGTGGGTTAGTAAATAAATTCATGCTTCCATTTGTTTACACAAGTTTTTTTAAGAGGAAGCATGTACAATTTAGAAAGAAAGAAAGAAAGAAAGAAAGAAAGAAAGAAAGAAAGAAAGAAAGAAAGAAAGAAAGAAAGAAAGAAAGAAAGAAAGAAAGAAAGAAAGAAAGAAAGA
>JAZGTK010000046.1:122669-158117 GCA_036877625.1 Ambastaia sidthimunki
AGAAAGAAAGAAAGAAAGAAAGAAAGAAAGAAAGAAAGAAAGAAAGAAAGAAAGAAAGAAAGAAAGAAAGAAAGAAAGAAAGAAAGAAAGAAAGAAAGAAAAAATTCTATGAGAGTTTGCAGTTTCACACAGGTACGTAAAAAGTGCAGCAGAACTGGAGAGGGGGTAGAAACAGGGTAAAAGATCCAGAGCAGTACAGATAAAGTTAAACAGAGACAGAGAGAGAGAGAGAGAGAGAGGTGAGGATGGAGAGATGAGGATGGAGAGGAAAGAGGTAATAAAGCAGGGCAGAGAGGCAGACAGGAGGAGAGACAGACACAGGGAGGGAGGTAAGACAGACTGAGAGAGGAGGGTTCTATTTTAATTAGTGACCCTTGAGAGAGTTTGGTGGGAGACAGCGAGAAGACAAGATGGATTTTAATTGGTCTTTCTTTACTCCAAACGTGCGTATGTGGCAGAGAACGAAAACAAGCGAGGGATGAGAGGAGGCTACGGAGGAGAAGAAAAGACAGGAAGTGAGGGCACGACGGCCGGTCCAGGTCTGTCACCAGGAGTCTTTTGTGAAGAAGCGACAGAGCGGTAGAGTAAGAGGAAGTCTGAGAGGGAAAAAATTGGATGAGTAGAAGTACACAGGCAGAAAACAAGGAGGGGGTTATCCTGAGTTAAGTGGGTGGACGGAGAGAAGACGGAAAAAGGCTAATGAAGGACTCCAGACCAGAGAGAGAGAAAAAGAGACATATGGAGGCAAATGGAGTGCACAGGGAGAAAGAGACAAAAGTTAGGAAGGAACTATAAACTATCTAACCTGTGGCCTAGTTAAAAAACGCATTAATGTAGTTTACACTGTAGATATTAAGGTAGTTCTATATTAAAACAGTTACCTTGTTACCTGCCCAGACATTTTACAATCTAAAAAAAACCCAGTTCAAATACATCAATTTAATTTAATTTCTTTTTAATATAACAATCAATCAGACGACATTTTTTAGGGACAGATAAAGTAGAAATTGATCCCTGCGGTAACATTTCCAGGCTGCTGTTTTATACAGTGAACAGTAACAGACCAGAAAACACAGTATATGGTCTGGCTGATGTCATCTTTACATAAGCTCATAAAATGTTCATGACACCTCACTGTCCTTACCAAATCAAGAATAGCCCACCTTGCTAAAACAAGACCATTTCTTCATCAAAACTATCATGTCATCATCCACATAATATCTGACAGAAAATGTCATATTTACAAATAATTGACCAGTGATGAGACATTCATGAGTTGACATTTGGCTGTCATATAAAAATTAATCAATCAATCTGTCATCAATCAGCCCCATGTGATGATTTCTCCTCATATAGCAGGTCTTTATGATGACAGTGTTGACACTACCATGAACACTACCAGAATAAACTGAGTTTGTGACGTTTATTCTGTTTTTCACATGTTAATGTATTTAGAGACTCTGAGACGCAGACTCTGAGAATCAGCTTTCGTGTGTAATTGTATTAGCGATGAACATTTGATATTTATTGGTTTGATTAAGGGTATTAAGGAGTAATATGCATGATAAAATATGGATCTAATCAAATTATTTTCACAATAAACAAATACTTTGAAGAACTGAGACCTAACGCTTTCAAAAATGTTGAAATGTAAAAAAAAAACATATGTAGAAAGTAGTATTCTATAATCAGAAAAGCATTTTGTTTAACAAAAATCTCAGTTATATGTTGGCAGTAAATTTTTAATAGTGTAACCAAACAAGACCAAGTCTAAATAACTAAGAGTAATGCACAGCAAATACTCAATATACACAAGTTATTACAATGAGGCAACTGTAAAACCACAGTTTGCAATAAGTATTTAACCCTCATCTGGTTTCCCCTCCTGGAGAGAAGGTTAGCAGAACCTGAGGTAATGTGTAATTATGGCATTATGGAGATGTGAGTGCTGTAGCTGAACTTAACCAGTGTGAGACACATACAGCATTTTACTTTAGTCAAAATATATAGCTATAATAAACTGCTATAATTCTCAGAGAGCAATAATTACACCGGGCTGGAGTTAGAAGCATGTTCCACTCTCTGCAAGAGTCTCTTTTTAAAGGATTGTGGGGATGAAAGAGCAATAAAGAGGTAAAGGAAATATGTTCACTGTTCCCTCTCCTGCCCCTCGCAGCCACTGCAGTGATGAACCAGCGGTCTGATCAATACTTGTGACACAGTATTGGTGATCAATCTCCATGACAGGCCGAATCGATCAGGAGTCAGTCAAACATAACTCAGACGAGACCTTCTGATCAATTTTGTGCTTTGTGTTCAACACCCCCAAGCTGCATAACATCTCTCAATTAACACACACACACACAGATATGTTTCACTATTAGTAAGGACAGCTTATATACTTCCATTGAGGATAACTTAAAATGTCCTCACAAGTCAGTGTTTGACATGTTACTACAAGGCTCTCATCAGGGCCAAATCTATACACACACACGTACGCACACACACGTACGCACACACACGTACGCACACACACGTACGCACACACACGTACGCACACACACGTACGCACACACACGTACGCACACACAGTACAATGGACTCATACTTTCACATATTATTTAACATAAGGTTACTGAGTGTAACCTTAGGTGAGAGAGCAGAAAGAGAGTGAGAGAGCATAAGAGAAGAGCAGACATAAAGCAATCAGCAGAGAGAGGTTAAAGTGTCAGGCTCAGTCAGGAAGGCTAAAAAAATGAGAATACTCTGCATTATAGAGACAAACTGGGGGTGGGGTGTGTCCTGTAAGCCAGGGGGTAATCATGGTCATATTCAAGGCCGATAATGCATCTGCCTTTAAGCAGAGATCTGCCAGGAACTTGTAGTGTGACGTCTTTAACACATGCACTGAATTATAATCTTGGTTTACTGGAGATTAGTAGTTACCACACAGATGTATAATCTATTAATCTATGCATTAACTAGTACTAAGAAAACAAGTGTCTACTATTGTACCATTGAGTATGCTCTTAATTGTTTTAAAAATAGAACTTATTCATAGTAAACCTCAAAAATAAAAACGTGCATGGGTTTATACGCCCAAGCCTGAACATGAATGAAGATAGTTGTCAACCCTGCCAGCGGCACCCTTGATCCCCCTTATAAAAGAGAATAATTAAAACACGAACAATTTCACAATTACAGTGGTGGAATACAGAGTAGCCCCAACAACCCGTGCATACCAAAAGAGTTAAGCTATCTGGCTTTAGTCTTACTGTACGCAGTGACATAATTGCTAAATTGACCCAATAATTGTTCAACAATGCTAGACTATCCACAGCAAAACATAAAAACACACTGGGAAACAAAACTGGGGGTGTGTGATGGGTTGGGGTGGAAGGGAATGGGGCATGGAGATGAGCTGATTGGTTCCTCAAGCTCCCAGGCTGGTGAAGGTCAAAGTCAGGGTTTCTGATGGACTTGGCAGGTAAGGAACCTGGAGCAGACCAACAGGTGAAAGGGGAATAAGGGCAATATTGATGTGGAGCTGCCTTGAGGCAAGCAACAGTAGGGTTATCTGAATGTCTTTGATAAAAGAAATGGAAAAAATACACAGAGACATGGTATTGGAAAGTTTTGAGAAGACAATATGTATAGAAAAGCTCAGAGAGACACGTAAGTGTCTTGGAAAAATGGAGGTATTGGTTGAAGGGTTAAGACTTTGAGTACTGAAGATGAACCAGCACGCTCAGCCAAGCTGAACTCTTCCTAGGAGAACCGCCAGCATGAAAACGAGGGATGCAGAAAATTACGAGAAGAGGAACCACGGGTAAAAATGTTAGAGACCCTGACAACAGGAGAGGCATCTAGAAGAGGCTAGAGGGGAAAGAAAGAGAAGTGGGAGAGAACAAAGGAAAACGAGAGCAAACTCCTTTTCCAAAGGGCTTCCAATGCTCCACTGACTTTGCAGTTAATGGTCCATCTCTCCATCAGACTCCAGTGTCAACTGGATAACAACAAATAAAGTAGGGAACAAATAAAATCAATTCACAGGCATTTACTTTAATGGCCTTTTAATGCTGGTGCTTTAAAAAAAAAAAAACGTTGCGCATTTAAGGTTATTTTTCTCGTTTAGTTAGATTCCCTGGGATCAAACCCATGATCTTGGCGTTGCTAGCATTATGCTCTTCCAGCTGAGCTGCAGGAACACAGTTTGAGTTTGGGTTGCTGATCGATACTGATGGCCAAGTCAATACATTTTTCCTTCATTGCCACACACTCATTTTAACTCACAAATATTTTATGTGATGTGCATATGACCTGTATCAAAGTTTGCTTCATGTTCACCATCAACCCTGTGCATTCTCTCGGCCCATCTCTGACTTTCTCTCCCTCTCATCAGTTCATGTTAGTCACCAGAATTTGACATCCACGCTGCAGATGTAGCCCCTCTAAGAACTCTTATGAACACTAAAGATCTCGGTCAAATCACACAACTGTGGAATGTTACAATACCAGGGGTCTTAAAACTTGATTATTTGGGGGCCACTAGTCAGTTGGTGTTCTCCCTTAGGGTCCTGTTGATGGGTTACAACAAATACAAAAGTTTTTACAACCATGAATTTTAATTACTGCAGTTATTGCCACAGTGATGAACTGAAATTATTTGGGGAGCTACTAGCAAGGTGGTGTATTATTGAACAATAAGAGGAGAAAACAAACAGTTTCTTTACTAACATGAGTTTTAACTATAAACACTGTTTGTGCATATACATGTTCGTGACACACACACAGACAGACACACACAGACAGACACACACAGACAGACACACACAGACAGACACACACAGACAGACAGACACAGACAGACAGACACACACAGACAGACAGACAGACACAGACAGACAGACAGACACAGACAGACAGACAGACACAGACAGACAGACAGACAGACACAGACAGACAGACAGACACACACAGACAGACACACACAGACAGACAGACAGACAGACACACACAGACAGACAGACACACACAGACAGACAGACACACACACATACTATAAATAAAATCATTTTAGTCAAAAGGGTAAAATAACATGTTTTGAGTAGCTGTGCTGTATGTCAGAAATAGAAATGGGGCGTCTGTCAACTGAAGGTGTGTTGATGCAATGGGCTTCTCCCAGTCTACACAGATCCATTCATTATAATGGCACTGATCTATTTTTGTTTGGTGTAGATGCACATAACCAAATTGTTTCTTTAACAAACAGAGACTTGTTTGTCACATGCTCCAGTTTACATGTTTACATTAGTGTTTTAGACCTATTACAAGCTCTGTGGAAAAATATAATTAGGCTGCTGTTTAATAATCCTTTAAAAGATAACATTAAAAGCCAAACCAATATGCAGAGAGTGAAAATTAATTTGAAGGTTGTCGTGGGATTTGGGGATAAACTTAACACTTGAGGAGGCATTTAACACTCACACACGCCAAATTTGTCACAGACCCGTAGTTTGAGACTCTCGATTTACACAGGCATGCTTTACAAATACAAATTAGATGCACGTTGTGCCAAAAATGGTGAGAGGTATAAAAATATTTACAAAGTCTTTCATCAGAAAATAACTGAAGTAACTTTCATCCAAACTCAAAACGAGAATGAATCTGACAGAATCTGATTGGTTGCAGGAATCCTGAGGTGCAGTCACATGCAGTCTAAATGACAACACTACAGTAATTCCCAGAATTCCCTGTAATTGTTTCTTACTTAACAGCACAGAACTAAATAATTTAATGTTCTCTTTAATGTAATTCAACAACAAAAATAGGATCTGTAAAATTTCTGCAAACAGATTTGTATCTGAAACATACTCTCACGGGTACTAAAGCAATGAATTTGTGGTGTGTTCTGTCTGATTACGGTCAACAGTAAATGAGTAATCATGCAGAAAAAAGCATAAAGACTTCTGGGATGCTCAGTGAGATGAAGACAAGCGAAAACATCCACCATCACAAATCCAAAAACACATACTAACTGCTTCACAAAATCCCACCCAGTCTGCCCCCCACCCCCTCCTGTGCTAAACCAACCTAAGCTTTAGCATGTGGCGCATCCCCAAATCCTGTGTTAGTCCCAAAGCTACAGCCCAACAGGCGCTTAGCTCCTCACACAGCTCTGATGTGGTCAACCCTTTCAGACAGTCTATGTGAGTGTGTGTGTGTGTGTGTGTGTGTGTTTAGCTCATTGAGCCATGTTGTGTCTAACCTGACTCTTAAGGCAGTTCAGACAAACACCTACTTGGCCTCCCACTTCGACCATCTGGTACCCTCTATTTCCCCCTTTTCCATCGCTTTCCTCTTAACAATCGCATTCATTTTACAAGCATTTCCTGGGCACTGCTTTCTATCTCTTTATTTGATTCCAACCACGGGCCCTTAAGCAGGTTCCTGGAGGTTAATTAGAAAGATATTTGAAAAACACACACACACAACCAATAACTCAATACAACTTCATCTTATTCTTTCAGTTTCTTTAAAAGAAAAGAATGTGTATATTATGTGCAGGGTTTAAATTTGAGGTCCATTCTGAATTTAGCATGATACCAGACAAGTCTGTTGTGCACAGATGGTACTGCTTGTTTTTTCACTGTAATAATATTAGCAACTTCAACAATATAAACAAAAATGCTAATAAGTTAAAAGGAACATATGTTGTTATCAGACTTAGGCACTGCTCTGTGTGGCCCCTGAAGAAGTCTCTTCAGGTTTCCCTCTCTCACTTTCTATTAGCATGTGGAAGCAGGATCTAGACTCTTTGTTATGGGATGTTGTTCCATGTATGTAGTGAAGGAAACAAGGAAACAAGCACACACACAAAAACAAACAGGACTTCTGACCTTAAGCTTCCTTGTTGGTGCCAACATTTAGCATGTGGCTTTCTATCTCTCTTAAGGCGCCAGGTGTGGGGCCATATCTGGACAGGGGCTTTAGTTTGTCTGCTGTGTGTTTCCTGTTAAAGAAACGAGTTTCCGTGTAAGCTAAACAAGCAAGCTCGTTTTTGAGTTCACACTAGGAATGTATCATTCACTTGTGGTGCACATAAGCATTTTTAACTTCTACAGCAAGTCTACCATCCTGAAAAAGCTTAGCTTAGCAACTTCCATGCTGGCCTGGGTTGGTTTATGCGACAAAGTGATGGTTTGGTACAGGTAAAGCTGGTGGACCACCACAAACAAGTACATCTTGTTGGTTATTTAGGATATCCTGGTGGACACAACAACAACATGTTAAGCGGGACCTGGGACCAGCATCCAAAACACCACATGCTGGTGAGCAGCTGGTCTTTTCAGCAGAGTAGTTATTAGTTTATGAGTGAGACAATGAGACAAGTGACATGGTAATGTGTTCCAGTTTTTAAACCGTCCAGCTGGTTAGGGATGGGGCGGTTAACATGAAGGCCTGCGGGTTCCTCAGAGATCTCATTCAGAGCCACGAGCCAATCGCATTTCAGATGAAAGTACAGAACCATAAAATCTGTACTTACCTTTGCGGGGACAGAACAAGGTTGTTCTGCAGGTGCAGAGATTCAGATATTGATTTCAACATTTCTCAGAACAAGGCTTTCATGCCATAGAAAGCTGTAACAGCAGCTCTTGAGAGATTAAATTAATTTCTATCTTCCTTACACTGAGTGCAAGTTGACAAAGATAAACACTACTGACTGAGCTAAGCGCTATTCGCTTCTCCGTGGCATTTTCTATAAAAAAAAAAAAAAACAATGCACGGGAATTCTTTAGTTGGTGTAAAAGCAATGCTGTAAATGTCAAAAAAGTTCCACGTTGCTGGTTCCTAATGAATGCATTTGTAAATACGCGTGCACGCTTGTGAAAAGATCAGCACTTGTCTAGAATATTTCAAAGGCTTATTTTTTACAATTAAAGAACAAGGTTTAAATGGAACAGTTGCTACATTTTTTTAATGTAATTTATTCATTAAGTTTGTTCAATCATCCAATCAAGCCGTTACTGTACATCCCAAGCAGATGCTGAACAATGACCTACATGATTTTGTAATCACAGTGCACGTGTGAAAATCTGCTTCTATGCTCTGTGAAGCACTGGTTCACTTGGGCTGTCGATGCTGGACGCTCCTCAGCACAGCTGCAATGAGATACGTTTGTAAGGCCCTCTGAAAAGGAAGTGTGTGGATGGCTTTTAGCATTTAGCAAGGCGCCGGAAGACTTTGTGCGCCCCCCGTATTTAAATGCGTTTATCACTGGGCAACGGTGCGGCCCAAAGCCTCTTGAGGCCAGAGCTCAAACGGAGAGCTGGATCTATTTTCTGCCTGTTAGCACAGTGGCCCTTTCACCACGAGTCAGCAGGACACACGGCACTACAAAGAACAGGAGGGGATGACTTTAGTGCTGTGTGCGTGCCCGGGTGTGTGTGTGCATAAGTCAGGACCTGAAAGAGGAAGATTAGCAAATGGCCTTCTCAGCCTCGATATGAACCTTGGTGCTGATGCTCTACAATTGAAGCGGACACTGGCTGCTTTCTTGCTGAATACAGATAAAGCTAATACCTACATAAAATAATAGCTTTGCAGTGAATAACCCCGAGCATTTTAAGGCTCTTTACTGGGCTTTCACCCATTTAATACCATGAAAGAAACTTCCCAGCTACTTCAGGCACTGAAAGGAACCCTGAAGAGCCAAATCCGGCCTCAAGAGCTAAAGAGCAGTGAACAGGATTTGAGTTTTTTAATTTCATGAAAATCCAATAAAACTGCAATAGAACTGCAATTAGGCCCAATTTGAATACATGGAGACACAGGGTACTGTCTTAATTGGTTTTATTTCGATTTATTCTAAAGAATTTTAACAAACATTTAAGATAATTTGCTAATATGTCATATTAAGATATGACATATAGTGAAAGGACAGAGTATAAAAATAACAAACAGAATATCCAAGATCATGTGCTAATTTAATAAAAAATGTAATTGGAGTTCATATTGAAATCTCTTGACTGCAAACATTGGTATCACTGGTAGCACTGTAGAGGAAATACTAAAAATTACAGTGGTTTATTTAGGTTTATAAAAAAAAAGCAACAGATGTCTGTTGCTAAATGTCTCCATTTGTTTCCATTTAATCCTATTTCTCCCTGGAAAAAATTAAAAAGAGATTTCAACAGTGATGTGTGATCTTTCCTATAGAAAGTGTATTTATGAGCATATGTGAACATTTGCGCAGTGGGTGTTCAGGGGGTATGTGAGGCCAGAGGTGCTGAGGTCTGGGAGTCAGCCAATCTGGAGCTGGGATCAACGCCAGACCCTCTCCGCCCCACCCTTTCCTCCATCCCTACTTTCAAACCTCAGACTAATGATGGTTTTGCCTGTTTTAAAAACCTTTCTGCCTAAGCTTTAAATACAACTTCCTCCTTTAGCTACCGTACAGCACGACCGCCAGCGCTTGTTCCTGGGGGATCTCTGTAAGGTCCGGAAAGACGAGAAGAAAAAATAATGAAAGAGAAATAATACATAATGGAAAGTGTGTTTGGAGACAAGTGTCTGCGTGTAGGAACACTGATGGGGCAGCTGCAGCGGTCTGCGGTGTCTGACTGTGCCTATGGTGCGGTGATCCCCTCTCCAGGTCTGCAGGCCCAGCTGTGGACAATAAGTGGGTTAGAGTGAGCAGCCACTGGAGTTACATGCTCTAGTGTTCAATCCTGCTCTGCTTTGAAAAGGGCGCCTGCTAAGCAAACAAGCGATGACGATAAATCTGAGTTGGCTTTGGACATCCATCATTGCAAAAGTGGGTCAGAGTTTTGATAGGCTAAGAACTTTTGCCTCTTTCTGCCTCTGTCCCGTACGTCTCTTTCACACGCTCCTTTCTTAATATTTACCTCTGCACACTCCGTTTCTGTCTCTCTCCCTTCTCTTCCTGGTCCGTTTCCTTATTACCCTTCCACCTGTGATGTGACAGCTTGCTTTTTCTGACTTTTCCGTCTCTTTTCCTCTGGCCCACTTTTAAAAAAAACAATCCTCTCAAGCTTCAGACAGCTTCACACTGTAGGGCCTCTCATTTAATTAAAGCTGTCTGATAAAGCAAGTGTCACTTTTACTGTTGGTCAGACTTGGGTTTATACTTAGGATGAAGAACCCGTTTAATATATCCTACAGACTTGGGGAGGGTGGGCAGTGTTACCCAGTATAATGTCAGAGAAACAGAAACTAACTGGTTGAACGTGTCCTGTTGCACATCGCAGCTAGTTAGCGCAGCAACTCAGATTTAAATGAAAGAGAAAGATTTTAACATCTGTTGCTTTATCTTGTCACGTCTGGTTAGGACACAGTGTTAGAGGTAACAGGCCCCTTCCAAACCAACACATACAGTTACAGCTAACAGACCTGAGAGCCTGGCACAGAGGACATGAAACATTATTATTGTGAAATGCAGGAGAAGCCCAATCTCCATTAGCTCCCCCATCTCTCTCTCTCATTCTCTTATTTGTAACTTTTTAATAATGTTCCGTCATTCCTCCCACTCAAGATTTAACTCACTTCCCTGTCAACAATTTTCTGTCACTCACTCTCCCTTTCCCTTTCCTTCCCTCCCTCTCTCTCTCATCTCCATTTCTCAGTGCCTGTCTCTCCTCCGCTCGCTTCTACTCTCTCACACACTGTTTATTTAAGCACTTTCACGGTCACTGCATCGTAATCTCAAGGGACAAAACTGCCCTTTCTCTTTTACTCTCTGTTTCTCTCTTCCTCGCTCCTTCTCTATCATCCCATTCTGTCTTGGTAACCTTCTCCATCTCTCCCTCAGCCCCTCCTCTCCATCTTTCTCTGTCAGAATGTTTCAAATTCAAATTCAGACTGGTTTTTCCTCAGCTGAAAGGGCATGAAAGAGTGCTTGTGCTCGGCAGCCCTGAGCTTTGTGGTACGATGGCCAGGCAGAGAGCCGGAGGAGAGCCAAGCACCTCAGAACATGCTCAGGTCACAAAGGCCCCAGCCGCACAAAAGAGCAGAACCGGCTCCATACAAAAAGCAGCACCCACAGCCCGCATTAGGCATGTATATAACAAAAGGACCTCAAACCACACATTAGACTTCTGTAATACAAAAGAGAATGAAAGCAATTATTCAAAGATAAACAGAAGCACCTATGTTATGCCATACACCTTTAAAAAAACAAACTATACAATTATTTTTGTTGAATAAATCAAATGTATACAATAAATAAGAGAAAGGTTTGATGCTTTAGAAACCAGTAGCTTTAAAGGTCCGGTAAATGATTTCTGAGAAACGCTGTTGAAAATTGAACATTATTAAACATTTATTGCTAGATGTCTGTTCTGTGTGTGGGTTAAAAAAGATTATTTGAAGATTAAAAATACAGAAATGAGATACACAAGATACTCTTAGCCAATCAGCAACAGGGGGCATCAGCAGTTAGTCGTTGGCGTTTGTTATTTTGAGGGCGGAACAATGAAGGGAGGGGTGTGTCTGTTTGGGTGCTGATTTTAATTATCAACTTTTTCAGAAATCGCGTACTGCACCTTTAAAGATTTGGTTCTGCATATTTACTCAAACGTTTGTGAATTTGTCAACAAAATTAAGAAGAACGTCAAGACTTTTTTTACCATACATCATGGAAATCAGGACTAAGCACAGCAACACTGACACAGAATTACTCATCATAAGAACAATTATACAGTCATTAGTCAGATAAATGCTGTTTGTAAAGTTTAATAAAGATTATAAGGATGATAAATTGTATTGTAATTTACTTAGTTAATCATACTAGATGTAATATTTCTGTCCAAAACATAAGATTGTGTCATGTATTACAGTTACACTAGAAGCTCTCACTCGGTCAGTGTCAGTGTGAGAGGGAGCTGGCTGAACTGAAGCAGTGGGGTCACCATTAGCTGTCTGTATACTGTAGGATGCACTTCAAGTACAAAACCCCTTTAAATGTTCCACACAATACTGAACAGCAGAAGAGCCGTGGGGGAGGCGGGGCCAGGCTGGGTTCAAGGAGGACACATGTTGTGTAGCCATGGCTTCTCTCGTGCCCCATGCAGGGAGCGAATTATCCACTCAATTTAGGATTACAGACAAGCAGCTACAGCAAGAACAATGAGACAGTCCAGCATTGTCCTTTCAGATAACGTTACAAAAACCGTCACGAGGCACGTCTTCAATATGAGCACAGCTGTCACCTAATTTTTACATGCAGGGATGTAAAAAAGGGAGGAGTGGAGGGCGAATTCAAGCGTGGGTATGGACTATCCAACCAAGAAGTGGGCGGGAGCAAACAGAAATGATGCAAATGATTACCATATACAAGCATCAGCAGAATTAATTCTCACCGTATACCCTGTGATAAAGAAGTTACAGATGGTTTCTTGAAATGAAACAACTAAAATTAATCAGAGAACAAGCTTGAGTAGACAGAACTGCATTGATATAAATTAAATCTAGGACTCTTTGCACTGAAAAATGTTTTGCTTTTGATTCAAACTTTTGCCAATCAATATCTTAAAGGGATAGCTTACCCAAAAATGAAAATTCTTCCATCACCCTCATATCATTCCAAACTCCAGACTTTTTCCTTCAGAGGAGCACAAAAAAAAATATTTTGAAGTACATTGGTAACCAAACAGCAGTGGCACCAATTGACTTACATTGTATGGACAAAAAAACACGAAGACATTCTTCAAAATATCTTCGCTTGTGTTAAGATATTCCTTTATTTGTCCCACAGTGGGGAAATTGCATAAAATAGTTCCTATATGAGTTCCACACTCATATAGGTTTAAAATGATATGAAGGTGAGTAAAGGATGGAAATTTGTCATTTCTGGTTAAACTATCCTTTAAAGAATAGTGTTCAATAAAGTAGAAGTGTAATGTGCAGCCCCTAGCACATGCTCTTTACACATTAAGCCGTCTTGCTCATGTGACCCAAGTTCGAGTTCCATATTTCCTGTCACTCTCTGCTGTATCTAATAAAAACCCCAAAAAACTACTTATATAAATCTACATAACTATTTAGTTCAGCAAGGGAACTATATATTTTTCTGTCCTGTCTCAGATGCCAGAAATCTGTATTATAATGTCATTTTATTTTTAGAATAAATTTTGCTTCCACAATAATGATGGCAAGACTGCTTTCCATATGAGAAATGATACAGATGGATCTGCAGAAAATCTGTGTGTTCTAGAAACCAACCACCCAACGTTCTGGATAAACAGGACCCGGTTATTATCAGCTCTGGTTGTTTTGATTGTGTTCTGCTTCCACACAGAGAGGACAAATCTGTTTAATAACCGGAGAATCGTGAGCTGCCGGTTTAAGGAACTAGAGCGGTTATTGTGAGGCGTTTATCAAAAGAACACACCCTGACCTGCACGAGAACATAAGCTGTACCCTACACACACGAACAGCCCTGCCGAAATGAGCATTCAGATAATTCAGTAACATACCCAGAATTCCATGCATTCCAATCCAGACTCTGTACAGGTATCTGTTAAACCCCGATAGCATCCAGAAACAAAGACAGAACACAAAATACACATCACCCACCCACAAAATGTTAATCATCAAAACATCCCAACACACAAAGCTCACACCTCATTTGCTGTCAAATGAATGCAAAACTGAAACAGGTCACGTATGCAAACACACTCTCTGTATTCAAGTTATTACTAGGATAACATATGAACCAATGCCACACACACTTTTCTGGGTAGCTGACATGAAATTATTTTTGGGAAGATGACATGTCCCGCGGTGTAACATGCTCCAGAGCAGCTGAAACCATTTTAGGGCGCATTTTAAAAATTCTTTTCATAATTATAAGGCTTGCAGCTTTTATGAGCTCATATTAATAGAGCGACTACATGGAACCTTTTCAATTTTTAAAAAATTCATGCGTCACACCACACAACATTTGAAAATGAACTAAAATAAAGTTTATTTAAAAAGTTGTGATGAAACGGCAAGCAACTACGAGACCTAAAGTATAAACTTTCGAAAATTAAGCATGTAAAAAGGTCCATAAACGTCACGCATCAACTACTTTTATACCTGCTTAAAGACAAAATGTGTTATAGATTATACACATACAAATACACAAACTTCACAATATGGTAATTTTATGATACACACTATTCCCCTAATGCCCTCCCTTTAGGGTAAGTAAGCATGACGAGGGTGGTTCTCTCCACTACTGCACAGTGACAGTGATAGTAATACATACTGACATCTCTTCCTCCCTCCCTCTCCTCCTCCTCACCTCACCGCTTCTTCCCCAGAGGGGCTCCCCTGCCGATTCAGACGCTGAACACTGTTGATTCTTTCCCTGCCATCCCTTCATAATGTGCTTTCCTTCTCTCTGCCCATTCAGTATGGACATAATGTATTTTCCTTCTCAGGAAAGAAGGCAGAAAGAGGGGAGGGAAGAGTGCAAAAAAACAGGAAGGATGAATTACAGAAAGAAACCAGAGAAAATTGTGTACAGGTCTGGATGAAGTAGCTTAAACAATTTGGTATTCATATCAAAATGTTCTAAATGTTTCAAGCTAAATGTTTTAAGCAAGAAGTAAAATCTAGTTTAAAAAAATAATTCCATGCAATTTAAGGGGGTCAAGAAGCAACACAAAAGTGATCTGCTGACACAGACAACAGGAAACTCAAAGGCCAAGTAAATATAGCATTAAAATTGACATGGCTTAACTTTAATTCGCTGACTAAAGCATTACGAATATTCAATTTATTGACCGCCCCTACCCATAATGCCACGCAACGAACGTTTACAGGAGTGATGCAGCAAATGACTACTTTAAAGTTCCAAGATAAACTGTGGTGAAAAATCAATCACTGTGGATAAGAACACAAAGTGGTGTGACAGGAAGATAAGAGACAGAACCACAAATCACCACACACCCAGTAAACACACACACAGTGCATGCACACAAAAACAATATAAACCATATTCATACAAGGCTATGCTTTATGATTCCTAAAACACCTCAAAATTAGCATGAAAACTGGAGGCCCACTAAACCTGTTTATAAACACAAACAGATTCACACAGAGATGCTGTGGTGAGGTCAAAGATCACATGCATTAGAAGTGTTGTTAAGTACAAGACTGACTCACTAAGTACACTGAGCTACACAGCTATTTAACTATTGATGGAACAACAAGAGCTAATGAAAGAACGATATGATTTGGTCTTTGGTAATGAGTAACTAGGTAAAATTGCAAATTTACAACAAGACTGGTGGTTGGTGTATGATTAACACCTTGAACACCTTGTAAAATATTATTAACGTTCCGTTTTAACTTCAAACTGAAATGAGAAATTCTTTCAGAAAATAACCAAATTTTTTTATAGAACAGAAAAATGGAATATATATTCTTCCTTTTGTGGGTTTGTCATATTAAAGGCAGGGTAGGCAAATTATTTTTCCAGAAATGTATTCACATTCTGATAGCAATCACTAAATAAATTGGTTTAAATATATTTATGTATATATATATACTGTTTAACTTCTGTGGATGGTGCAAAAACCTAAAATGTTTGTCCAATTATTGCATTCGGTCAATGCCATAGGGAATAGATGCCCTACTTGCCTGTCAAACTATGTATGAATGTATTGGTGTTGGAGAAGGCGTGGCTTTGGACAGCATTCTGCTGGGAGGGTGGGATCTTATCATCCCAATGGAGTTTTTCCAGAATAAAGCATTATTGATTACATGCACACAAAGAAATAAACAATACAGAAATGTGCTTGCATGTCAACACTAAAACAATGCAGAGGAAACGTAGGAAACAGAAATGAATAATTGACGCTAATGGAATATAGGAGAGATGGAGAAAGAGAGTGTTGGAATTCCACAAACATCACAGGAGATCACAGGCAGGCACAGGTCTATATAAGGCCAGACTTAAACAGAGTCTGAGGCCTGGACATTTCTACTCTGTCTCACAGATAACACAAGCCCATTAGCAGCACAAGGAGGACACCAATCAAGATCAAAGTCTGAGAGAAAGAGAGAGAGACAGACAGAGAAAGAGAGCTAGAGAGAGCATCCTTCACATCCTGACACAGGAAGCAAAACTAAGTGTGTGCATCAATATATTTGTGTGCGTTTCCCTAGAGAAAGTAGCCTTTTCTTTAAACAATTCTGCATGTGTAATATTGAAAGCCGAAACAATAAGATTTCTGGTCCGCATTTGATCCCTCGCAACAGGCAATGGTAGAAATGCAATATCTTCCAGCCAGGCTAATATGATTTCACAAACAGTAAAACCCCTATATCCCAAAATAATTTGGTTTTCCCATTTAAGTGTTGACACCTCGTACCGAGTTGGAGGCATTTTCAGGGGGGCACCGGAGGTTGAGATCAGTAAAATAACAACTAAAAAAACAACTATGAATCTTCAGCCACGGTCACATCCACATCTCCCCTGTTATCCTCATCAAATACTCCCTGGTGTGAACAAACACCCTAAAATACAGCTACAAAACCTTGACCTGGAACTACACAGGCAATGCCATTACCACATGGCAGGTCTTCGATATGCTTCTTTAGCATCATACAAACACATATTAGCTATATTGGTAGTAATAAAATTCGAAAATTCTTAAACATTTCCCCCATATGCCATTGATTGAAAGAAACCACTATAGATCAGATAGCCCCGCCCCCAAACTCACAGCATTGGTTGCCTTGATGTTGCTGTGCTGGGTTGGTCAGTAAACCTCAAACAGAACTCTGTTTTGACAGTATCAGTGTTTCCAGTTTTGGGAGAAAATTATAATCTATAAATGGCTTGCTTATAGCTGTCAGCCGTATTAAACTAAGCTTTAAAAAAATTACACACTTTCTTTAAAACATTTATTTTTACACAACAGACTTTTAGGCCACTGACCAGTATAGAGACCAGCAATATACTCTCTTTAATATCGCAACAGTTCATGTATTGCACACACACACACAGAGCCATGCAAAAAATAGGAAACTGGCGATATTGATGCGGTCATGCTGAGAGAAGCGCTATTGGCCAATGTGTAGGTGTGAGATAATGGAGTGAACATGCTGATAACATCTGTACGGGGGATATTAACCAAATATCCAGGCAAGGCAGAAAATATGTAAGGTCTTTTTTCGCTGTGTGCCGCAGCACAGTTTGAATGCTGGACCTATGCTATCACACAGAGAAATCTGAGACTCCCATAATCACTAAATTACAATATTAAACAGGTGACAGAACATGACTTTCTCCAAGGTAGACTGAAAGGTTATCCCTACCAGGTATGGCCAAATTCCAGCGCTTAAGACCTGTTTCAGAAGGTTAAATCCGATTTATGCTCAATACATCAGCTTTGCCCATCAACTGGCTTCTTCGAAGTAGCTGATTGGGCCTCAGAAATTTGGGAACCAGCCATGTGACATACAGCAGACAGAATCTGTCTATAAAGTCCCTCTGTAAACCTCAAAAAAAAAATCTCTTCGTGCCCAGTGGCCAGGTGGCCTTTACAGTACCTGCTGATAGGAGACTTACTGAGGAAAGAGAAGCATTTCCAGAAAAACTTTATTCCAGAATTAAGCCATTTAATTTCTGCGCCTTTTAATCGCGCATGCAAAGACAAGTAGAATATAGCTATACGTAGTAGCTATATGTAAATGTGACAATGTAAGAACAATGTAAATTAATCATACTGAGAGTCACAGGATTAAACACATTTTGCAGTAGTAGGTGTTTCGATAAGAATATGTTTCTTGGAACATGTTTGATAATTACACCACAGGGAAAAATGTGATAAGGACATAGCTGAGGAAATATTTCCTGTTTTCGCAACATTCACTTGTGATTTATTTAACTATTTCTTGGGTCATGTACATTATCTGGAAACATCTGTTCGTGATAATGCACTGCAAATCACTGAACGTTACAGACCGATGCTGTATGGGAGGGGCAGATGAAAAAGTAAATATAGTTTCATTTATACAGATAATTATACAATCCAGTGCGATGGATTAAGCCATACAGTCAACCACATAATAACCGGCAAGTGAGACCGAAAGCAGCAGGGAGTTAAAGTTTTTACTTCCTTCAAAAATGAAATCCAGAATGCGATTATTTCTGAGTAGGTTTGTTGATTACGGTTTACAGGTTCTTGAAGTTAATGATTTACAGAAGTAGCAGGAAGATTAGCAGAGAATTACAAAAATCCTTGAGAAGAATAAGACGTGCTTACAGGTCCAATCACAGCAGCCCTGATTGAGCTAAATTACAGTTAATCTTCAAGACTTAATTTAGATTTGCATGAGCATGGAAGCGTCTGCCCCTCCCCCCACAGTCTGAGAGGTCCAATCCCACCTTCCAATGAAATGAAGAGAAACACAAAACATTGTTTTTGTGGTACGTTTATGAGGGTGGGGGTGTGATGCGCTTGTATGCATGAATTAACATCTACGCGAGTACACAATTGAGTTTATGAGGCAGAATTGCTATTGAAATTATTAATTTGTGCATTATTTCCAAATGAGCAGTTTTTAAAAAAAATCTGTTCTTCTGAATCACACAGAGGTAAACGGGAGGAGTTGAGAAAGAGGCTTGTGGTATTTCCAGAGTATTAGAAATGTGTTCAAACTTGTCGAGTAAGTCATTTCCACAAACAGAACCACACATGCACAGATAAAAAAAGTTTAAAAATCACAGACACGTTTCACAAAATGACTTTCAAGCATATGTTGCTGTGTCAGTCAGTTCAGTCACAAAGCTCTAAAGTACCTCCACACACAGATGTTGCATCAGGTTTAGAACCTTTTGGTTAAGACAGAGAAACATGAGAAAATAAAGGGGTGAGCTGAGAGAGCAAGCGTGGAAGATAAGAGAGAAGAACACGGTCTGTCAGGTGTATAAAGCACATAACATCTAAAACGTCAACTGATAAATAAAAAATAACACAGCTGTTCACAGTTCAATCGCAACTGAGGAGGGAGGAGTGTAGATTAGGAGGAGTAAAAATGACACATCACACTTGCAATGCTGGACACCCTGGTAGATAGAGCTGGGATTATTCTAAGAGCATTTCCCCCACGCATTACAAAGAACTGATGCGATAAAACATAGAAAGCCAAACATGACTACCCTGCAGTACTCATGTATTCAGGCCCGAGCCTCATTAATCTGGTTTTATTGCACTACTTTGTGTAAACAGCAAATCGATGTTTGTGGAACGTGCTGATTGTTTGCAGTGTGGCAGCGTTTGTGTTTGGAAGAGATGATGTTCAGCGTACAGATTCCTTTACCTGCACACACTAGAGTAAATTTGTGCTAATACACTACATCACAACAAAACTACATGACGACAGCTTTGAAAGTGTTGTTTTTTTAGTGTGTGCACGAAAAACTAAGCCCAAGCTAATATCCCATATTAGGAATAATGAAGTAAGCAAACCGTAACACATCTAGGAAAAACTGTTTCTCAGCGGAGAAACTAATGAGCTATGAAGAAAACAAGTTAAGCATTTTTTAACAATTTGTTTAAGCGTATGACAAGCTAATACACTCAAAAGCTTGTTTCTGAAACAGAAGTCCATATGGGCAGCCTAATTCTGAGAATGAGTGGTACCAGAAGGGGCGGGGCTCAGCTGGCCCTGGAGGCGGTCCCAAACTCAGACAGCCTATCCAGACTGAAATAGCACCTGGAGTGGCAGGTGAGCGAGCCATTGATCTAACAAACAAAGTCAATTAAACTATTAAAGAACAAATCAGAGGACAGCTCTGTGTCATTACAGGAAGACAGCTGATAGGCACACACCATTAACAGTGATTTATTCCCGCACTCAGCATTAACTAATCAAACCGGGAAAACCTGTTCATCAGACTGTAGGGATCACCAGGGCAAGGGATTTTTACAACGTGTTCTTAATTTCCCATTCATCAGATACAAAAGCCCTTGATCTCACCCATGTTCCAAATTAATGAAACTGGAACCCAGATACACAAGTTAATTGACTGACTGGTTGTTTGTGTGCGCTCTGTACTAATCAGTCCACTCGTATAAACAATGGCACATTTCACGATGTCACTGCAATTTATGAAAAAACACATTAAAGTTTGAGTGTACTAACAACACTGAAGCACGTGTTGTCATGCTGAAACACATTAAAAAGCACAGGTGTGTTTTCCGGCTTTCGACAAGAAGCAACAGGGATCTAGGAGCGCTTTTGAGGTTAGTCACACATTTAGTTTTCAGCACAGCTGAACTCCTGCCGTGCCCACTGAAGCGCAGAATTACGCACTGGGAACGCGGCCGCCTTGCATTACTGTGCGTAATGGGGTTAATTGGAAACAGTCAGCAATATGCATATGCAATAACTGTCGTGTTGATCTTACCTTGTATTTGTTGAGTTCCAGTATACAACGTGTCTCTTTGCTGCGGTTGATAAAACGTGTATAAACAGCGCCAGAAGTCTCATCATAGCGCAAAGTCCAGGGCACTTTGACATGTTCGTGACTGAAGTCGACCAAACCCTTGTTGGCCGCTGATGAAAGGCTCAGACTTTAAACTGTAGCCTTAAAGTTTGGGGAAAATAATAAATGGGGAAAATACTAAAACAGTAGGGAAAATAAAATTCAGTTTAATCCCTAAATTACGTTAGGGACTCTAAGTGTTCTAATACAGAACAGAAACATGTTCTATTCACTAAATGCAACGAGTTTAAAGATGTTGCATGTTATAGTTTAGATTAAAGTTACATAGTATATAACATGCATTAAAGTGCAAAGTTTGTACTAATGTAAAATTCTTGCGATTCCTTGAATTCCAGAGACATGCAGACGTTGCCGAAGTTCAGTATTTCCTTGTGAAAGAAAGGTATTCCACTTTACGCTGATCCAGAGAAAAACTTCTTCCTCTACGCATATAATTCCAACATTGATTCATGGGATCCGAGTCTGACAATTCCCTCAAACTTTGACACGATGGGAAAAAGACAGCGTTTGTTGTGGCAGGACGCTCTCAATCACGGCCGTTTATAGTTGACAGTGATTAGAAGTGACTGAACTCGCTGCTGGAAGGGACGCAGAACGCAAGGGCGTGTCTGGTAAAACTTTAAACCAACCAGTGAACTGCAGGGGCGGGGTTAACATTCCATAGTTTTTGATCGTATGCTGCATACGAATCGTTACATTGTTTGCATAAGAAAAATAATATGGTTATATATATATATATATATATAAAATAACACATTATTTTTTAAAATAATTACATATATTGTTAAAAATATATTTTAATCATAGTTTTAGTGTAAAGCCTTTAAACCATAAATGATGTTTGTTTAACTAGAATAACTAGTTAAGTAACATTTATCTAGGCAGATTAATTTAAATACCACTGTATAAAAATAACACAATTGGCACATAAATCTCCACTGTTATTTATGTCGCACCCTAATTGAATACATTTAAAGTGCGTATTTCTAGGTGTTCTTATTATTTCCTGTTGATCCTTTGCTCTCTCTTTTAATATGCAGGAGAATAGGTCCATTTTCTCAGATGCACACTGCTGTATGGTTCTGGGTGTGCGAGAGTTTCTGGTTCTGCTTGTCTCAGTGGGAGTGTGCATGTTTTGTATGTTATGTGTTGATACATAAGGAAAATATGAAATGAATTCACCTTGCTGACGACAGAATTCCCGGGATGGTGTGTGTTCAGGCAGTAATCACCCTGGCCACCATGTGCGCCAGCAGTCGGTGGTCTCGTTATTATCTGTGCGTGTTAAATTACCGGCCCAACATGTGAGTAATGCGAAGCAGGTAAGACCAGCGGTGCGGCAGGCCCATCACTCTTGCCGGCAGGTGGAGAGTGTTCACCGATGACGCTGGGGAAACGCGGTGGTGGATATATTTGGTTACGCTAATTCTTCCAAGTCTTCCTCTTGCGATGGCACTACCAATTAATTCGCCTGTCGTCTCCTCATTAATATCACATGATCGTGCGGCGGAGTCTTCCCTTGTGTGATTTGGTTCTCTGGAGGACTCTCCGTCTCCCGACAACGGAACTGAAGTTCCTAGTTCCCTCATGAACATGGGATAATTACCCAAAAGGTCTCACCCACAGAGTCTTGAATTGGACACCTTGGTTATTATCTAATTAATAAAACAGCATGATAACAGCACATACAGTGGGAAAAGGTGGGCTTTTCATGCCCATGCCTTCATATCAGGCCCTTGACCACAGATTTGTCCTGTCTCAGAATTAAAAGGGATACATCTAGGTCTTTTGTGGTGGTGTACAGGAGCTGAGAGCTCTTGTGGAGGTCATATCTGCAGCGCAGCAGAGCTGTGATTTTTATAAATGAAGAGCTGGGTGCCAGTGGGCCGTGTGGACCGGGTCTGGGCTATTGTGTGGCAGTCTCAGCAGTGCTATGGTAATTAAGAACCTGAGCTAAACGAGGAACAGTCACCTTGTGTCCTTCAGGAGCCTCTCTGAAGTGTGTTTCCTGCTTCTGCAATCAGCTGATATTGTAAACTTGCAGCCGTACCTCACCCTGTTCCTGTTTTTTGTGTCGTTTCAGCAAGTGGAGCAGGAGGACAGACTGGCAGCACAAGTAAGGCACGGGTAAGTAAGGGTTCTCTGAAATGACAACAGTGGGTCTTTCTCTTTCTCTCTATAAATCCCTCAACCCTATCAGTGTCACTTATGTCCTCCTTGCCTTCCTCATTTCTCCCTTGTTTCTCTCTCTCAGTCCCTGTTGTACTCCGACTGTCAAGGGAGAGTTAATCCTGTTATCTGTACAGGTGCAGACTGACACACACACACACACACACACACACACACACTTTCCCAATCCACTGTACTTTAATCAACCAGGCTGTACACAACACTCTCCCACCCATAATTAACTTTCCTCTCAACGTCATGTAACACGCATATATACACATACACACACACACACACACACACACACACAGAGAAGCACTGCTCAATTAATTAGGATTCCCACATGCCAAACTCACAGGGAGTGACATTTTTTACTTTTTAGTTTCTAAACTGCCCTGTTACATTTCAAATTCAATCACAAAAGTGTAATATAAGAGACAAATGAGACCTGTTATGGGATTTGTTTATGGCCAGCTTCATTTTTAGTTCACCATAGGCACTCAATTAAACACAATGTGACTAAATGCACCTATTTAAGTGTGTTTTTAAACAGGGCTGTGTACATGTACATGTCAGTTTTGAGGGTGTGTTTGTGTGGGTGGGTGAGAGCGTTTGAGCTTTTGTTCATGCTAATGACAAGCGCGAGTGCCAAACGAGAACAAAACTGCTCCTTCATTTATTTTACAGCTAACGACCTGCCCTCACTACACACAAAACACACATAGGCACACATACAAGCAGAACGACACGTCGCTTAGTCTGGCATTCAGGTTGAGCTTTTTATGCTTTTCAAACACTTTCTCTAGCTGTCTCTCTCTCACTTTCTGTCTCTCTCTCTTGCTCTTTTTCTCTCTGAGGGGTAATTACAGTGGTGGGCTCAAGCCGAGACGGTAAACGCTTCTCTTTTCCTCTTTCGCTCCCACCAAGCAAATTATGCACTGGTTACTATAGAGACCTGTTTACAAAATGTGTTTTTTGCCTTTTTCCATACCTCCCCCTTGGCTTTCATTCGCCCCCTTTTCCCTTCAATTTTCTGCTGCTCCCTCTGTCCTGTTTGAAACTCAGTATGATTTCTTATGTACTGCCTGATGCCTTTATCTTTGTCTTTTATTTCTTTCTTTGCCTCTTGCCTGCTGTCTCTATCCACGTACGCACAAACACACACACACACACACACACTCGCATAAACACAAAGAAAAGACTCACAAGAACATGGATTATATGAAAATGTGATTGTGTGTGATATTGAACAGCTGTCTGCATATGACATGGATGATGAATGTCTTTTTTAATAAAGGTGAAAGGAAATCAAGAAAAAAACATCTGCAGCATTCATACAGACTCATGGCAGGATATTAGTTATTTTTATGTATTTGGGTGGTTGATATCAACTTGAAGTACAGTAGTGTCAATAGTGCCTGCAGAGTAACAAGCCACAAAACCTAATCCAAAACTAAACAAAATATTTCATATGAAATTTCATAACTCCATATTAGGAGACGGCATGAAATATTAGTGATTTGTTACACCACAGGACTATTTAAATTAACTGCACATATAGAAAAAGGTGATTTAAATGATTAATAAAAAGGACATCAGTTACAGAACAAAATATATATTTTTATAATGTACATACTGTGGTGTCCAGATGTCAGAGGTCGCCAGTGAAAACTTTTATAACTTTCTTTGCATTTTGTTTTTCTTTTAGGTTATGCTGTAATGGCAACATGCACATGCAAAGTTCCAAAAATTTGAAGTTTCAGACTTTTGGACCTATAAAGTTTAGCCTAAAATATAGATGTTAAATTAAAAAAGCTTGTATGGTGTATGTCTGATCAGGTGTATGTTTGATTCATGTTTTCCCTGGGAACTGAACCCATGACCTTGGCATTACTGGAACACATCTTGTTCTGTTCATCTTGTCCTTTCTCTTTTTGTCTTTACTGGTTACACTTTCCCACACACTTGTTCTTGGCAACCTCCTAGTGGTACCCAGTGTATTCAAGAGCCGTTTCTTGTTTTCTCATCACTCCGCTGTCTTGGGGATCTTTCCCGTCTCCCCTCTCTCTCGCTCCCTCTGTGGGCATTTACTTAAGGTGGGGATTGACTTCTGCCAAAGCTTTTTTGATATCGGTGCTTAGACAATACAAATATACAATCATAGCAGCTTAGGCAGAATGTACAGAGTCCAAGGGGGAGAGAGAGAGTGTTTGTATGCTTGTGGTACACTGGGGTAGAATATCTAAACAACCCTTTGTAGTTGTGCATCTGTGCTGGTGCTTCCTGAGCAAATATATAGAGGTTTGACATAATGTTTATTACCCATGAGTCTCTGATACCTGCAGAGTAACTACTCAATGTCTTTCTCGCCCCTATCCAGTTCATGCAGTGCTGGGAAGCATTGTCAGCACATAGTCCAGTGTTGTGTTTAGGCAATTAATTTAGACTCTCCTTTCATCCTGCTCTGTCTTCTCTAAATTTGATTGGTCCTCGGGGGATTTAGAGCTTTATCACACTCAGGGTTTTAAGGGTGGGCGTTATATACAGTATTAGACTGTATAAAGACCAGACTTTCATATCTTGTGAGATTTAAAGGTACATATTTGTTAAAGCGTAATTTTGGATGGTTACAGTAAAAGAGAACTTCTGTGGGCGTGGCCGGGTGTATTAAAGAGGGTTAGGGGGGATGGGTGGAGCCTGCTGATGGGAAGTAAAAGTTAATTGTTCCCCGAGGACACATGCAGAGATGGAGGATGAGCTATAACCTGGAGATGATGGTGCAGATTTTCTCTTTCCTCATTTCATCTTTCTTTAGATTTTCTCCTCTCGTGTCCTTTACCTCTTGTTCCTGCCTTTGTAAAATAAATAATAAATAGTTTTAATTAAAACTGTAATGCACTGTGTTTCTGTTAATCCCAATTTATGTTTCGTAATTAAGTCTGTCTCCTCAAGCTTTGTTAATTGCTCACACATATGTAAATATGCAACCGTAGAAAGCAGTTGGATTGATTTAGGCTTATATGCATAATCACAGTGTTTGATTGTGTGTGTGTGTGTGTGTGTGTGTGTGTGTGCGCAAAAGCCAATTTCATTTGGTTGACACACAGGGGTGTGTAGGCAGACAGGATATTATTATGCTGTCATAAAGGCGGTTGATTGTTGTAATGGACTGATACATAATAATATGACTGAACTTATTTGTTTAAATTGTCATGATGTAGATAATATATCCATCAACTCAAACAGATTAAACACAGGGAGTAGTTTTAGTACTACAAATTGATGTACAACTGTACGAATGTGCTTGTACATCCACCCTTTTCTTCTATCTATCTTCCATCCCTTCATCTTTTATCCATCCATCCATCCATCCATCCATCCATCAACGAATCAATCATCCACCCATCAGCCTGTTTTTCTGTGTATTTATCTGCTCTCTCTCTCTCTCTCGCTCTCTCTCTCTCTCTCTCTCTCTCTCTCTCTTTATCTTTCTCTCTGTTGCTCATTAGAGACAAAGGGAAACTGATATGATTCTAACGATTACCCACTTCTCTTCCCCCCACTCTTTCGCTCTTTTCAGTAAATGAGTGAAAGTGATATCTCTCTCTCTAATGATCAGTGTGAATTATCGGCCACTATATAAAGTCTTCCTTTAGTGTTGGAAATCACTCCCGTTTTCTCTCATTCTGTCCTTTCTGTATTTCCTCTTCTTATCCATTAGGCCTTTATTAGGATGGTTCCCCCTTTCATAGCCTTTCATGCTGTTAATAGTGATTGAGGATTTAGAGGAGCATTAAATACAAACACACAAGTTTGCACACTGTAAAATGAGGTGTTTGTAGGGAGTAAAAGGACAAAATTCATTTACTTAATTATTTTCAGTTAATGTCTTGAGTGAATTAAAACTTCACATTGTCATGACTTAACATCTACCTTCACTGTAGAAATTACCTGTTTAAATTAAGAAACTTCAAGACAAAAGAGTTTTAAACAAAGGGTTAAATTATGTCTTTAATAATTGACATCACATAGGCCCCACACAGAGCTCAACATTGGTACATAAAATATGATGGGAACAATTAACTAACTTTACTAAGTTTAAGCCAAGTTTGTACATACAATCAAAACAAACGTGTAAGTTTAACTGGTAAGTGGGTGACCAATGCAACCATGTTAATTAGTAATGGCTCAGTGCATTCTGGGTAAAGAGCAACGAAATAATAGATTTCCGCTAAACCATTTGTTCAGATTGAACCGCTAAACCATTTGTTTAGTGGCCTAAAATGAATTAATTCAGCTCTAAGTTAAGCTTGTTGGTTTGACTTGAAGAACCAGAATATATTGTGATAGGTAGATTACATCTCTGCCTGTTGTTCAGTTGGTACAATATTACATTACTAGAACAAAGGCTATGGGTTTGATTCTCAGGAAACACATACTGATTAAATGTATACCTTGACGTTACTTTGGAAAAAACGTGCCAAATGTAAATACGTGCCCCTAAAAAGTTATTAGAACTTAAGAATTGAAAGTAAACTTTAAAACTGCAAAAATCAAGCAAGTCTGTTTCATTCCATCAGCATTATTTACTAAACTTAGGAATATTTTTACACCATGCACACATACATACGCATGTATATGTCTGTAAAAGTACACATACACTTGTCTTAAACACGTGTTCATGTTTTACTTTCACCCATCACACACAACTGCACACAAAAAGACAGGCAGGAACAAATGGATATACAGCAGAGGAATACAGGAAAAAAAGTGAAAACAGAGCCAGTTTTCTGTGTGTTTATTTTATGCTTACCGAAGTTTTTTCTCTTTTTTACACTATTTCTCCCTCGTTCTGGTGTGGAGGACTTGAGTTATTAAAACGCCAACCTTTCCAACAAGAAGCAATAAATCAACCTAAAGATCCTGGGAGAGAGAAAGAGAGAGAGAGAGAGGAAAAGGCAGAATAAGGAGAGGCAGAAATGAGAGAACAAGTTTTGGAGAAAGGATGGATTGGTGAAAGAGATGAGATACCACATTGACAAAGAATAAGAAAACAGCTCAATGAAATATAGACTCCAACTGTGAATTTATTTAAATGTGTAATTCTGTTCTGGTTAGTTTAATTTAGTCTCTTTAATAGTGTATATTTTATTAATACCATAATCTGACAATATTAATCATAAACATACAGGTTTTGTATTTATAAACATGGTGTTTTATAATGATATTGTAAGATTAAAACAAGTGCATGCACACACAGATCCACCATTAGAGTCAGATACTGTAGGTTTGAATAAAGCAGAGTAAAGCTGCAGGTGATACTGTTAAATAGCTCAGTCCCTATTTAATTGCCTTTATTTCTTCTGACATCTCTTAATTTTGTCTCTCTCTCTCTCTCTCTCTCTCTCTCTCTCTCTCATCTGTCTTCCCTGCCAGATGTACAGAAAAAGACATCATTCAGAATATATACACCATAACACACAGATCTTATTGCAAATTATATAGACATCTACACTAGGATCCAAAAGTCTAAGACCACTAATGCTAGACTTTTTGCAGTTTTCTCATTTAATACACACATTTCTCTTACAAATTATATTACCGGCATAACACTTTGATTGAAAAGTTGCCCCACTTTTGCTTTAATGAGATTACACACTTGAGCTGTCATCAACCACAAGTTTGTGCAAAACCTAATGATCCATGTTGTCCCAGCATGATCTGAGAATGTTCCAAAGAGCATCTTGTGTGCTTCAATGGAAGCAAGAAAATCTGACCTTTTGTACAAATGACCTAACATGGTCACAATTTGTTTTTTAACATGACCTAACATGTTACAATTTGCTTACGTTTGATAAGCAACCTGGAAATACTGCAGAATCCTAAATAGTTTCGCTTTGTTTTAACTTTAAATAAACCCCAAAACTTATTTTCCAGGTTTAAATGATAAAAGCCCAGATTTTTAACCTTGTCTCTTTTGTTTGGACCCCACTGTATTTGTTTGTCTTAAACTGGGTGTGTGATTGTGTGTTTGTGCTTGGATGTGTGTGTGTGTATGACCTAAGCTTTACTGTGGTAAGTGAAAAAACTCAAAAAGGCTAAAAATAAATAGATTTACTTTCTCATCAAACTTCCTGTCTAACTCACTAACTTCAAAATCTTTCTTTTTGTCTTTCCCGACTATCCTTCCTTAATTTTTCCATGTTACCCTTTTCTCTGTCTCCTCCTGTCTTTTCATCATATCTATCTATCTCCATCAAAAACCTCCCTTCAGCTCCTAGTTATTTGACCATCAGTATTTCTGTCAATTTCTGTCACACTCTTTTTGCTTCAATTTAGCCGCCTGTAGCTACCAATAGAAAAACAGATCATACTCAAAATTTCCGAGGTTAAAAAAGCTCAGTGCTGCACAGTACAGATGGGTAAACGTGCATCCCAATGTCTGATGAGAGCGATTTAACCTTGCAGTCTGCATCTAAACACACGCTATCCACAGACGAGGAGCGACACGCAGCGAGCGCCATCTTCCACAAACTACCACGTTTGCAAATATCACCTGTGTGTTCTCACCTGTGAAATCACAGAGCCGGCCGGTGCCTCAAGATCAGAATGAAAAAGAACAAGCTGATTAAACCACAAAGCATACAAATACAGAAACCTGCAGTGTGACTAAATCAACCTTTCCATCACGCCCAGAGAGAAGCCCACGGTGTCCCGACATCACATTAAGACTACAATGTCATAAAACTGATGTGACATTACATACTGAGCGCATGTACTGTCTCAGAGGAGAGAAAGGTTTTCTCTCTATTTCAGAAAGAATACTATTAAACCATCTAATGACCCGCAGAAACCGAGAGCAGAAACCCAAAACCATGGCAACAACTGCAAAAGTGCCACTTCTCTAATTACATATTAGGAAAATCTGATACTGTAATTAAAGAAAATTAAATATGGAAATTGAGCAGATCTAGAATGGCAATTATGTTAATGGAAATGAATTTGTTACATGTGCAATGAAGTTTAACTTGCATGTATGCAGATCGAGTTATCCATCTGGTTATTTTTGCACACCAATGAATAAATGAGAAAGCACATCAAACATTTATTTTCTGTGTATCACCTTGAGTATTGCATGTTTGAGTTGTGAGCATCAACATACATGTTTAATTTGTATGTTATTTTAAGTAGATATGGACCGATGCAACTGTGTGTTGTTTCATTTCTAACTCTGGTTTTAAGGCCTGATTATTTTTTTACTTTTGCATAGCAAACATCTTTAGCTGCACATATAGGAAAACTGCACTCACAGGTTTACATAACAGTAGTTCTGATTTTTCTGTTCAGACAGCCTGTTCAGTCAGTCAGATTTGATTTGTAATTTCTGTCACCCAGCTGGTGCTGATCAGCCTGTGAATGCTGGAGGTTATGAAGCTATAATATCTCTCATTTGTCCCATATATGTGTCATCAGTCGTAAATAAGATCTACAGTTTCAGATGTAGCTCATTGACTCATATCATAACATTCCCTTTTTGCTATGTGCTTGCTTGTTTATATTCATTTGTCTCACATGGTGAGATACATCAACGAATTCTGGAAAAGACAGATGGAATGTATTTATGGCATTAGATTAATTTTGCTATTAAACAGAAAGATGGTTATGTGGGTAAACCATTATGCCCATTACTATTATGATCCCCCCACCATCACCACCCAAATACACACAAACATGCACAAAAGAAAAGTAGATTGTTTGTTGTGTTTTGTATATTGAACAGTGTAAGGATGTAAGTATAAGGAAAGTAATAGTTTGTGAGCGATATAAACACATTGAGCTGAAGACAACAGCAACATGAGGGTGATCATAAGAGCAAGATAGATAGAGAGAGAGGGACATGGTTAAATGAAGCAAGGGGAGCAGATAGCGAGACATGGCACATCGATATAGACTAAAGAGAAACGGTAAAACAATAAAAATTGTGCTGACACCGAGCAAATGCATGAATTGCACACACACACACACACACACACACACATTCTTCAGGTCTATGATAAAAGGGATACAGTCAATAAATAGTTTAAAAAAGGATGATGGTGGAAGAAAACCATGTGACTGAGGGACTGCTAGCAGCGAATGAGATCTCAGTTTGAAGTCACAAACAGGAAGCACACGCTACACAGCAGTTAAACCACTTTCTTGTATTTTTATCTTGTTCTCTAGTAAAAATATAGTCTTAAAACAAGAATAATTCATTTAAAAAACAGCCCTATTCAAGACCTGCTTTTAAAGAAAGTATGTCAATTCTAATAAATTTACTTAAACATTTTTTGCAGTGTCAGATATTAATATGTGTAATTGCAATTTGAGTACTGAAATATGAGAATGAAGGAAGCAGCTCATCCAGCTGCAGAGAGAGAGAGAGAGAGAGAGGGCTAGAACGAGGGAGGAAAGAGAGAACGAGACACAGAGAGAGAGAGAGCAGAAGGGAGATGATGGATGCGCTGCTCTCATTTTGTGCCCCCTAACGAAGACTCTAATTAGTGTTTGTGTAATTCTGCACTGTCTTCACTCCCTGCTCATCTTAATTAACTACATTCATCTTCTCCTCCCTCGTTCTCTCTCATTTTATCCCTCTTTCCATCTCTCCCATCGCTCTCTTAAAAATAACGCCGACTGACTGCGTCCTACCTGGAGCAAATCTGCTTTTCCTCCCTCTCTGTCTCTCTCACACTCAAACACTCTCAGAGACAATAAAACTTTATTGTCATGACTTTGAGGGATTGCAATATTGCCAAAGCATTTAAATACTTGCTTATACAGGTGTTTGATGTTAATAATACAGGTTACAGGAAGTAAGCCTACAGTAAAAGTTTATATTGACTATAAACATAGTACATTTACAAGAAACCTGTACTTTTTTTTATCAAAAGCTGGTAATAAAATATACTGTATGGTCTAAAACTATATATTAACACACACATCACTGCACATGCTGTATTTGTGACCCCACTGAATTCAAAACAATCACAATTTTTTATCATGATGAGGAAATTAATTTTGTTATAATTGTAAAAACATATTGTTCATATTTCTCCAATTACTTTTATTTGGGTTTTGCTTTTTCTCAATAGCTTAACTTTGACTTGTGTACTTGCTCAGTATTTGTTGCTGGCAAGAACTCTTAATAGTAATGAGATACAATGACTATTTGTATTCTCTTTTTAGGGTCTGGTAGCATTTTAATTTGCTTTGTGTTTTGGTTTTATTTTCCCAATGTTCCACATAAGTGCTTTTAGTTTGTATGATGAGCTGGATAAGGTTTAGATTGGATCGGTCTGTTTGTGTGTGTTTAGCTGAGCGAGAGAGTTTTATTACCAGCTGACAAATGAGTGTCTATTGACTGTTTGCAGTGCTTTCTATTAAAATGTTTGTGCTTTTATGTGGGATGTTTCTAAATGTTAAGAGCTGGTTATTGTTCTTAATGAATATTTGAATAATTCTGCTAATAAGTGCTTACATCGGAGGGCTGTTTTCATGTAAATGCTAGAGGTGAAGTGTACAGTTTCTGTGTCACTGACAGCACCAGTTTAAAATGCACAAATGCTGTTTGTTTCCAGACAAATTTGCCAAATATTTCTACCCTTCCTGTCCTTTTGCACTGCCACCTGTCTTCTATTTTTGGGGTGCAAAAACAAAATAGTAGCCCAGCCCCTAAAACTCATGTCATTGGTTGAGCCAGAATTTGACATGTCCAAATCAGTTAGCTTGAAAATATATGAATGACAAGCCAAGTAAGCAAATGCAAATATTACACATTCTGAGATTGTACTTTATTGTATTTCTGTTGCATCTAAAGCTTGGTTCAAAATTACACCTGACAAACTATATACAACCTATAACCTATATATTATTTCTAAGTTCAGTGCAAGCAAAACAAAATGTTGGACCTATTAAATATTCATGTGGGTGAGACAGGTCTTATTAGACCCGTTTACTTCTAAATGTTTAATTAGGCTGCTAAAATATGTGACCACTTTAGTTTCACGAACTTAAGAGTAAAAATTCTGTTTGCTTTTTGTCATGCTAACTCCTACACTAGTTCTGCATTGCAGCTGTATTACTAGAGCAAGTGAACTTCAGAAGTGAAGATCTTAGTCATTAAAACTTTAAGTTCTGCATCACTAAAGTTCTGCCATGCTTTTCTTTTTAGTGTTCGTTTCCATGGTGACTCCTGGATGCTGCACTCTGTTAAATGTCTTTCTGTTCAATGTGGAACTGACCCCAAAGTATGCTGTGTTTGATGTTAGGTTTAACTAGCTGACCTGTCAAATCAGTTACTGCGTTTTTTAGATTAAGTATACTTTTAAATTCTAAAATTAAAACACACTAAATTATTATAAAGTCACCAGCTCTATTATATGCTTTATACAGATTAATAGAAGTATATTTTATATTCTAGGTTTTGCAAATTCTGTGAAATCAGAATTTTTCACATAAGCACAATTTAAAGACAGTGTGTGTAATATTTTTGATGTTACACTTGGATGTAAATCTTCTTCTATCTCAGCCTAAGGTACAGAAGCAGCTGTAAGTAAAGCATTAGCAGGATGTGTGATGGAACGAGCGTCCAATGAGCTTCCAGCCTCCTCTCAATCTGCTGAGACCATCATAACCTTTAAAAAACAGCTGAAGACAGACCTCTTCTGTGAGCACTTAATCAAACCACAACCACAATCAAATGCATCTGCTGTTCTATTTATATTTTTGTTTTATTTTTTTTGTTTTTTTCCTGCTCAAGCATCTGTGCTGCTTTTGATTGCTCCTGAAATTTGGCATTGCGGAACCGCATGTATTGTTGGCTTTGGTGTGATAAATTGCAGTTATGTTTCTCCTTTGTAAGTCGCTTGAGATAAAAGCATCTGTTAAATGACTAAATGTGAATGTGGGATGATTGGCTGAAGAGTTGAACTATCTGTGGCTATCTGTGGCTATCAACATTGCTCTGTATGTTTGATCTGCCTGACTGGTCAGAATCTGCTGCAACCAATGGCATGAGTTTGGGGTGGGGCTAGCTGATTTTCTGAGCAATAGAGAGAGTATTTAGAAAACCTGCTTTTTTGCAGTTTCATTTGGTGCCACTAGTAGTAGAAAAAGTCCATATTAATCAAAATCTCCAAGCTTGTTTCCTTCCATCAATATTGTGGATGGTGACCAGGAGCAGCTGTGGTTACTTTCACTGTATGGAAAAGGGCACCTTGTACTTTCTGTTGGATAACCTTTTGTGTTTGATGCAAGAAAGTCATAAAGGTTTATATGATCTGAGGGCAAATAAATTGTAACAGAATTATTATTTTTGGATGAACTATCCCTTTAAGGTCCCTCTGCAACACTGGTAAAAATAACGACTGGCATATATAATACGTGCCATAAACTGTGGCAATAAGGAAAAAAGGTTAGGAGAGAAAACCAAACATTGTTCTGGAGAGAGCACTTACAAATATATGCCTTACAACCTGAAGGTTAAGAAAAAAGATGTTGATTGGCTCGGCAGAAAGTGAGAGTAAAACCATGAATCACGTTTCTTGGCGAAGAAATGTCACTGGAAATAATAATGACAGCAGTTTTATGTTTGACTAATAAGCGACTAATCTCAGGTGAGAACCCCCTCACAAATCATTTTGATTCAGTACAGCTTCATTTTGAACCCTAACGAGAAGCATATGAGTCATATGAGTAACTCTTGTGATGAGTGATTCAATTTTTTGCTTTACAGCTGTACATTACAGATGATGTTTATCTCACCTCCATCCACCTGTCCCATGATGCAACAGCCCAGTGAGACCAGCACACAACTCAACAGCTGGTAGATGATGCTATAAACTGCCTTACAAATCTCAGGCTGGGTGCAATTATCATTACTGCCATTGTCACCCATTCAGTAGATTTTTAATTGAAGAACTATAAACATCTCAAGCTGAGAAATACTGAAAAGAAGCACTCAGAGACCATTCAAAGGGTATAAAAAGAGTGAGAGAAAATGGGAGAGAGTCTATGTGGTCCAGTAAATGTGAGCACAGTCATCGTCTCATATTGGCCAATGAATCAACCTGCCTGACAGTTATTACATTAAGCAGCCAATCAGATGGCAAAGACTCTTTGACTCGGGGCTAAATAAACAGGAAATGATGCGATCATGTGTGGAAGTAGGACATGGCATACTGACACAGCTGGTGAAATGTGCATACCTGAAGCATGTTGGAGAAAATTTATGTTTGTTTGTACAACAAAACAAAGCCAGCTAATGCCCTAACAATGGAAAAGCAAATCGCCTTCAACACGAGTTGAACCAAAGTGTTGTACAATTCGAAAGAACATAGTTCTTAATTAAAATGATTCATTTAATTTTCATGTTTCCAGTTGTATCCACCACAGGCAACTTCGCCTATGTTAACAAGTGTACTTGTTAACATAGAAGACAAGAGTGATAAAATATGTAATGTGTGAAAACTAAAAGTATCGCTTCAATCAATATAGTAGAATATTGTAATTGTATTTCCAATAAAACTGTAATTTTGCAACAAAAGTACCCATAGCTGAAGAAACATCCATCTTCACACATTATGTCTTTACACACACACGCACATACACACACACACACACACACACACACAAACAGGCTTTGCACACAGACAGCCGTTGCCTAAAGCTATCTGTTCTTTTAAGGGCAAATAAGCGTAAGATTCTGT